>ML661340.1:2659354-2754234 GCA_007570785.1 Antilocapra americana | reverse complement strand
TTTGCTGTGGGTTTGTCATATATAGCTTTTATTATGTTGAGGTATGTTCCTTCTATTCCTGCTTTTTGGAGGGTTTTTATCATAAATGGATGTTGAATTTTGTCAAAGGCTTTCTCTGCATCTATTGAGATAATCATGTGATTTTTATTTTTTAATTTGTTAATGTGGTGTATTACATTGATCGATTTACGAATATTGAAGAATCCTTGCATCCCTGGGATAAAGCCTACTTGATCATGATGTATGATCTTTTTGATGTGTTGTTGGATTCTATTTGCTAGAATTTTGTTGAGGATTTTTGCATCTAAGTTCATCAGTGATATTGGCCTGTAGTTTTCTTTTTTTGTGGCATCTTTGCCAGGTTTTGGAATTAGGGTGATGGAGGCCTCATAGAATGAGTTTGGAAGTTTACCTTCGTCTGCAATTTTCTGGAAGAGTTTGAGTAGAATAGGTGTTAGCTCTTCTCTAAATTTTTGGTAGAATTCAGCTGTGAAGCCATCTGGTCCTGGGCTTTTGTTTTTTGGAAGATTTCTGATTACGGTTTCAATTTCCATGCTTGTGATGGGTCTATTAATATTATCTATCTCTTCCTGGTTTAGTCTTGGAAAGTTGTACTTTTCTAGGAATTTGTCCATTTCATCCAGGTTGTCCAGTTTATTTGCATATAGTTGCTGATAATAGTCTCTTATGATCCTTTGTATTTCTGTGTTTTCTGTTGTGATCTCTCCGTTTTCATTTCTAATTCTGTTGATTTGGTTCTTCTCCCTTTGTTTCTTGATGAGTCTGGCTAACGGTTTGTCAATTTTATTTATCTTCTCAAAGAACCAGCTTTTGGCTTGGTTGATTTTTGCTATGGTCACTTTTGATTCCTTTGCATTAATTTCTGCCCTGATCTTTAAGATTTCTTTCCTTCTACTAGACCTGGGCTTCTGCATCTCTTCCCTTTCTAGTTGCTTTAGGTGTATAGTAAGGTCATTTATTTGATTTTTCTCTTGTTTCCTGAGGTGAGCTTGTATTGCTATGAACTTTCCCCTTAGCATTGCTTTCACAGTGTCCCATAGGTTTGTGGCTTTTAAATTTTTGTGTGTGTGTGCTTAGTCAGTCAGTCATGTCCGACTCTTTGTGACCTCATGGACTGTGTAGCCTGCCAGGCTCCTCTGTCCATGGGGATTCTACTTCCAAGAATACTGGAGTAGAAGTGGGTTGCTGTGCCCTCCTCCAGGGGATCTTCCCAACCCAGGAATTGAACTCAGGTCTCCCACATTGCAGGTGGATTCTTTATCATTTGAGTCTCCAGGGTGGTCCTTTAAAATTTTAATTAACTATAATTAAACAAAATTATAAATTCATTTCTCCAGACACACTAGCCATTATGAGGGCTCAGTCTCCTCCTGTTGCTATCATATTGGGCCATTCAGATACTGAACCATCATAGATACCATCATAGAAAAAGTCTTATTGGACAAAGTTGTTGCAGAGGATTTAAGTTAGGATGCGTGCGTGCTAAGTTGCTTCAGTCATGTCTGACTCTTTGCCAGCCCATGGACTATAGCCCGCCAGGCTCCTCTGTCCATGAGATTCTCCTGACAAGAATACTGGAGTGGGTTGCCTGTCCTCCTCCAGGGGATCTTTCCAACCCAGGGATTGAACCTCTATCTCTTGTGTCTCCTGCATTGGCAGCTGGGTTCTTTACCATTAGCGCCACCTGATTAGGGTTAGTGGGACTAACGGGTTGATTTCATTGAGATTATTAGGATAAAACTACGCTGCTGTAATGAAATAATACAAAAATACAGTAAATGAAAGGAGTTTTAAGAATATATTCAAGACGTGAGCAGTCCAGATGACACATCATAAGTCATACTGGGATATGATTCCTTCCATCTTTTTGACATGTCAGTTGCATAACATTATCTGCATCGGTGTATCCCAGTTTACAGGAAGAACATAAAGAACTCTGGGACAAGTCACATTTTTTTCTTCTTTTTAATTTAAAAAAATATTTTTATTTATTTATTTTTGGCAGCTCTGCATGGCATGCAGGATATTAGTTCCCTGAGCAGGGATTGTACTTGCACCCCCTGTATTGGAAGCAGAGTCTTAATCATTGGGCCACCAGGGACATCCTGCTGGTGGCTTTCTTACAGATTAAAAGTGAATCAGGCATTGTAGCATCACTTTTGTTCACATCCTATTGACCCACAGGAAGGTACACATTGACACCTTGCTGCAGGTGAGGCTGGGAAACGTGGCCTTTAGCTTGGTGCCATGTGAGGAGCTTAAACTATTACTGTCGAAGACAGAGTGGATTTAGGGGCACAACCAGCAATTTCTCCCCTATGTGTTAATGCTCAGTGTAGAGACATGATAATTTAAGGTGACGGTTCATTTGCCATCATTAACTTGGGTGTTGGGAGAGGTGATATGTGGATTTAATTTAGATGGTGTGTGACTCTTAGTGTTTACTGTATGTCATCATTTAAGCCAATATGGACATAGAATTCTAGTAGACTAAAATAGGAGGTTTTGCACAGTTCTGCCATCCCCTGAATGACTTGAGTGTGTGGAGTGGCTCTGGCTGGATTCTCACGTGGAACCACACACCTGTGACTCCACATGTATGTTTCCAGTGCTCAGTGGGCTTGGGGATTTGGAAGACGTGCCCTCTTGCTACTCTAAGTAAAAGGCTTGACTAAGTCAGTGAAGTACACTTTGAAGAAACGGATTTTATGGCCCATTAGTGTGAGTAAATGAGGCTTCCTTCTTGGGAGACAGAAGAGCTCATTTCTATAATGAACTGCTAAACCTCTTATGGAGAAGTTGAAGACATTCTTTTCAAATTAGTGGAATTATGTTTTACTTTCCTTTTTCTCTTTTAGAATCAAAATGGGAACTGATTTATGCATGTGTGTGTGTGATTTCTCTCCCACTTGCTGCCAATGACCCTTCTCTCTCTTAATCCAAATGTGGTAGGATTATGAAGTTATTCACATGTACTCTGGTTCATTGGTGTTATTATCATTTATGGCTTGGAGCAATAACTCACGCGATGGCATTAATTATGGTGTGTCAGTGAATTTCCTCTTTTTCTTACTATAACCAACACGTTGAATTTTATCTCTTCTCAGATGATGTGTTGGATTCTACTTTATCTGTTTACTATAGGAGATTAAGTCACAGTATAAGTAACCTTCAACTTGGCTACATTAATCTTTCTGCAGCTAAATGTACATTGTAACTTATGTCCTGTCCCATGCAGAAGGGCCAGGCGATGTCTCAGGTCTATGGAGAAGGACAGTGCCCGAGATGTCTGATGCACCCTCGCTCCCAGAGCTTGTGATGTTTACCCTCTATCCCACTAGATTTAATACTCAAGTGTGCCATGGATTTCTGATCTTTTTCAGCTCTCCACAGAACCCTCTCTCTACGACATGTATGTCTGTCAGCTCACAGTTTAAATCCTGGCTCTGTCACTTAGTGAGCTATGTGGTCATCAGCCAGAGAAATAACTTCTCCATGCCTCAGTTTCCCCATCTTTAAAATGAGAATATCAGTACTTAGCTCAGAGGGCAATTGTGAGATTTTTAAATGAGTTAAAAATTCCAAAACTGAATTGAAATTTCCTGGCATGTTGTAAGCCCTCTATAGGTGGGAATTCTTCTCTATGTTTACTCAGTTTTAGTACATCTTTATGTGGGAAAGTAGGGAAACTGTCTCTTTTGGAAAGTGAATACTTGAGAAGGCACCTGTCTTCAAACATTTTTTATTTTTCATCTAGTTACTAATGAATGAATCATCCATATTTTCTTAAAAGTTTAAATCCTGAATATGTATTTTATCATTTTTTTAGCTTTTTATTTTATACTGGAGTATAGTTGATTAGCATTGTTGTGATAGTTTCAGTTGTATAGCAAAGTGATTCAGTTACACATATGCTTGTATCTTTTTCAAATTCTTTTCCCACTTAGGTTGTTACATATTATTCAGCTGATTTTCCTGTGCAGTTGGTCCTTGTTGGTTGCCTGTGTATATGCTAAGTCACTTCAGTCATGTCTCTTTGTGACTGTGGACTGTAATCCACCAGGTTCTTCTGTCCATGGGATTCTCTAGGTAAGAATACTGGAGGGGGTTGCCGTGCCCTCTTCCAGGCGATCTTCCCTACCCAGGAAGTGAGGTCCCATCCCATGTCTCCTGCATTGGCAGACAGGTTCTTTACCACAAACGCCGCTTGGAAAGCCCACCTTGCTGGTTACCCATTTTAAATATCCCTAACTGACCTCATCCAGTTTTAAAAATCCATAGCAATGCTTTCCTTTTATCATGGCACGTTTAGAATGAGACCCCACCTTTCTAGAATGTTCCAGTCATATTTTTCCATTTTGCAAGCAAGATCGTTGAAGCTGGTTAAGTGTAGGCAACCGTACATAGAGACAGAGTGAAGCTATTGAGTTGTTCTTGCTTCCCAGTTATCTTGCTTCTCAGTAGAATGGTTTTTCTCTGTACGTTGCTCTGCATGAGTGTCTCTGTGTGCGTATTTATGTGTACCTATCCATCCATCCATACGTACATCTGTAACCAAGGTCTGTGTTGTATACGAGAAGGCACAGGGAACAGAATTCGCAGTGTGATCATAGATAGGAGTCCACAGAATGTGCTGAGAAGGGAATTTAGAACCGTTTGAATCTTGCTGATTTGGTCTATCTTCCACCTGTCTGTGCTCATGCTCAGTCCTGTCTGACTCTTGGCGACCCTTTGGGGTTAGTATTCTTGCCAGGTTCCTCTCTTCATGGGATTTTCCAGGCAAGAATACTGGAGTGGATTTCACATTAAAAATTCTGATCAATCTGCATCTCTCTGACTCAGCTCTGGAAACGAGCAGTCTCCTCTCCACACTGCATTGCACAAGGTCATTTGAAATATTAGGAAAACATTAGAACATATATGCCTCCTGCTGTTTAGGAGCTGGACGGCTTAGGTTTGGGGTTTTATAGAGTGGAGGACACCCACACTTATACAAACATGGTGATCAGTTCTGAGCATGAAGTCAGCTACTGAAGAGTGAAGTACTGTACTGTGTGGTTGTTGGCAGTGAAGTGGAAGTGATCAGAGAAACTGGGGATGAATGCAGTCATCTGCTGTGGGCATGGCAAAGGCGGGACTGCTGCTGGAGAAACCTGGATTTGGAGTTAA
This sequence comes from Antilocapra americana, assembly GCA_007570785.1. NCBI lineage: Eukaryota > Metazoa > Chordata > Mammalia > Artiodactyla > Antilocapridae > Antilocapra > Antilocapra americana. The sequence continues at coordinate 2,749,044 of ML661340.1, read as the reverse complement.
TGTGGGAAGTCAGATGGACTCTGGCTTGGCAGAGAGGATGGCCACCACTTCATGCCAGTGAGACAACATGTGTGATGGGAGTGGCATTTGAGAGTAAGTTCCATGTAGGGAATGGCAAGCAGGCTTAGAGGAATGGAGCAGAGATTTTGGGAAAGGATTGCCCAAGAAGAATCCACATAGATCACCCAATTTACTTATTTAGCAAAAACTCTCCTGCCTTTTCTCTGTTGTACTAGCTCATTCGCTTGCACCTTGTCTGGGGAGAAAAAGCTGAGTGTCTGTTTGTGGGAACAAGAATTCCAAAGGCATCTTTTGGTTGCCCTTAAAGTTTTGGTTAGCATCCAGTCCTGGGAGGAATGATCAAGAAGCCATTTAATCAGTGTAAAACAATGAGTATCTCATGTCAGAATCTCAAAACAATTAGAGCCTCTTGATTCAAAACAGACCTGGGACGCTCCAAGGAGCAGGGTAAGAGAGTACTGTTCCACTAGAGGGAAGCCTGCTTAAAAAACACTGCATCCACAAATAGAAGAGGAACATTCCTGCATAAAATCAGACTTTAAATAAATGAAGAGAATATGAGCATGTCATCCTTGGGAATGGGAAAGCTCATAATCAGATCTAGACTGAGAGAGAGAAGGGGCGTAAAAATGTACACTCCACTTGGACCAGCCTGGACCACTCGCTTCCTGGTGGCTGTGAGGGCTGTCTGTGCCAAGGAAGGATTGTAGCCTTCCTAGAAAGTACTCAAAGCTGTTGTAAACTTCCTGGAGGGCTTACAGTGCTTGGGTTCTCAACCTCATTCTTGGATTTATTTCAGAATGAATCTCTATTCTCTAAATGTTGTGTGAAGCTGTGCAAACTCTTGCTAACTGTTCACATCGCAGGAGTTCAGTTGGTTCATTGACCTTTACAATATTAATTGTCCTTTCAGATTGGGTACACTTAGAATAGAAAAAAACACACCATTTTGCATTTCTTCATTTTCAGGGTTTTTTTTTTCTGCCTTTAAGCTGCCTTGAGCTTAAAGTAACTCAAAAGTGAGGTGAGATTCTTTGAAAATAAGCATTCATCAGTAATGTAAACTGTAATAAAACTATTAAATGGTGACCCACTCCAGTATTCTTGCCTGGAAAATCCCATGGACCATGGGACCTGGCGAGCTACTGTCCATAGGGTTGCAAAGAGTTGGGCACAGCTGGAATGACTTAGCAGGCAAATCCATTAACAGATGGTATGACTGTGCTTTTTGAATTTTTAAAAGTAGTCAGAGACATGGTTAACTTATATTGGAGTTTGGCTCAACTCAAGCTTACAGATTTTTCAGACAGACAAACTGTGTCGGAGGTCCCAAGGCCACCTTCAGGCTCAGTGATGCACAGGACTCAGAAAAGCTGTTTTACTCATGCTTGTGGTTGATCACAGTGAAAGGATACAGATTAAGACCAGCATGGGGATAAGGCTCATGTGGCAAAGTCTAAGAGAAGCAAGTCACAAGCTTCTAAGTATTTTCTCCCAGTGGAGTCACATTTTGTTGTTGTTACGGTGGTTCAGTTGCTAAGTCATGTCCAACTCTTTGAGACCCCTTACACTGTAGCAAAGCAGGCTTCTCTGTTCTCCTGGAGTTTGCACAGAGGAGTCCCTTGTATGTATCTAATTCTCCCAGCAATGATGTGTGACAAAACATGCCAAATGTTGACAACCATTGAAACCGGCTCTAGCCTTAATATCAACTGGGAAAGCTCACCTGAGCTGGCTGTTTATTAGGGGTCAGTCATCTAGGCATACATTCCCCCATAATGAATGTCAGCTACTCATATTCCAGCCCCATAGAGCAAAAACAGGCATTTATCATCAATCCCTTCACTAGAATAAATTTATCTAGTCACAGTAGTCCAAAATGACTCAAGGTCTTGGGCATACAAAAACACTCGTATCAGGCCAAATATTCTAAGGGCTCAGAGGTTGTCTCCTAGGAGCCACAGGGCAAACACAGGTAAGTAGTAAATATATAAAATGTATATACATGGCAAATAACCTTAGTAAGGACATGAAATTATGATCTCTAAGTTGTGAGATAGATGGTTTATTCTTTCCTAATCATACTTGTAATAATTTGCCAGACTTTCTCATTGGAATAGTGAGAGTTGGACTATAAAGAAATCTGAGCACCGAAGAATTGATGATTTTGAGCTGTGGTATTGGAGAAGACTCTTAAGAGTCCCTTGGACTGCAAGGAGATTCAACCAGTCCATCCTAAAGGAAATCAGTCCTGAATATTCATTGGAAGGACTGATGTTGAAGCTGAAACTCCAATACTTTGGCCACCTGATGCAAAGAGCTGACTCATTTGAAAAGACTGATGCTGGGAAAGATTGAAGGCAGGAGGAGAAGGGGACGACAGAGGACGAGATGGTTAGATGGCATCACAGACTTGATGGACATGAGGTTAAATAAACTCTGGGAGTTGGTGATGGACAGGGAGGCCTGGTGTGCTGCAGTCCATGGGGTCACAAAGAGTTGGACACGACTGAGCAACTGAACTGAACTGATGACAAAATGAAAATGTAGTTCTAAAAATGTAATTTAAGGTTTACTGAGAGAATCCTTATTGGACAGCAAGCAGTGTTTTTAGGAATGTGTTAGTGGTTTTAGAGAAAGAAATGGCAACCTACTCCAGTATTCTTGCCTAAGAAATCCCATGGGCAGGGGAGCCTGGCAGGCTACAGTCCATGGGGTCGCAAAGAGTTGGACATGACTTAGCGACTAAGCAACAACCTGTGGTTTGGGATGGTTATATGGGACTGGCTGTGGGGTTGAAGCGGGTTGACTGGGTTCAGATGAGGGCTTGTGGGAGGCTCAAGTGGTCATGTATTAGTAAATCTCATTTACTCCACATGTTTGTTATAATGTCATTTTCATTTCAGTTTGAAAAGTTCCGCCCAAGATGTTACCCCATCTAACCCAATTTTCCTTGATTACTTATATATTCAACTTAATCGGTCATAGTTCACTGAAGCCTACTGTGTACCTCAGACTAAATTGGTCTTTGTATACTACCATTTTGCCCCCTCTCTGCCTCCCCCTGCCCCACATTTTTTAGGACATGAACTATTTCAGATTTAATTTACATGTCTCCCCTTCTGGCTGTTCCTCTACAGCCTGGAGCGGTACATAAAGAAACCCTTTGTTGGTCTTGTTGGCTTGGGATCAAGAGTGTGCAATCTTTGATAAATTACCAACCTCCCTAGATCTTGGTGTGTCCAACCATCAAGAATGGTTATGACATTAAATAAGAATGTCATAGCTTCTATGAGATGACATATTTCGTATGAAATGTTAACATTGAATGGTAAATAGAGAATGCTAGATAAAAGTTGTTCCTGGTTGTTGTTTAAACTGTATGTGCCTGAATGTTCTTGATGAATACGTGTTCACATGTAGTGTGACACATCTTTTGCAGTGTCTGCTTCTAGTAGACACTAGAAATGAGGAGCTTTGAGTTCCAGAAAATTCTTAGCATATTCACAGATTTCCCCATTTTATTTTTTTATTTATTATAATTTTTATTGGAGTATAGTTGATTCACAATGTTGTATTAGTTTTAGGTGTACAGCAAAGTGATTTGGTTATACATATATATAAATACATATATTCTTTTTTACATTCTCTTCCATTATATGTTATTACAAGATGTTGAGTAGAGTTCCCTGTGTTACACAGCAAGTCCTTATTAGTTATCTATTTTATATGTACCAGTGGATATATATCAATCCCAGGCTCCAAATTTTTCCCTCCCCCTGTACCCCTGATAACCGTAAGTTCCTTTTCTACATCTGCGACTCCATTTCAGTTCCCCATTTTAGTATTACTATTATTGCCTTCCACTGTTTAAAAAATATTTTGAAGTGAGAATGAACATTTCTTGGGTAATCTGACCAAGATATTGTTTTAGTTTGTTGAGGAGAAGAAAGCTATAACTGATGGTTCTTCAACTGCCTTTATTTTTCTGGATTTAGCACTTGGATAAAGGCTATATATTTCTAAGTAAGTCCTTGAAGATGTATTCTGAGGGCTAAATTATTGTATCTATCAGTCATTTATTTCTTCAGCTAAGTTGAAAATTAAAGGATTTAATTAAGATCAAATCAAAGTCATCCTTTCAGACATCTTACCTGGACCCAAACTGCCTCATCACCAGAAATAAAATCTCTGTGATCAGTGCCCTCTCTTATGGAACTCTTTTCCAGCCACATCCTTTGGCTGGATCATCTAGCTCTCTACCAGAGAACAAAAGGTCTTATGCCTCTAGAGGGGGAAAATCAGAGTTAAAGAAAAACTCACTACAAATCAGTGTTAAGAATCAGATACAACCAGAGCAGTGGTTATACGGTGAGTGATAGATTCAAGACTTAGAACTTAGACTTCTTTGGTGGTGCAGTGGATAAGAAACACTTACAGGAGCCAGTGTAGGAGACATGAGTTTGATCCTTAGTCCAGGAAGATGCCACACATTGCAGAGCAACTAAGCCTGTGCTCCAAAACTGCTGAGCCTGAGCTCTAGAATCCGGGAGGCCCCACTATTGAGCCCACATGCTGTAACCACTAAAGCCCTTGGGCACGAGAGCCCACATTTCACAACAAGAGAAGTCACCCCAGTGAGAAGCCAGAACACCACAACTAGAGAGTAGCCCCCGCTCGCCACAACTAGAGAAAGCAATGAAAAACCAGTGAAACCAAAAATAAGTAAATAAGATTATTAGAGAGAAAGACTTAGGGCTTAACATGGTTGGAACTTTGCTGATTGATTGGGTATCTGAATCAAGAAGAGTCCCGGGTATTCCACATTTCTAACTTGGATAAAAGTTGAACAAGGTGTCATTCACTGAGGAAAATGCAGCAGAAAGAATATGGTTTAGGGGCAAGATAGTGCGTTTCCAGTTTGTTGAGTTTGGGGTGACTATGGGATGTCCAGTAGACGTTCAAGTCCAAAGCGAGGGGAAGGAATCTGGGTCAGAAATCTGAGAGTGTGACCCTGTATTTGAAGTCACCACTCAAGCGCATATCCAGTGAGAAAGCTGACTTAAAACTCAGCCTTCAAAAAACAAAGATCATGGCATCCAGTCCTATCACACCATGGCCAACACATGGGGGGAGAATTGGAAATAGTGACTGACTTTAATTTATTGAGCTCCAAAATCACTGCAGACAGTGACTGCAGCCATGAAATCAAAAGACACTTGCTCCTTGAAAGAAAAACTATGAGAAACCTAGACAACATATTAAAAAAACAGAAACATAACTTTGCTGACAGAGATCCATCTAGCCAAAGCTATGGTTTTCCCAGTAGTCATGTATGGATGTGAGAGTTGGACCATAAAGAAAGCTGAGTGCTCAAGAATTGATGCTTTGGAACTGTGGTGTTGGAGAAGACTCTTGAGAGTCCCTTGGGCATCAAGGAGATGAAACCAGTCAGTCCTAAAGGAAATCAACCCTGAACATTCTTTGGAAGGACTGATGCTGAAGCTCAAGCTCCAATCATTTGGCCACCTGATACGAAGAGCTGGCTCATTGGAAAAGCCTCTGATGCTGGGAAAGATTGAGGGCAGGAGGAGAAGGGGGCAATGGATGATGCAATGGTTGGAAGGCACCACTAACTCAATGGACATGAGCTTGAACAAACTCCAGGACATAGTGAGGGACAGGGAGGCCTGGCGTGCTGCAGTCCATGGGGTTGCTAAGAGTCGGACATGACTGAGTGACTGAACAACAACAACAAAGTACATAAAGTTGGCCAAGGAGAGCATTTCTTAGAAAATCAGACTCTAAGTCCAGGGCAAGGCACGCTCTCATCTTCATGTTCTGAAGACTGAGACTGCTTTGTAAACATTTGGTGAAAATCATGGAAAACTGATTGGCTCAGAGGATAAATTGTTTTCTCATTTCGGCTCCAAAGAAATGAGAAAACATTTTTGTGGTAGGATAAAGAGGGCATGGCGTGTGGTTATGAGTGATATTAAGCATTGTTTATGTGTACGGAGCTGAGGGAATTTATGAATGAGTCTCAGAAAGCCCACAGAGACATGAAATTATATAAAGACATGGGTAGAGGAGACATTTTTATCAGATTCTCGAAGTGTCATAAAAATGGTTGACCGAATGCCTGGTATCCTGGAGGCAAATAAAAGGAACAAAGGTCACATCAGAATAACTCAGAAAACCAGAAAAATCCCTAAACAGTGAGGGATCCCATTTCCTCTGGGCCATGCTTTTGTGCCGTGTGCTGGTATTGTACAGTGTTGGAGGAATTTGGGTCAGAGTTTTCGTTGTGTGGCTTGGCAGAATCAAAGGCCAAAATATGATTAATTCTAGATGTGGATAATTTAGAAGGATAAGGAATGTAGGGAGGCTTAGGGGTATTTTTCAAAGTCTGGCTACTTCTTCAGTCAGAGTATTCATTCTCCTGTTTACGACAGAGGAGACAAGGAAGGTATCAATGCTTTTAAGAATATTCAATAAAATATCTCTAGTTACTGAAGGCAGGAATAGCATTCCCCCTACTCCCACCCATTTGCTTTCCTCTTAAATAGATTTTATTTTTTAAAGCAGCTCTAGGTTCACAACAAAACTGAGAAGAGTTCAGAGATTTCCTATACAACTCTGGCCCTCTGCACTCAGAACCACACTCATGATCAACACTCAGAGTGGTCTGTTTATTACAATCGATGAACCTATACTGACACATCATTATCACTCAGAGTCCATAGTTTACATTAGGGTGCACTCTGGGTGTTATACATTCTAGGGGTTTTGACAAATATATAATGACATGTACCTACAACTACTGGAGGAAGAAACAGCAGTTCACTTGAGTATTCTTGCCTGGAAAACCCCATGGACAGAGGAACCTGATGGGCTAAGTCCATGGGATTGCAAAGAGTCAGACATGACTTAGTGATTGAACAAAACAACAACCCACAATTACAGTATCCGACAGATTGGTTTCACTGCCCTAAAAAAATCCTCTGTATTCCAAATATCTATCCCTCCCTACCCTCTGACACCAGGCAACCGCTGATCATTTTGTCTCTATAGTGCTGCCTTTTCTAGGATGTGATGCGGTAGTTGGAATCATATAGTATGTACCCTTTGCAGACTGTCTTCTTTCACTTAGTAATATGCATTGAAATTTCCTTCATGTCTTTTCATGGATTGAAGGCTCATTGCTTTTTAACACTGAATAATATTCCATTGTCTAGATGTGCCACAGTTTATTTATCCATTTCATCTACCAAAAGGCATCTGGCTACTTCCAAGTTTTGAAAGTTATGAATAAAGCTACCATAAACATCCATGTGTGGGTTTTTATGTGGACATAAGTTTTCAGCTTATTTGAGTAAATCCCAAGGAGTGTGATTGCTGGATCATATGGTAAGAGGATGTTTAATTTTTCAAGAAACCACCAAATTGTCTTCCAAATAGTTGTACCATTTTGCATTCCCTGTAGCAGTGACTAAGACTTCCTGTTCTACATCCTTACCAGCATTTGGTGTTTTCATTGTTCTGGGTTTGGGCTCTTCTGATACATGTTTAGTGATACCTTTGCTTGCTTGCTAAGTCACTTCAGTTGTGTCTGACTCTTTGTGACCCCATGGACTGTAGCCTGCCAGGCTACTCCATCCATGGGATTCTCCAGGCAAGAATACTGGAGGAGGAAGAATACTGGAGGAGGTTGTCATGCCCTCCTCTGGGGGATCTTCCCAACCCAGGGATCAAACCCACATCTCTTGCCTTGTCACGTGAGTTCTTTACCACCAGCGCTACCTGGGAAGCCCTTAGTGATATCTCAGTGTTTTAATTTTATTTCCCTAATGACATATGATGTGGAGCATCTTTTGATATGCTTATTTTCCATCTGTAATCTTCTTTGGAGAGCAACATTTTTAACTAATTTCATCTATTTATTTTTGGCTGTGCTGAGTCTTCATTGCTATGAGGGCTTTTCTCTCATTGCAGCGAGTGGGGAGGAGGAGTGGAGGACCAAAGTAAATGACCACCTTGTGAGTCTTGCTTATTCAGTGTGCAGTTACATCTTGAAAGGCCAGAGCAATGAGAAAAACAGTTTGAAGGTTGTAACTACCTATGGGGAGAAGTTCTTGATGTTCTTTATACCTGAAGGCATGATTTTCTTTTAGAAGTCACTAATACCCTACTATTCTGTACCTGCTAATAGGGAGTGGAAATACCCCCAAATGATGCTTTGCCATGGATGTATTATTCTGAGAAAATTCAAGTGAAGACGAAAATATCTTTGGGGGTAAGCTGAAGCTGCCAGTCACCCCCTCCCATGTCTTATACTCAGCCTAATTGCACTGATAGGATTGGAGGAGGTAGAATAATTGATTTTTGCTCAATCATAGGACAGAAACCAACAGATTCAAGTTGACACTGAAAGTCAGGTTTTCAAGAAATGATTGGCATTCATGAATTCAGAATATTAATGGCAAATGTGTGCAGGGAACCTGATACTCTCTTCCCTGTATCCTGGCAGAGCCACTATTTAAATCTATTTAAATGCATCAACTCTGATTACGAAGGGCCCCACACAGGCCAGCCTGCACTTGGAGGGGTTGGTAGGAGCAGTGGGTCAGCAACATCGTGTTGGTTCAGTTCCAGCTGAAATGTTGGGGAAATCAGTTTGTTTGCTTACTTGTGGGTTTACACAAACTTGGAAAGCATGTTTCAGTAATTCTTCTGTACAGATTTAGAGACAGCATATATTAGAGGAGCCCATAAAAAATGTTGATGGTGGAGAAAATAAAAATCTATTCTTACGAGTGGTAGACAGAAGAAAAAAATTCTAGAGGATAAATCGGAGGAAAAACACATACACTTTTTATTAGCTTACAGAACACAAATGATTTGCAGATGTTGGACTGAGTGTTTCACATAAAACATACTTCTATACCTGGGCTTTTTTCCCCCTCACTTATTTTAATAGCTGAAGCATCTTTCTCTTGTGAACAATTTATTCTAATGGCAATAAAAATGCAACAGTACCACCTCATTATGCCCAATAGCAGATGACCTACGTGGCATCTTAGCTTGCTTTGTAGGGTTGGGCTTTGATGAATGATGGCAGCCCAGGCTAACGAGGCACTTGGATGAGTGACATTGAAAGGAGGGAACCATGGGAAAACAGTTCAGCTCTTAAAATAATACTCAGCTTTCTAGTTTCTTGAAACTTACTCATTCACACCTATACACCTTTACCTACACACGAACATGAAGTTCAGAACAAGGATGCTGGGAAATCTTTTAGGAGCTCGCTTAAGGACTTTTAAAAGCAGAGTTATTCCTGCTGGTCTACATAGTACTTTGTCTTAAGTGACTGAGTGGAAAGTCACTTACTTGGATCCAACTCTTCGCTACCCCATGGACTATACAGTCCCTGGAATTCTCCAGGCCAGACAGAATACTGGAGGGGATAGCCTTTCCCTTTGCCAGGGTATCTTCCCAACCCAGAAATTGAATCCAGGTCTCCCTCATTGCAGGCGGATTCTTTACCAGCTGAGCCACAAGGGAATTTTTTCTAAATGTCACTTTTTAAAAAGTTAACTGTGAGTCATCTGTGCATTGACTGGTTGGGCTGTGATGCTTTCTGTCTTCAGTAAAAGCTTCTGTTGATGACGGAAACAGTCTCTTGGTGTCCTACAAGAGAGATTTTATTGGCTACTCTGTACATTTATTTGTTGAGGGTGTGGTCAAATGCTCCTCATGTAGTTCATCGCCTGCCTTGGTGCCTTCATGAAAGGGGGCTATTTTTCTAACATATCTCTTAGGCTGTCTTTTGCAAATTGAAGAGTATTATGTAAATAATATTTTGATTATTTTATGAGATGATGGCATTCTGCATATAACTCAAATTATTCTAAGTTCATTAAAAAATAATTAACACTTAGAACTACCATATAATCCAGCATTTCCACTCCCAGATGTATATCCAAAGGAAATGAACAACTAATCCAAAAAACTACATGCATCCCAGTAGCAGCAGTAATATTTACAGTAGCCAAGATGTGGAAGGAACCTGTGTCCATCAGTAAATGAATGCATGAAGAAGATGTGGTGTAAATATGCAGTATAGTATTACTCAGCCATAAAAAATGAAATTATATATTCTACAATGTATATAGACCTAGCAGGTATTATGTTTAGTGAAATAAGTTAAACAGAGAGAGACAAATACTCTGTGTTATTACTTATATGTGGAATCTTAAAAAATAAAGCAAATGAATGTATATATCAAAGCAGAAACAGAAACACAGATATTGAGAACAAACTAGTGGTTACTAGTGGGGAGAGGGAAGTGGGTAGGGATGTTTAGGGCTATGGGATTAAGAGGTACAAACCAATATGTACGAAATAAATATGCATCAAGCTTATATTGTACAGGGAAATATAGCCATTACTTTGTAATAATTTTAAATGGAGTATAATCTACAAAGCTATTTTAAAAATAATTTTGATACAATTTTTAAAGTTTACTTTCCAGTTACTACAAAATATTAGTTATATTACCTGTGTTATACAGTACATTTTTGAGCCTATCTTATTCCCAATAGTTTGTACCTCCCATTCTCTCATTCCCTATACTGCCCCTGCTCACTGGTAACCACTGTGTTTTTTCGGTATATTTGTGAGGCTGCTTCTTTTGTGTTATATTACTAATTTGTTGTATTTTTTGGAGAATCTCTGTTGTACACCTGAAACTAATAAAAAATTGTAAATTACACTTCAATAAAAATTTTAAATAAAAATATTTACTGTAATTCTTAATAAGGATTCTTCACTTTACTCTGTTTATGGGTTTTCAGGAAATATGAAGTTTGGGTGCAAATCTGATCTCCTAGTTGTTCTTATCATTGTTTTATGATAATAGCTTTTCCAGAATGACTAGATTATTCATTTTTCCCAGGTAAAGATGCAAAACAGGCATTCTGCTTGATTTAGCCCTGATCACTGGGATAGACTATGGGGGAACTGGTCTGAGAGAGATAGAAAACTCTTGAGTAGAGCGTTTTGCCTTAATTGACAGGGACAATGTCATTTAAAAGGTCATAAATGAAAGTTCAAAATTCTAGATTTGCATACCTTTTTAAAAAGAAATTTTATTGGAGTATAGTTGACTGACAGTTGTATTGGTTTCAGGGGTATATGAAGGTATATATGTGAGATAAGTTGCTCAGTCATGTCCACCTCTTTGTGACCGTATGGACCGTAGCCCTCCAGGCTTCTCTGTCCATGGAATTTCCCAGGCAAGAACACTGGAGTGGGTTGCCATTTCCTTCTTTGGGGAATCTTCCAAACCCAGGAACTGAACCCACATTTCCTGCACAGCAGGTGAATATTTACTGCTGTGCCACCTGGGAAACCCAGTTTCAGGGGTACAGCATAGTAATTCAGTTATGCGTGTATGCATGCTAAGTCGCTTCAGTTGTTTCCGACTCTTTGCAACCACATGGACTAGTATCCTACCAGGCTCCTCTATCCATGGGAGTCTCCAGGTTATAATACTGGAGTGGGTTGTCATGCCTTCCTCCAGGGGATCTCCCTAACCCAAAGATTGAACCTGTGTCTCTTATGCCTCCTGCCTTGGCAGGTGGGTTCTTTACCATTATCCACCTGGGAAGCCCGATTCAGTTATACATACACACATATTCATTCTTTTTCAGATTCTTCTCCTATATAGATTATTACAGAATATTGGATAGAGTTCTGTGTGCTTCATAGTCCCTGTTGGTCATCTGTTTTACATGTAGTAGTGTGTGCGTTTGTTAAATCCCAAACTCCTAATTTATTCCTCCTCTGATTTTCCCCTTTGGTGACTCACAGGTTGAAAACAAACTTCTGGTTACTGCAGTAGATCTGCATATTTTGCCTCAGGGAATCTGATCTGAAGGAAGACTTGTTCCAAGTTGTTTCTTTTTGACCATACTGGATGAAGGTATTTCTTCCCAGGTTTAAAGTCTTCAGGACCCAATCTCATGTCCCAAGGGGTAATCTCCTGCCTGCTTCTCTGATCCCCTGGCCCTCCAGCTTCTACCAATGAGGCTTTCTAGCCCTTAAGAGCTCCCCAAGGCTCTGGGTAAAATCATGTTTAGTGGTTGGAGAGAAAGAATGAAGATAAAATGTTACTTGGTAACCTTCCCCTAGTTTCACCTCTCTCTAGTTCTCCACCTTCTCTATCCGTGTGTATGTATATGCTTGTGTGTGGGTGTGTGCGCACGCATGCATGTGTGCACAGTCTCACATGTGAGTACTCATTTGCATATGCAGTTTTCACTCAACTGACATATTTGGTAATAAAGTACAGATACAATAATGCCTCACTGCCAAACGCTCCACCATGAATCTCTTAAGAATAAAGCCATTCTTCTACATCATCACAAAGCCAACATCCCACCCATATTCTTTGTATTCTAAGAGAGTTGATTTTTCTTCTCATTTTGGGGGATTTAATTGTATTTGTTATTATGGAAAACAGCTAAAAGGTTCCAAAGTCAAAACTGTGTGTATAAAAAGTGTCCTGGGAGAGGCATCTCCCATGCCTATCCTTCCCCCTTCCCCCACTCCCATTCGTTTTAGGAAGCCATCTTCTAGACTTTCTAGGTCACCTTTAGTCTGTTTCTTTTTGTACAGATAAATGTAGCAGCGTGGGTTTCCTTTCTTCATTCTTTCTTACATGAAAGGCGGCATTATTTTAGATGAAGCTTTTTTTTAAACTTTATACCTCCTGGATATCACTCCCTATGAGTTCCTAGAGATCTTTCTCTAAAGGAGGACTCAGTAGGCACAGTGAAGTTGCTCAGTCGTGTCCGACTCTTTGCGACCCCATGAATTGTAGCCCGCCAGGATTCTCCAGGCAGGAACATTAGAGTGGGTTGCCATGCCCTCCTCCAGGGGATCTTCCCAACCCAGGAATCAAACCCAGTCTCCTGCATTGTGGGTGGATTCTTTACTGTCTGAGCCATTAGGGAAGCCCTAGGCAAGTAGTCCTTTTTAAGACACCATATAATTGAATGAAACATTGGAATTGATACATCATTATACTTTATACCAGTGACTTTGCTTTGTTTAAAAATTGTAAAAAGGCAAAATAGCAATTCTTTTAAATATTTAGCTTCAATTACTAACCTAACAGTATGGTTCTTTATATGTTTCCAAAGAAGTTTCATGTAGATTGTTTCATTTACTTTCATGTAAGTATGTATGGCATTAAATGAGAGTGTGTGAATACATCTACTTTTTCTGGATTATTTCATATAACTGATTAATAAATGCAGGTCCAGAAGTAATTTGGAGACTTTCTGCCATCACCCATCCGACCTTTCTGAACATTCTACAATCCTGGAATGACAAACTATTTTTAGTCATAATTTTAGTACATTCTCTATTTTTCCTAATATAATTACTGTAGCTATCTACTGTGCAGCATGTGAGTGTATATTTCATACACTTCGACCTATAACTATGATTATTTCTTTGGCACACTTTCAGCATTTATGAAGAGCCAGAAATTTCAAACTTCTAATTTCTTATTGCCTGCATCATAAGCAACTCTTTGTGATGGTAGCAGACATGGAATGGCGAGATAAACTTCAGAATCCAGAAGACCTTTTGCATATTTTGATTGAGACAAATCTGAACTGTTCCAAACTGCGAATTCCTTTTCTGCTTTTTAAATCATAAGATACACTAAAACGTGAACAAGGTTACTCTGTTTTCTGTTAATGTCCCCAAGGTTTTTATGCCCCTTTATGCAAACAGGAATGGTGATTTGCTTTCATAATACAGAAGAACTGGTTTCCTGAGGCAGAAACAGGTTGGGGATCAGCACAGAGAAGGGGGTGATCTACCAGATGCCCTTGCCAGACAGAAGGGAAATTTGAGGTTCCCAAGCAGTGAAAATCTAAATATAGGTTTAATGGATGACTGTTTGTGAATAATAGAGAGGAGTGCTGGCCTTGGAAGAGAGACAGTTTCTTCCAGTGTTTCCAAAAGAAAATCTGCTACCTTAGTTTGGTCCAACAACCATTTATATTGTTTTTAATATCTAACAGGCTTCGAGCTAGGCACTGGGGATATACTGATGAATAATGCACATTCCCTACTTTTAAAACTAGTCTAGTAGGGGCTAAAGTATTCACTCAGATTTGTCTCTTTATAACCCTGGAAACATGCAGGGAGAAACAGCCGCTGGTAGGTCAGTGGGGATCTGACAAGCCAGGGTCTGGTTATCAGCCACCAGCACAGAGGGTGAAAAGTGAAGGTCAAGCTCAGAGGGGAGGCTGTTGGATAGTGAGGGTTATCGGGCTTTTGAGCAGTAGATGGGATAGCCATTTCTTTTAAAGTCTTCCAAGTGTTTTGAAATGGTTCTCAGAATGAAATAGGCACAGGAAAGAGATGTCCTGAGCCTGCCAAATTTGCATTTGTTCTGTCCTCAGTTAGCAGTTAGACTGCCCTTGCTTATCCATCCATGCTTCTCATCTGCTTTAGTAGGTCAGGGAACCCTCAGACGAGGACCCACAAGAAATACACTTAAGTTGGTTTGTGTGACAGTCAAAGCGTCCTTGCAGGAATTAATTGTCCCATAAGCCCATGTTTGACAATTACTCTTCACTGTCTGGTTTGATTTTGTAGTTGCTTCTCATCTAATTTGTTGTTTAGATGTATGACAATTCCAACTCACCCACTTTTTGGTGTAATCTTTGCAGTACACACACACACACACACACACACACACACACACCATCCTTCCACATATGCCTAAATGCCACCAAAAATAAATAGGAGGAAAGATGTGTTTTCTTTAAAGATTGGGCCTAAACTTATGCTCATGATTAATTTCACAGTAGGGCATGGATACAAAATTTGCTTGTGAGTAGGGAAATTGAACAGGATTCCCACATGGTGATAGTAGTAAAGAACCCTTGCCAGTTCAGGAGATGTAAGAGATACAGGTGTGATCTCTGGGTCAGGAATATCCCCTGGAGGAGGAGATGGCAACCCACTCCAGTATTCTTTTATGGAGAATCCCATGGACAGAGGAGCCTCATGAGCTACAGTCCATAGAGTTACAAAGAGCCAGACACAACAGAAGTGACTTAGCACGCATGCATGCAGGGAAATTGAACAGCTCACTGAAGGTCCTGTCTAGCCTTATGGCTTCAGAGCACAGTAGAGTGTCCTGTTCACTACTTGGCAGAGTTTTGCCTTCCTCTGTGAATCATGTGAACATCATATTCATCTGACCTCATTCATTTTAGTCCATCTTATTATTTGTTCAGTTTTCATCCTGGGGGTCATGAAATATCTCCTTTAGCGTGCCAACTAAAATCTACCAACAGTTTACTGTGAAGTACTATTGGGATTTTCTACATCCAGAGGAGGAAAGAGAAGAATCTTATTGAAGACACAACCCCCACTGGGCATCTTTTATAGATAGAGATGATATCTCCCCACTTTTCTATTTAGGAAAACCCAAGTTTATTTCTTCAGTGTTGTTGTCTCTGCTTACACTGGTTCCATATTTCCCATCACACATGTTATCTGTTTTTTCATTATCATAGTTCAGGTACCAGTCCTATCTGGTACTAGTTCACTCACTAAACCTTTATTGAGTGCTATCCTGTGCGAGACACTCCACCAACTCCTTTCACCCTATATTAACAATAAATTAGTATGACTTGGAGCTCAAACTGGTGCTCTGTGACAACCTAGCAGGTGGGATGGAATGGGAGGTGGGAGGGAGGTTCAAGGGAGAGGGATATATATATACATATATATGTATATATATGGCTGATTCATGTTGATGCGTGGCAGAAACTAACACAATGCTGTAAAGCAATTCTCCTTCAATTAAAAATAAATAAAAATAATAAATTACCTTAGGAGGTGGTCAAATATTTTATTAACGGATATCAGTTCAGTTCAGTTCATTTGCTCAGTCATGTCCGACTCTTTGCAACCTCATGAACCACAGCACGCCAAGCCTCCCTGTCCATCACCAACTCCCAGAGCTTACTCAAACTCATGTCCATTGAGTTGGTGATGCCATCCAACCATCTCATCCTCTGTCATCCCCTTCTCCTCCTGCTTTCAAACTTTCCCAGCATCAGGGTCTTTTCCAATGAGTCAGTTCTTCATATCAGGTGGCCAAAGTATTGGAATTTCATCTTCAGCATCAGTCCTTCCAATGAATGAATATTCAGGACTGATTGCCTTTAGGATCGACTGGTTGGATCTCTTTGCAGTCCAAGGGACTCTCAAGAGTCTTCTCCAACACCACAGTACAAAGCATCAATTCTTTGGCACTCGGCTTTTTTTATAGTCCAACTCTCACACCCATACATGACTACTGGAAAAACCATGGCTTTGACTAGACAGACCTTTGTTGGCAAAGTAATGTCTCTGCTTTTTAATATGTTGTCTAGGTTGCAGATACAATAGTTTATAATTTAAAAATGGAAATTAGGAGCAGTGGAGTAATGGAATTGACTGCCCCAGGGTGAGGGTTCAACACGAACAAGACAAGAAGTCTCTCTTGGGCACTTGCATCTACTTATGACGTTACCACCTAATCAGGGATGCCCCCTCCCAAACAATGTGATAAAGAGCTTCTGTGCTGTGTGTCTTTTAAATTTGTTATCAGCTCTGGTTTTTCTCCACTGTTATTCCCTCATATTCCTTGAGGATTGCAGATATGATGTTAGTGTGCCAGGATTTGAAACTCACACGTGCAAAAATATATATTCAACTGAATGATAGCTCTGTGCAAAGGTAGCAGTATATTTTATATGATTGTCATTTTCTTCAACTGAATGTTTCTTCACTGTGTCTTTGTTTCTTTCAATTTTTAATGATTCTACCCTCAATTTTCCCTTTATTTACTACTGACACAATTTGTGGATTCCCTGTCAATAAATTAATATTTATTGAAAGGTTATGTCTGGCATTACGGTAGATACACTATGGATAAAGCAAATGTTTATATGTTTGGAACTTAGTTGTGACGATAAAACTTACAGTCATAAAATTTGTGGGAAAAAAGTGTCCAGCAGCGTGTGTTGGTGGGCCTTATGACAGCAGTGCAAAGGGAGGTACAAAGGACCGCAGGAACTAGAGGCATCTTGCAGGAGAAAGGGGCTTAGCTGATCCGCGAGTAAATTTAGACCCGCCTTGTCCATGATGGTAGCTACTGACCATGTGTGGCTCGCAAGCCCTGGAAATATGGCTAATTGCAATCAAGACCTGCTCTAAGAGGAAAATGCACCCTGGATTTTGAAAACTTAGCATGAAAACACATTTAACATATCTCCTTAAAATTTTATATTGATTACATACAGAAGTCGTAGCATCATGACTATATTGCATTAAATATAATATGTTAAAGTTAGATTTACCTTTTTCACTTTTACAGTATATCTTCTAGAATGTTTCCGATTACATGGAGATCTGGCAGTTTGGCTCTCATCATCTTGGCTAGACACGTATGTAGTGAGAAAGGGGCTTGGCAGATCCAAAGGGCGGAGGGTCTGGAAACTGAAAGGCAGTGGACAGAGTCCCGTGTGTGAGGACATGATTGCAAGTCGAGTTGAAAACCAGAAGAAAGAAGAACCGTTTGAGCACATCGTAGTTGACACGCTGAGCTTGTTGGGAGAGTGGGCACCCTGGGTGGGTAGTGCCAGTGGGCATGGCCCGGCAGGTGAGACGTGTGTTTGACTTGGAGGAGAGATTTGGGCCAGTAATAGGAATTTGGAGCTGTAATTTTGCACTTTCAATTCCAGAGGGTATCTGAGGTTCTCGGAGGGGAGAGGGCCCTGGAGTGAACCTCTAGGACGCAATTTATGAGCTCCTTCTGGGAGGTTAGCACCTGTTGCCAAACACCTCCTATTCTGCTTCTGATGTTTGCCTTCTGAGGATGAATATTTAAAGAAAATGAATAAAACTGATTTACCTCTGGGAAAATGTTCCTACAGTTTAGCTCCTCAGGGCCAGCAGAGAACTACATGGATGCCTGGGGAAGAAGGTTCTGGCAGCGTTGTGCAAAGGCTGGAAGACCAGGAACCCATGAGAGCGGAGTGAAGGGCCAGTGGGCAGCCGCAAAGGGGGTGTGCTGTCAGGGCAAGTTGGTTCCCCAGCCTCCATGCCCCCAGACCGGGCCTGTGGGAGGATGGGTGTCTGGGCATCCTGAAAACAGACCTAGGTGACAACCACTGACAAACTGGGAAACATCCTGGCCTGGCACTGTAGTTTCCTGTTTAGCCGATAAAGGATTCCAGGAGTTCTGCTTTCCTAAGGCGACAACAGACCCATCTGATGAGGCAGTCTAATATTCTGTTAATTGATGTATTAGCTTATAATGTAGACAGGGAAGTAAGGAGCAAAGGAGGAAGGAGTCTGAATGCCCGCTGAAGTTAATAAGCTGTGCTTTTGAGAGGGAAAACCAAGAACATTTCAGACCAGTGGTGCTTTATTCTGAATGTGGAAAGCCTACGAAGGTGAACTCCTTTGAAGGACAAAGCTCATTTTGATGTCTGTGTTCTGGAATGTACATTCAAACTTCATCCTAATTACTCCACTGACACAGCTCATTAACAAGAATAAAAGTCATAATAGCCTACATTCATCAAACACAGCTTTCAGGCAGTGGGAGGTGAAGAGAACTCTCAGTCTGCCTGCTTTCATTCCTGGGTGGATAACTGCAGGCATTTTGCTTAACCTCTCTGTTCTTCAGAGAGACTTCCCTGGTGGTTCAGATGGTAAAGCATCTGCCTACAAATGTGGGAGACCTGGGTTCAATCCCTGGGTTAGGAAGATCTCCTGGAGAAGGAAATGGTAACCCATTCCAGTTTTCTTGCCTGGAAAATCCCATGGATGGAGGAACCTGGTAGGCTACAGTCCATGGGGTTGCAAAGACTCGAACATGACTGAGCAACTTCACTTTCTTTTTCCTTCTGTTCTTCAGTCTCCTCAAATGTGTGTAAGAATTGTACCTACCCTGTGGGAATATTTTGATCCCTAAATGAGTTAGTACATAAGGCACACAGAGTACACAGAATAACTTCCAGGACACAGGAATTTGACAAAGCTTAGCCATTAGTTCACAGAATGCTTATAGTTATCTTCAGACTCTAATATAAAGAGGAGAAAATTTTGTTCTGGAAAAGTCAGGTCATAGAACCAGTATTCAACCCAAGCCTAGCCAGAATGTCAAGTTTCTGCCCTAAACCTCCTTTTATTAAAAAAAAAAAAAAATTAAACAAGTTTTTAAAAAAATTGTAGTTGGTTTACATTGTTGTGTTAATTCCTGCTGTATAGCAAAATGATTCTGTTATACATATATCTAATACATTCTTTTTAATATTTATTATGGTTTATCTCAAGATGTTGAATGTACTTCTCTGTGCTATATAGTAGAGCTCCTTGAATCAGTAAACTGCAGCATGCAAGCCAAGACCTACCTGCTTCCTGCTTTTGTAAGGCCCTAAACTGAGGGTGGCTTCCCTGGTGGCTGAGCAGTAAAGAATACACCATCCCATGGAGGAGACTCGGTTTCGATCCCTGAGTCCTGAAGATCCCCTGGAGAAAGAAATGGCAGTCCACTGCAATATCCTTGCCTGAGAAATCCCCACGGATGGAGGAGCCTGGTGGGCCACGATCCACGGGATCGCAAAGAGTCAGACATGACTTAGTGACTAAACCATCACAAAGCTGACGATGGTTTTCATGGATGAACATTGGGATTGAGTTGATCATAGGAAGCACTACCTTTGAGTCTAATTTAAGGGTAATGTTATCCCCACTCCCTCCAAAATAATTACAATCTCTCATTAGTAGTTTTGTATTCTATAAGCAATTATACCATTATTACATTGTGTATTTCAATGAATAAAAGACATGGAAAGTGTTTTTTCTTCTGGGTTGTAAGTATCTACATAGTAACCTTGATTTTGACACTAGATCTGTAAAGCCTAAAAGACTTCTCTCTCTGGCTGTTTCTAGAAAAGCTGGATGCCACCCCGTCTCCTCTGTTGCTGCCTTCATTTTTGTTCACTGCTAGGGTGGTCCTTGTGGGAGAAAGTTTGGAAAACCAGAGACCTGGTCATTACCAATAGGGTGCGGTGGGCAGAAGCTAGGTAGCTGACGGGGTGGAGAAGGATGCTTCTGGAAGCAGGGCCCTGAGTGGTCACCGTGCTTCTGCACACAGCATATCTTTAGAGATTTTGGCAGGAGCTTGTGTCCAGCAGGAGCTTCTGGGAAATGGCCTAGGTGGGTATGTTTCTTTCTTTTTTTAAAGAAATTAATTTATTTATTTTTAATTGAAGGATAATTGCTTTACAGTATTGAGTTGGTTTCTGCCAAACATCAGCATGAATCAGCCACAGGTATACCTATGTTCCCTCCCTCTTGAACCTCCCTCCCACCTCCTGCCTCATCCCACCCCTGAGGGTTGTTACAGAGCACGAGTTTGAGTTCCCTGAGTCATGTTTCTGAACATCTCTTCTGCTAGGGAGCATTGGCTTCATTTGTTGAAATCGGAACATTCTCCCAGATTCCACTTTTCTTTCCACCTCTCAGGGGGGCTCTAAATAAAAAATGTCGTCTAAAGATGTAATGCTAGAAGTTTGGCAGGACTTTTCAAAAGAAACTTTAATATTTTTATTTTCCCTTGAAGGAGGCTTGGAAAACTCATTTCCACCACTGAGCTGTTGGGAGATAACTGGGGCCTGGAATAAAAATCATGTAACACTTGGCTTCTGGGATGTAGTTAACAGACTCTGGTAGCGGAGATGTGTGATTGGTGACAAGGAGCCCATGGTGATTTTGATATGCCAAATAGAAATAGAACAAAGTATATGGAGTCTAAAAAGACATGTAGAGGTGCACTTATTTACAAAACAAAAGTAGAATCACAGATGTAGAAAAAGATCTAATGGTTACCAGGGGGAACAGAGTGAAGGGATAAATTGGGAGATTGGGATTAACATATATGCTATTATATATATACATAAGATAATCAACAAGGACCTACTGTATAGCACAGGGAACTCTATTCAATATTCTGTAATGATCTACATGGCGAAAGAATCTAAACAGAGTGGATATATGTATATTTATTTAACTCTATTACTTTGCGTTACAACAGAAAGCAATACAATGTTGTAAATCGACTATACTCCAACAAAAATTAAAAAAAAAAAATGTAGACCGAAGAGATGGAATACTGGAGGGTGCCATTGAGGTCTTAAAGGAATCATGAACCATAAAAGATATGTGTCAGCTCTTCGATGTCACAGGCACCAAGATGGGGACTCAGAAATCTCGAATAACTTCTTCCCCGAGCTGTCGAGTGGTCCAGAGGTCGACACAGAGCATCTTGCAAACTTTCTACTTTCCTTTGCCATCAGACTGCTTTTAGACCTTTCTGTCTCCCATTTTTGTTTACCACTTAAAGCAAGTCCAGATCTTTTTGTGCTCCTGGACTCTTCACCAAAAACGCCTCACCCTCTGTTCCAGAAATCGCCCGCAGGTAGTGAGACTGCCATCGCCTTACACCTCACCTGGATCCTGACTCGAGGGCACCCACCTGACCACCAGCTCGCCCACCCACCATTTCTGACCTCCATTCCGAACAGCTGAAACAGTTCAAGACTTGACTTAAACAGTAGCATACGAGAAAATGTTAAAGTTGAAATCTGGGCTTTGGGCCATACAAAACAGGGTGGGAGTTATTATTTTCTGCCAATTTTAAGTAAAATGAACAGCCACTTTTTTAGGTTGGGAGAATGAGGCAGAGAATGTGTTACTGGGATGCCCCTGCCTTTCATGTCTCAATGTTTGGGTTGTCCCCTGCACGGCTGCAGAATTGTCACTTTACAGGACAAGGACCCGATTAAAGAAAACCCACTGGAGTAAGCCCTGGTCCATTAGTCTGGGTTCATTAGCATGTCCCTTGCTTTCTCAGAACATGTACTTGACCCGGAGCATCTATGTTACCATGGAATCCTGTTTCTTTAGATGTTAGGCAACAATGTTTGAATAGTTGCCCTTTCAACGCGGAAAGCCTTTCTGCTCTGTGGGCTTCTCTCTACAAAGCACGAGAACCATACATTATCTCTGCATAATTATCCACCTGGTAGTCACACTAGGGGTCTGTCCTGTTATACATTTTATGACATATTGTAAAGAGCAAGAATTTTACTCTTTCAGCCTTGGGAAGGAATTTTTGCAAACACAAGAGGAAAACCATTGCCTGAGTAGTTTAAAGATGGCCTAGCCTCACTCTGTGCAGTGGTGGCAGAAGGTGATGGCTGGCCTTCCTATTGAGATTCATCTAGTTATTAAAATAATTTTAAGTTTATCTGATAGGGGGTAAATCTTTAGCAGTTTCCAAAAAAAAATACATATTAAGGATCTTTCCAAAGAAATTCATTTTACGTCTATTCAGTTGTTTTTCTGGATTTGAAGGGTGTGTGTGTGTGTGTTTATGTACATGTGACCCTGATGCTGGGAAAAATTGAAGGCAGGAGGAGAAAGGGATGGCGGAGGATGAGATGATCGGATGGCATCACTGACTTGATGGACATGAGTTTGAGCAAGCTCCTTCTCTGCACTGGGAGAAGCTTGAAAATCAATTTCACTTTTGGCTTCTGTGTCCAGGGTTCTTCTGTTCCACAGAGTCTCATCTCTTCCTTCAGTGTTTCATATCATTTTCTTATCAACTTGCCTGTTTCATGGTTACCTTTAGTCTTGGAGGAATTTTTGGACATAAAATACCTCATCCAATTTTCAAAAGGGGACAAGAAGTTGCTAATTACATCTGCTGAAAGCCTTCTGCTTGTCAGGTGCTCTGACATATGGATTGTCTGGTTTGATGCTCACAAAATCTTTGAGCCATTCCTCATAGTAACAGCCTTTTTTATTTTCAGAGCTCACTTCGCCATGCCCTGTATTGTGCTGGAGGTTTTGTCTATTGTTCAGTTTAATTCTATTAGCCATCCTGTCATTTGATAAATGCTGTTGGTTACTTCTTTCTCTCTTTGGCTTATGACACATCAGTCTCCTGGTCTTGCCTCTGCCCCCCGTGTGGACCACTCACATCTATGCCACTCATTACCCACTGGCTACCCTCTACCTTCTCCTTTCCTCACACCATCATCTCTCCTTTGGCAAACTCACCTGTGCCCAAACCGTCCATTAAGTCTACAGATTCGTCTTCTTGACTCAAGTATATATATCTCTGACCTAGACCTTCTCAGCAGGTTCTACACTCATAGGCACAGTAGCCTTGAGAGGAAATGTTCTGACTTATCTGTTTCAGAGACACCTCTACTCAGTACATCCTTAGCCAAACTCATGACTTTTGCTCCTGTCTTTGGGTCCTCTGCCCTGGACTTTAAAGCAGCCACTTACTTGGTCCAACCCACATCCACTCCTGCCTCCTCCAATACATTCTTCATGGTGTGGCCAGCAAGATGTTTCAAAGGCAGGTCTGACTGAACATCTCCTTATTTAAAGCTCAGCATTGATCTTGAAATAAGTATCTTAGAATAAAAATCAAAACACTCATCATGGCCCATGTAGCCCTTGGCATCTTGACCCCATCCTCTCATCCAGCTTCATCTCATGCCACAGTTTCCCTTCTTTTCTCTACAGTGCCCTCTTTCCACTTGTCTTTTTGCAGCCATCATGTTTACCATTCTCCTTTTCTCCTAATCTTTGCAAATCATGTACCTTTTGCCTAGAAGGCTTTTCTTTTCCCTCTTGGCCTTGTTAATCTCTGCTTAGATTCTCTCTAAGATTCCTCTTAGATCTCTCTTTAGATTCCTCTGAACTCAGTCCCTTTGGAATGTATTTTTATTATATCATGTACTTCTGCAGTTGTAGCACTTACCCTACTTGTAATTTTCTGTTTAAATTTATGATGTATTTATCCACTAAAGCTATGTCTTCTCCTCCACCGTAAACTCCACATAGGTGGGAATATTTTCTGGAGTGTCTAACCATTGTTTCCCCACTACTTCGCTAGTGTTTGGGCAAATTGCTAGACAGTAGATAAACATAAACTGAACAAAAGAATCCCATTTTACAGATAAAGAAACTGAGGCTTAAAGAGGTTAATTGAAAGCTTACTCAGGTTTCTTAGACAAGCATTGTTTAGTTGTAGGTACCGAAATTTGTCACAAATAAGCCAAAGAAAAGGAGGGAAAAAGAACATAGGGTAATGATGCAGAATACAAACGTGGGACTTGAAGCAAGAACAGAACTCTGTCAGCAGCCAGGAAGGGGTCAGTGACTCTGTGTCTCCTTTCCCTCTACCCTGTTTCATGGGCTCTTTCTCTCCATCAGCCCGTGGGGTTCTCATCCTTGCTTCTCTCTGTTCATCTCTGTCCTGCTCAGTTGAAACGGCCTTATAGCTCCTATTATCATCCCCTTTCAAGGTCTGAGGCCACTGAACAACTGACTCCCAGGGATAACCATGGAGAAGTCCTCCTGTTACAATTAAGTTCCAGAAGGAGAGATCAAATTGGCTGGGCCTTTTTTGTGAATCATTTCTGACTATTAGGGGTCCATCCCAGGCCCACTCCATATCCACCCTCTCTGGGTGGGCCACCAGGTTCTGGTCCTGGCAATAGGCTGGAAGAGGTGATGTATGGTTGGGCAGGCATTTTAAGATGCCAGAGCATCTTCCATCCCAAAGATGGCAGAGTTGAAATGTGGACGCTGTGGTCTTTGTGTTGTGCTTCCTGTATGTTCTTCCAGTGTAAGCAGATCTCATGCATGACCTTTTGTAACCCCATGGACTTTAGCCCACCAGGCTCCTCTGTCCATGGGATTTCCTGGGCAAGAATACTGGAGTGAGTTGCCATTTCTTCCTCCAGGGGATCTTCCTGACCCAAGTATCAAGCCATCATCTCATGCATTAGCAGGCAGATTCTGTACCTCTGAGCCACCAGGGAACCCCAAGCAGATCTTTGTCATATTCATTTGTGAATTCTGAAATTCTCAGTAAAACGTGTGCTTTGGTGTATGATCATCATATCTACCAATGGTGAGTGCTCCATATCTGCCTGGTATCCTAAATGCACTTAAATGCTTCCTCTTCATAATTACCCAGTGAGGGGCAGGTCCTGTTTTTACCCCCTTTTTGTTGGTTAATAATCGTGAGAACAGAAGTTTGGTAATTTGATGGAAAATGCAACACTTGAAATTTTGTGCTTGCAAATGGAAAAAAATCCCTGCTAAATTATGAACTAAGAATATTGAGACCCCTTTTACTGTGGCAAATTAGAAAGGAAGTAAAGGGATAACTCAGCTGGTAAATAATCCGCTTGCAATGCAGGAGACCCTGGTTCAATTCCTGGTTCAGGAAGATCCCCTGGAGAAGGGAATAGGCTACCCACTCCAGTATTCTTGGGCTTTCCTTGTGGCTCAGCTGGTAAAGAATCTGCCTACAGTGTGGGAAACCTGGGATTGATCCTTGAAATGGGAATATCCTCTGGAGAAGAGAAAGGCTACACACACCAATAATCTAACCTGGACGATTACGTGGACTACAGTCCATGCAAGGTGTTGGACACGACTGAGTGACTTTCACTTTCACAAAGTATATCTGTTAACCTACTTTTAGAATTATCTCAGTTTTGATGATGTTAAGGAACAGCCAACATCTTTTGTTTGGAGGTTGAGTTGCACAGAACTCATCTTTTCTCAACTTTTAAGTGGTTTTAGGGCCATAACCAGTAACCAAAATGAGAAGTCATGAAAGAATCCATGTTCTTAACTCCGCCTGACATGTAACATTCTGTTATTCGTGCATGGGACTTTTCACTTATCAAGATTTATTGGTATCGTCCCTAAGCCCTACAAACGTGTTCAATTCAGAAATGAGACTGTAGCATGGTGATGAATAAAGGTTGAATTAGCAATCTCTGAAATGTACTAAAGCATAACGCAGTTTAACTCAGAGTTCTACATAATTATATTTCAAGTGAGCTGTGGGTCATTTTGAGGCTTCTCAGGTGGCACAGTGGTAAAGAGTCCTCCTGCCATTGCAGGAGAGGTGAGAGCCTCAGGTTTGATCCATGGGGTGGGAAGATCCCCTGGAGGAGCAAATGGCAATCCACTCTAGTATTCTTGCCTGGAAAATCCCCATGGACAAAGGAACCTGGTGGGCTACAGGCCATGGGGTTGCAAAGAGTCAGAAACAACTGAGCACATGTGTGCATGCATGTTGGTCATTTTAAACCGATATTCTATAGGGTTAAGGCTTATAAGTCCTGGGTATTCATTGGAAGGACTGATGTTGAAGCTGAAACTCCAATATTTTGACCACTTGATGCGAAGAACTGACTCATTTGAGAAGATCCTGATGTTAGGAAAGATTAGAGGCAGGAGGAGAAGGGGACGACAGAGGATGAGATGGTTAGATGGCATCACCGACTTAATGGACATGAGTTTGGGTAAACGCCAGGAGTTGGTGATGGACAAGGAGACCTGGCATGTTGTGGTTCATGGGGTTGCAGAGAGTCAGATATGACTGAACTGAACTGAACTGAAGGCTTATAAAATTAAGAAGAGTAAGAAGGCACATGAGGGGCTTAAAATGACCCTGAGTAGAAGGAAATGGCAACCCCCTCCAATGTTCTTGCCTGGAAGAACATGGATGGAGAAGCCTGGTGGGCTACAGTTCATGGGGTTGCAAAGAGTCGGATATGATTAAGCAACTTCACTTTCACTTCCTATACCTTTCATAATAAAGAACCTCAGCTTATATTAGATACTCCATCTGTGCCTCGGATACAAGAGTCAGGCATGCTCTATCTGGACTTATGAGGTCTAAAAGCTGAAGAGGTAATTGCAGGAAAGATGCATGAGAGTCTTATATTCAGCTGAGCAGAGGAGGCATTTGGGTCTGGTGTTCTGTTTGAGTCCTGGAAATCCATGAAGCCTTGGTGGATGAGGTGGCTTCCTGGAGACAAGCAGAGGGAGACCTCCGGGGGGACTCCTCTCTCCCCACTCTCCACCCATCCAGTGTCTCGTGCTTGGGGTTAATAGTGCTGTAGATGAACATAAAACTTGAAGGTGGCATGAAAGGACAGATAGTGTAAGATTCTACTCCTGACATGAAAGGACAGATGCTGTATTAATAAGATTCCACTTCTGTGGAATCTCTAGAACAGGCTACTTCATAGAGGCAGAAGGTAGGTTAGAGGTGACCAGGGGCTGGGTGAAGGGGTCATGGGGAGTCTTTGCTCTATGGGGACAGAGCTTCTGTTTGGGGGTGATGACAAATAGAGAAAACAGATGCTGGTGATGTGGCTCACCATTGTGTATATAATTAATGCCGCTGAACTGCACACTGAAAACTTTTAAAATGGCAAGTTTTTAACTAAAATTTTTAAAGAGTGAAAGAAGAAAACCAAAACCCAGCAGTGGTATCTTCTGCACAGTGAAGCTCTTTTTAAGGGCATCAGGCCCTCAGGATCTTGAGGAGGCTGGGCTGGTGTTTCCTTTCCTTCCCAAGAGGATAAATCTTCACTTCCCTTCAGAAGGCAGAGCACGGATCCTGGCTCCTGCCCTGTTATTTATTGCTGCCAGGCCAAGGGGCGCCAGGCCAAGGGAATCATACAGGTGCCAGACTGGGTCTGACTCTGACTGGCATATGTGGTTTCTAAGGACCCAGCGTGTTATGCCCAACAGACTGAATATGGAAATAGTCCGTTCCTTACATCAGGATTCCAAAAATAACCCTGAGGCTCCAAAATAAACCGGAGTGTCTCATTAAGATCCAAGCGATGGCACCTCCCTGTAGGTGAGGCTGCAGACCAGGTCCTTAGGGTACTTGGAATTAAACCCACATTGAGTGGTCTCCAGGTCAGACTTGTTTTATAGAGAACTGTTTTCTCCTCCTATACTGAGGTTGCTGTTTTATTCATTACTGA
Organism: Antilocapra americana; assembly: GCA_007570785.1. Taxonomy (NCBI): domain Eukaryota; kingdom Metazoa; phylum Chordata; class Mammalia; order Artiodactyla; family Antilocapridae; genus Antilocapra; species Antilocapra americana. The sequence goes on along the minus strand of ML661340.1, from coordinate 2,721,034 downwards.
GTCTCAGACATAAATTGTGTGTGTGTGTGTGCGCGTGTGTATGTGTGTTTCTGTGTGTGTGTGTGTGTGCGCGTGCGTGTGTATGTGTGTTTCTGCGTGTGTATGCGTGTGTGTGTGTGTGCGTGCAGGCAAGCACCTATGCATGCACATAGGAAAGCATCCACAGTCCTGGCATTTATAATGGTGGGTTAGGAGTTGGTTTATTTTGCCAGCAAAGGTCCTTCTAGTCAAAGGTATGGTTGTTTCAGTGGTCATGTATGGATGTCACAGTTGGACTATAAAGAAAGCTGAATGCCAAAGAATTGATGCTTTTGAACTGTGGTGTTGGAGAAGACTCTTTAGAGTCCCTTGGACTGCAAGGAGATCTAACCAATCCATCCTAAAGGAAATCAGTCCTGAATATTCATTGGAAGGACTGATGCTGAAGCTGAAGATCCAATCCTTTGGCCACCAGATGTGAAGAGCTGACTCACTGGAAAAGATGCTAATGGTGGGGAAGATTGAAGGCGGGAGGAGAAGGGGATGACAGAGGATGAGATGGTTGGATGGCATCTCCGACTCAATGGACATGAGTTTGAGTAAACTCCAAGAGTTGATGATGGACAGGGAGGCCTGACGTGCTGCAGTCCATGGGGTTGCAAAGAGTCAGACATGACTGAGAAACTGAACTGAATTGAACTGAGAATTTGGTATCCTAGAGACAGACTATCCAGACTCAAATCCTGTATCCTCCATGAAGGAGCTATGTCATCTTCACAGGGAACTTAATTTCCTGGGTTTGTTATAGGAATTGAATGAATAAATACAGATGAAGCACTCAGGACAGTGCCTGGCACATAGGAAGTACTCAGTGGACGTGAGCCATCATTATTAGCAGTCATAGTGGTGGTCTGAGTACTAGTGTGTTTGTTTGGATGCTGCGTAAGAAGAAAGTTGTGTTTTGGGGAGGAGAGTGCACAGGAAGATAGCAGAAAAGGTGGAAATTAAGGATATAGTAGGTAGACACGAAGTGCTTAGGGGTGACATGTATCTGAAATGACTGGAAACCCTTTCATGTTTTGCAATTCAGTTTAAAGTGAGATGGTGGTTTTTAAATAAATTTATTTCTGCCAGTTTTTAGACCCCACGTGTAAGTTTTATCATAGGATATTTGTCTGACTTCAATTAGTATGATCATCTCTAGGTCCATCCATGTTGCTGCAAGTGGCAATAACAGACTCACAAATATAGAAAACAAGCTGATGGTTAACAAAGCGGAAGGAGGGGAGGTATAATTAGGAGCTTGCTGAATTAAATTAGCAGATACAAACTACTGTATATAAAATAGATACAAAACACGGACCTAGTGTATAACACAGAAAACTATATTCAATATCTTGTCATAATCTAAAATGAAAAAGAGTCTCAAAAAGAGTATGTATACATACATGCATATATGTATGTAATAGAATCACTTTGCTGCACACTTGAAACTATTACAACATTGCAAATCTACTATACTTAAATATGTATAAATAGATATATAGATCAAGATTGTAGAGGGGCTACACTCATGTATAGATGACATAAGCATTTGTAGACTACAGTCATGGAGCTGATAATGGAAAATATCCCTGTGGTAGAAACTCTCATCTATGCACATACGTATGGATGTGTGTTTCATAAAAGGTCCCTGGCTATGTAGTTGAACTTCCTTAATTTGCAAATGAAAAAATGACATCTGAGAACTTAAGTAACTTGCCCTAAGTACTAGTTACTACAAGTAATCCAGAAATCTCTTGTTAAAAGCCCTTTCATTATTCTATCAGACAGTTTCCCATATGCCCTGTGGACCAGGAATCAAAAAGTTCTTTGCCAAGTTTCTAATTGGTCAGAATGTACCTAGTATTTGATGAAGCAAAACATTTATCAAAAACCAAAAAAAAAAAAGAGGAAGATTAGTGGAGTTATGGCAAAGGTTTGAAGGATTTATAGTATGTATGAATTTGATTTGATCTATATGGAAATAAATAATGTTTATTTTTATATATTTAAATATTTTATATGGAAATAAAAAATATTTATATTTTAGTTGATTTATATACTATGATTTATAGTATGTATAGTAATTGCTTTGGCAATAAAACACCTGGAGGCAGGCATGATGACTGTTTGCATTGATGTTAAGAGTTAGAACCGATGATGAGTAATGTAAGACCAGGTAGTGCTCAGCAATGCACATTGTATTTCTTTTCCTTGTATATGAACAGACTGCTCCTCTTCTCTGTGACTTCATGCAGAAATCAACCCTGATACCCACAGTCACTTCTGTTGTTCAAGGTAACCCTGGTAACTATGCTGTATGGTACGACTGTTACGTATATGCCTTAGCAGGAGCATATAAACTCACTAAGGGTATCTTACAGGTGCTTGTACCTTCCTGTGTATCTAGCAAATATCTTGCATTTTGCTGCTACTAAGTGATTATTTCTAGTGACAATTAGAATGGCTAATAATTCACCCATTGATGAATATACAGAACAAATATTTCATGCCATTACAGACAACAGATTAATAGTACCTACCCAGTGACCTTAATAATACTTAATATTTTCTTTGATTCTTGCTTCAGTCTTCCAAATTCTGCTTATGCTAGATGAGATTTCTTCATTTTCATAAAGGAAGTGATTTGTGTCTGATATGAGAATAGATAACTGTACAGTGTGATTAATGTACAGAGCAGATTGAAATACAGCTACATGTATCTTTCAAGTACAATCAATTAAAAAGCAAATAGAATATAAAAATTATTTACATAAAGTTCCAACACTGAGAGCTCTTCTTTAAAGAATTATTAAATATTTAAAATGCTTCTCTTGATAATTGACAGTAGCCAGTGAACTATAGGTTTAAAAATACATAAATCAGGTGACCGCTGGGGACCAGTTCCCTCAGCCACTGTCAAAGAAGCTTTTAAAACTGCAACTATTTCCAGTCTGACCAGCCGATGGTGCGCTTCACAGTCCACACTTGCTCCTTCGTTCAAGACCTATCCCCTTCTGCTGGTTCATCTCTTATCAGGTTTGACTGTCTCACCAGATGGTAGGTCCCTTAGGTGACTTGCTCTTCTTGCATTAGTTATGAAAGTCATAAGCATGTTTACTACTCATGTGAAATATGGGGAATACTAATAAGATGCAAGCCCACAGCCCAGCTTCAGGAACAGGATGTTACCAGCACTTTCAAGTCCTCTCTGCTCTCTGTAATTCCATCACCCTCTCCAGGTCATCTACCTCCTGATTTTGTATTTAACAAAATCTATCTTCAGCTTTTGTTATTCTATCTTCAGCTTTTCTACTTCTGTATATATCATAATAGTAATTTTACATGTTTGGAACCTAATGTAAATAGAAACATACTGTATGTATTTTTCATATCTTGCTTTTTCTAATCAGTGTTGTAATCATGAGACTTGCTCATGTTGAAGTTGTAGCTATAGTTCTCTCATTTTCACTGTTTTTAGCAATTTCTTGTCCCCTTCCTCCTTCTCTTCCTCCTTCTCTCGCTCCCTCTCTCCCTTTCTTCTACATATATTTATTGAATTCTTTTTATGTGCCAGACACTGTTCTAGGCTCCGTGGAACAATAGTCTATAGCAGCCCAATCAGGAAGAGAATTTGAAAAGGAATAGATATATGTATATGTAGAAGTGAATCACTTTGTTGTACACCTGAAACTAGCACAACATTATTAATCAACTCTACTCCAATATATTAATAAAAACAGAATGAAAAAAGTTCTTGCTGTCATAGAGCTTAAGTTCCACGTGGGGACACAGATGCTGAAGAGAATGAATTGTTATAATATGCATATATTAGATGTTATTAATTGTTGTACAGAAAGATAAAGCATGACCCAGGTTAGGGAGCCTGGCATGCAGGAATGATTTTCAACATTAAAAGGGCTGGTTAGGGAATGTGGTACAACTCATTTATCCATGCTCCTGCTGATGGCATTTGCATGTTTCATCTTGAGGCCATTATGAGGACTGCTTTACGTATCTTTAGCTACTGAAGTACAGAGGTATCTCCCAGGTACATATTCCTAGGAGTGGGACTGCTGAACCTTCTAAAAATGTCCAGTGGCTTTTCACTGATAATGATTTATTGGTCTTTGCATCTTTAAAAGCTAGCATACATGGCACCATGCTGGTCTCACATTTGCTTGACCCAGTGGAACTTCATTGCAGAAGAGGCTGACATGCAAAAATCGCCTTTCTCGTATTATCTGTGCTCTGTGGTCCAGACATTGGACCTTACGTGGAAACGCAGGAACTGGCCTTCTGTTTGTCTTCTTTGCTGAACTGTTCTTAGGGAATGCCTTCCGACATTTGCCGAGTTCCTGTTGGCTGTGACAGTTGGAGTTGCTAAAGCCTCTTTAACAGTAAAGGAACACTGCAAGTAGATTCTAGCTGTTTATTGCAAGTATTTCTCACTCTCCTGTTTGAAACAACCCTCGAAGAAGCCAAGTCCTCTTTATAGGATGTCCTCTCTGCTTTCCTCTTGGCTCCTGGCTTCTGAAGCCTGAGGAGAGAGTGCTCCAGCTTCCTGTATGGACTCACGTCTCCACTTGAACTTGCCCCTTTGAACATCCCTGTCTGGCTGATGTTCTGGCAAGCAGAGTGTTACACTTTAAAACTGATCCTTGCTTGCTTGTGGAAAATGAATCTAAGGTACTTGGGGAATTATTTGGGCTTGGGAAGGCTTGATGCATCATAAAATGAGGTTCTGGGCTGAAATACTCTAGAAGTATGTCAGGCCCCAGAGTTGTGTCTTTACTTTCTAAATATTTAAAATAAAAATGGATGGTTCTGTCCAGTCTGTATGTGAGTGGTCTCATCATGTTATAGAATGTCCAGTCTCAGCATTTAGAATAAACAAACCCATTTCTTATGAAGCCCTTTTGAGATGTGATCATTGGATATTGTTCGCTCTGGTTAGCTTACTTAGCAGATGAATTGGGGTTGCTTTATTTTCTGAAAAAGCAACAATCCTCATTCTTTCCAGTATATGTTGAACCCTTTAGTTACCAGCTAACTTTCCTTTGTTAAAAGTTGGAATAAAGTAGTCTTGCTACCAAAGGGTTCTTGGCGTACATGTTTTAAGATTTCTATGTATCGAGACTTTCTCTCTCCTCCATCATAACAAGCCACAGCGTGTGTTTTTGTCATACTAATGCAAAACAACAGAACAGTTGTGCCTTCCCCCCCGCATTTTAGTATAAGTGGTCATTCTTTAATTTTGGCTTTGTTTTTTAATGACGATTCTCAGCTTCAGTCTGGTGAGTGGGGCAGTTATGATGTCAATACTATCTCCATGCGTGAGTGTATGTATGCGTGTGTCCCTGGTGACTCAGACAATAAAGAATCTGCCTGCAATGCAGGAGACCCAGGGTCAATCCCCAGGTCAAGAAGATCCCCCAGAAGGAAATAGCAACCCACTCCAGTGTTCTTGCCTGGAAAATCCCATGGGCAGAGGAGCCTGGCAGGCTACAGTCCACAGGGTCGCAAAGAGTTGGACATGACTAAGCAACTAACACTAACTATCTATCTATATGGTGTGTGTATATGTAAATGTGTGTATGCATATGATGTATTCAGTGAAACTTAATCTAAGTTTTCTCAAAGAAGATGCTAAAAGTAAATTCCAGTGTTCATGCAAGTCATTGAATAAATGCATAAAAAATAGATACACACTCTCAATATCAAGGCAAGAAATGCAAAAAAGGAATTAAAAAAACCTAAATTGCAGTTCAGTAAAGAAAAAAAAAATCTCAGTCACTGTATGCCTGAAATGCATTCAAATGTTGTAAGGTTTGCCCTTTTGGTTTCTGTGCATAGCACTGATATTAAAAGGCCTGGTAACAATAATATAGTCTTTTTTTTTTTAAAAAAGAGTAAACATTTCAAGTCTTTCAGCACATGAGAAAAAAAGTTACACTGCATTTGTGTGTGGCTCTTTTTGAAATAGAGATACAACTTGGGAGAAGTAAATAAAACTCAGCATTTAAGGATGTTTCTAGTATGTCACTATGAAAGTAACCATAATAAAAATAGTACATTTTCCTGTTTCAGAGAGAAAAAAGGCACATGATCTTTTCCATTAAAATGAATGGCAGTTGGCTGCATTTTACTGTCTTTCTGATATGATTTTTCCATGCCATAAAAATATGATTAGCTCGTGCTTAAGAGAAGTTTGTCACATTTCCATGAAGAAAATATCTGTTGAAATCTAAACTGTTTCTAACATGACACTGTGTTTTCATAATAAAAATGTAAAGCTGAAGAAAGGTAATATTCACCTGGAAGGAAACCTTCATCATTATTCAACAAAGTGGTTTGGTTATTTTTGTGAAAGGGGAAATATGGTCTTTGTTAGGAATTCTCCATGTTATGTTGTGTGAGGCAGGGTTCTCTAGAGAAACAGAACCAATAGGATATGTATATGTGTGTGTGTTTATATGCACACACCCACACGCCAAGGAACTGGCTCACACACTTGTAGAAGCTGACAAGTCCCCAAGATCTGCGGTTGACAAACCTGGGACCTTGGAGAGCTGATGGTGTGATTCCAGTCTGAGTCTGGAGGCCTGAGAACTAGGAGAGCTGATTGCTCCAGTGAATGCCTGCAGGTTCAAGACCCAGAAAGAGCCGGTGTTTTCAGTTCAAGTTCAACGTCAAACAAAACAGAACTGAAGTCCCGGTTCAAGACAGTCAGGCAGGAAGAGTTCCCTCTTACTCAATGGAAGGGCAGCTCTTTTGTTCTCTTCTAGTCTTCAACTGACTGGACAAGGCCCACCCAGTCCAGAGAGGGCCATCTGCTTTTCTTGGACTTCTCTGGTGGCTCACATGGAAAAACGTCTGCCTACAATGTGGGAGACCTGGGTTCGATCCCTGGGTCAGGAAGATCCCCTGCAGAAGGCAATGGCATCCCACTCCAGTACTCTTGCCTGGAAAATCCCATGGATGGAGGAGCGTGGTAGACTACAGTCCATGGGGTCGCCAAGAGTCAGACACGACTGAGCGACTTCACTTTCACTTTCTGCTCTTCTTAGTCTGTCCCTTCAGATGTTAACCTTATCCAGCACTCTGTCACAGGCACATGAAGGATAACATTGGACCAAATATCTGGGCACTGTGCGATTCAGTCAAGTTGACATAAAATTAACCATTATGCATTTCTAAAAAAAGATGTTATTTTTAAAAGGAGGGGAAGAGAAGAACGCAGAGGATGGGAGAATAAGGAATTTACAGAAAGCCATCTTGGAAAATTTCACATCTCTTCTGTGTCTTATATTGAAAATAGATTGAAGATGATGTAAAAATGCTTCAGGATGTGGACTTTTGAATGTTTTAGCAAGAGTAAAGCGTGGGGTCCCAGTTCACTGTTACACTGAAGGAGAATTTGGATAGGAATAAGACTCAAATTGAGCAGGTTTCCCAGAACCTGTGCTTCAGGACCTTTTTAAAAAGTTTGAACATAAACAGTAAAAATGAACAACTCACATTTCAATTATAAGTGCATTTGGCAAGGAAGCCCTGGCTTCTCTTGTTTTATTTAGTCAAATCGACTTAGAAATACCAAACAATAGTTGAGTCGTTTCCCCCAAGGATGCCTATAAAGCACTTAATTCAGTTTGGTGAACCTGAGTAAGCACCATGCACGTCGCTGAGCTATATGGGACGTGACTTGGGGCAAACTCTCAGGGACAGAAAGCCCCTTGGCTTTCTAAAGGTGAACTTGAACTTTGGGACCCAGACACTCCTTCCAACCCCAGAACTGTTTTGTATAAGAAGCAAGCTTTCGAGAAACGTATTTTACTGCAAATGAATAGACGTGGCAAGCACTTGGAAAAGCAAATGACTACTTTTCTGCACTGCTGTGTGAGGTACAGTGTCCTGGGTTGTATTTTCCTCTTTTATGACATATCTATAGTGCCTGGCCTTTCTCCTGGAAACTGGTGTGTCAGTTCTGAAATAAATGGGGTATGCATACACTTAGAAAGGTCGTCAGAGAGAAGGTTTATGGCAGAACCACTTTTTCTTCCAAATTAGACATTGAGTCACACAGGCTCCTTCCAGTGGTGGAGCTTGAGAGAACAGTCATTTTTATCAGAGTGGTGTGCATTTACTGCTGATGTGGTTCATACTGTGTTGCCACACACTCGACAATTCTAAACCTGTAACACCCTGAGGGTGCCAGTAGCTCATGAGCATCACTTTTCAGTACTTTTCCCCCCTTTCATTTTCTTTTTTAAACTTTATTTTTAAAACAGTTTCAGCTCATATTAAAATGGAGTGGAAAGTATAGAAAATTTCCATATATCTCTTGACCCAACACCTACATGCAAGTGAGAAGTGAAAGTGTTAGTTGCTCAGTCGTGTCTGACTCTTTGTGACCCCATGGACTATAGCCCACTACGGTCCTCTGTCCATGGAATTCTCCAGGCAAGAATACTGGAGTGGGTTGCCATGCCCTCCTCCAGGGGATCTTACTGACCCAGGGATCGAACCTCATTGCAGGTAGATTATTTACAGTCTGAGCCACCAGGGAAGCCCATCTGCATCACCTCCCCATTATCAACATCCCCTGCCCAAGTGGGGCATTAATTCCAACTGATGAACCCACATTGATACATCATTACCACCCAGAGTTCATAGCTTACAGTAGAGGTCACATAGATGTTGTACGTTTTGTGAGTTTGTATAATATAATGATATATATCTATAATTATAATGTCACACAAAGTAGTTTCACTGCCTGAAAAATCCTCTGTGCTCTATGTTTCATCCCTTCCTGCTTCCTAATTTAGGTGACTGTTTTTTCTCTATGGATTATTAATGACTACCATACTTTTAGATTTCTTCTTAGTTCATACATTTCTCCATATGAAAAAATAAGATTCATTTCTTTTTCGTTCAAACAGTACAGCAGAATATTAAATATTTCAAAATCTTAATATTCTACTGTGTGGTTTGGAAGAGTAAAAGAATTCCCATTTTTTTTTCTTGTATTGCTAAAATATATGAACTAAGTAGAAATCTATAGAGGCATAGAACTGCATTGGATGGAAAGCTAATGAATACTGAATTAAAGTCTTTCATCTTCTACATTAGGAAACAGAAGCCAGGAAAAATTAAGGTGTGTGCCCAGCTATATGTGAAATACGTCTAAAAATGTTTCTTGGTCTATAGGAAAAGAAGTCCCAAAGCTTATTGTTTTTTTTTTTCTCCCAATAAAACTATATTAGTTGGATGGAATTAATTAGAAAATGTGAGTATCTACTTGCAGGTCAGCTTCAGTGCCCACTGCTTGGGGGTCTAGGTGATCTTCCTTAAGAGTTCCTTTCCTTTTCTTTAATCCTGTCTCTTTCTTGTCATCAGAATTGTGTGGTTCTGCTGGATTCAGAGTGTGAAAGTCCAAGGTAAAGGTGGTAACCAAGGTCTGTGACCATCCAGCTCTACTCAAGGCCACAGACCATTTTTCTCTCACTCCAGCAGCCCTGTTCACTTGCCAGCTTTCAAAAAATGCATTTCAGTGCCAGGCTGTAGTGTGTGTTTTCTGCAGTCCACACACCCCTCCACTTAGACTTGGGAGACCAGTTGTCCCTCATCTGACTGTAACTGTGTAGGCTGGCTCCTTTTGAGCTTCTAGTTTATAGCTATGCTTTTATTTTATGAAATAAAACTTTAAAATGTTATTGTTTTAATGGCTAAGCATCTTGTTTTCCCACAGCAATCAAATCCCAAAACAGAACCGAAATCATAAAAACCAACCAGAAGTTTGAGTCTACCATTTAAATCAATGACACCTGAACAGTTTTTCCTTTCCAAACAATGCCTTTTAACGAGCAAAGTAGAAACTGTGAGAAATACCACAGCGTGGCCATCATTTCTTTAAAATGACACCAGCAGTTGAAGTGACTTTTCGAAGACCTCTAAATCTTGACCTGTCCTTCAGTCATTGGAAAATGAACAGGTATAAGACGTCAGAAGACTGTAAAGTATTTGCTTCCAAACAGAGAGGTGGGATGAGACTCGACAGTGTTTTGAATCATGTCTCTTTTCCCCTCCACAAATATGTAAATAGTTTATGATAATAAAGTGATTTGAAAAAAAAAATAAAGTGATTTGACTGTGGTACTGATGGACTTTTTCAAAGAAAGTATTTCCCATTTTTTTCCCGTTCCTATGTAAGTGTCTATGAGGCAGTACCATGGCAGTGTTGAACAGTGACTTTTGGGTGGAGTTTGGATGGAATCACCCTGGAACCACCTCCACGCCACAAAGGAGAACACTCTAAGGCTTTTGGGTGAGATGCCCTCTAGCATTTTGTAGATCCCTGTCTTTTAGTCACTAATGTTTTCTCCTACTGCGAGAGGGTTTAGCAGTGTGTTGGTAAATTCAGTTGCCCTCACAGCCAGGCAGATAAGACGAGTGACTCCTACCTCTGTGTGGGTTAGTTCAGACCGGCGGACCAGCTTGCAAATGCCCCAGCTCCCACCCTGTTATATTACCACAGAGAATAAGCCCAGAATTGTCAGAGCTCCCAGGTTCCAGTTTTTCACAGGATTCCAAAAAGCTGTTTTTTTTTTTTTTTAATGTGTGATATCCAACTTTAAAATTTTTATGTGAAAAAAATAAAACACCAAGTGGACCAAATCAAAATGTGTGTGACTCACTAGTTTGTGATTTGGGGTGTTAGGCTGCCGGGTCTGTCCAACTGCTTTTAATGTTTACTGTTGCAAGAAATTTGGAATAGTTATTCAACTTTCTGGGGCTTTGTTTTTACTTTTTAACACTGAAGTACTAATGCTTGCTTTAGGAAATGATGAGGATAAAGTCAGAGAGGGAAAATGGAAACATTTTGTAATTGCAGAGTCCTTTAGACGCTTTAAACATTATATGCAAGAATAAAACATGGTAACCTTGGGAATGGTTTCAGCAGAAGCAACGATATTGGACCCAGCTTGTGCCAGCTGCTTCATGACTATTCCACTCGCTGAAAGGAGAAGGGGGATAAATTGGGCCAGAACCCATTTTAGCTCTTTGGTTTAAGTATCAAACAGAGGCTAGCAACCGGCAGCTCTGTTTCTTAAGCGTCCTCTTTGACTTTGAAAAAGGAGATGGTATTTAGATTGTGGACAACTGACTTGGAGACGGATGTGTTCCTTTGTTGTGGGAATTTGGGTTGATGGCAGCAGTTCTGGGCTTTGAGGAGCTGGAAATGGAGGCCTGTCCTGCCAGTGTAAGGCTGCACCTTAACTCAGAAAGCAGATGGCTTAAAGACAGGGTGAGATGAGGCCGGTGACTCTGTAAACCTGCCCTCTGCCTCTCCCTTCACGTCCATGCGAAGCAGTGTGACCCACATGCTCCTCTATCTACCCCCTGTATATTCCTTTCTCCTTTTTATATGTTTCTATCTTTATTAACCTAATATAAATCAGGTTAATATAAAATCCTTTCAAGACCCAGCATCAGACAGTATTCTCTGAGTCCCTTCCTGAGCCTTCCCTAACAAACAGAAATTCTATGTCTACATGGTTGTTAGGGAAGCCTCAGGAAGGGACTCAGAGAATACTGTCTGATGCTGGGTCTTAAAAGTATTCAGTACTCATCAGGCAAAACTGACCAACCCTGGGCACACTTCTGTAATTTAACTCTTTTGTTTATAGCATATATTTACCTTCTATAATAGACTGTGAAATCTCAAGGGATACCGCTGAAAGGTGAATTTATTTTTAATTCTAAGTCCCAGTGGGCAATACAGCAACTCAATGAAAGTGTGCTCAGTTGGCATTGAGTGACTATGAGCTCTCATGTCTTCAAGTCTCTGGAGGATGTGTTTACAAAAGGTGAAGAATTCTCATCACTCTGAACAGGGAACAGGAGAGGGTGACAAGGAAGATTTCTCAGCCCTGCCAGTAAGATGGTCAAGCTAACTCGGAAAATTTTTTTTTCTTTTTTATAAAAGTTCATGTTAAAATGTTCGTTTCAATTTTCTTGGTAGAAGGAGGGAAGAGGGCAGCTGTAAGGTTGTTGTTGTTTTTAGTAAAGGTGATGGCTCAGCAGTTAAAGAATCCGCTTGTAATGCAGGAGATGTAGGTTTGATCCCTGGGTCAGGAAGATCCCCTGGAGGGAGGCATGGCAACCAAGCCAGTATTCTTGCCGAGAAAGTCCCCTGGGCAGAGGAGCCTGGTGGGCTACGGTTCATGGGGTCACAAAGAGTCGGACATGACTGAAGCTACTGAACATTGATGTTGGCTGAAGGAAGAATCATGTAATAAGGATCCCTCAGTCCTGCAAAGGTGGGCAGTGTTACTGTGGGATTTTCTTTGTTTCTCCCAGAAACAAGACCGTCTTGTGTAAAGAGTGGCTTCTGCCAACATCAATCAGATGCATTCTGTTGTTGGGCGATGCCTTGTTTTCCTCATTGGATGCCCTTCTTCAGCTAGTCAGCACCAGTGTGTAATATCCATATGCCTCACATCTCTGTAGACCCCGAATATAAAATCAGCCATTCCACTTGATAGTGTATTATATGGTTCTTGACTTGTGCTATCATAAATATAGATATTGGAGAAGGGAATTGCAACACATTTCAGTATTCTTGCCTGGAGAATCCCACGGACAGAGGAACCTGTCGGCCTATAGTCCATGGGGTCGCAAAGAGTCAGATACAACTGAGTGACTCACACCCAAATATAGATAACCATTAATAAGCATGTGTCCTATTTACATCAACTTTCCCACCAAAGAAAAATAATGTAGTCAGAGAGTTCTGAGTCATACAGAACATTGTAAAATTGATATATAGAACTGCGTGTTTCCCTAACACTGGATATCTTGCTAAAAACAGAATGGAACCCATAATTTCTTTACTTCTAGGAAACTCTCTAATACTTCGGAAGACAGTTTATTTTTCCCAGAAATCCTTTGGTAGCTTTTTATTGTCTATACCTGTCTTTATTATTATTTCAAAAATATTGCAAATATTCGGCAACTCTTGCAGGTGCAGTAACTCTATAATAATATATATCTTTTAAAATTCGGATACATTTTATGAATGCAGAGACTGTGCTGTCTCCAGAATGGTTTATTATATAACAGCTTTGGCTTAAAAAATAAACTTTAATGCCTCCAGTGTAAAAGTGTAAAAGGATAAAATATGGTTTAGCAACAGAAGTACTTATTGAACAGGAGCCTGCCATGTTCCATAAAATAATTCAGATTCGACCCGGTATTCACCAGTGTAAGAGAAAACATTTTTTTAGGATGAAATAAATTCAAATCTTAGCAGCCTGTGGATGCATCCTTCAGTATTTTATGAGGAAATGTTTTGTGATGTGTTAATATTTCTGGACTATTGAAATTAGGTTAAGGCTATATATAAACATGAAGGATTGAAGTAATTCAGTAACTTTATTACTCATGCATGCTCTGGAAGTATCCACATGAAGAAGTTTTGTTTGCCACAAGATAAAGTTTTCATTCTACATTGGTGTTTAATATTTAATACTGGAGAGAATGAGAGAGTGGCCCTGACTGTGGGCTACTCAGAAGCCTGCATGAATTATGACACTTGGTCTTTTGGCTGGAATGTTCTGGTAGCAGCCAACCTTAGATCATTTGTTTTAAATAAAATACTAGGGCTCTTTGGTGTGGGAATTGGGATGGTGGAAAGTGAAAAAAAGAAAACAAGATAAAAATGAAACAAATCAGGATGGGTACTAAACTGTCTGCTCATATTTCTTAATTTATCCAGACTTGAAATCTTTGTAGTCACCTTTGATTCTACCTTTCCCTTCTAAGTTTAGCATGTCTAAATTGGAAGATCTCTTGAATCTCTTCCCTGTCTCCTTTATTCTCTTCCTGTGCATTCTTTGTGCCCTCCATCCCCGTGCTGTGATGATTTAGCAGTGAGACTACTGGGAGAAAAGTAGGAATTACAGATACAAGTGTCAGTCAACTGAATGTATCAGTAAACTTGCATCCAAGTTAGAGCTTTCAAAGGGGGAGATGTGAGGTAAGGCAGGGCATCAGGGAAGGCTGCCTGTTGGAAGTGATGACTCGACTGGGCTCTGAAGGGTGGCCTAGAGTTTAATAGTCCAAACCGGGAGACCAAGATCTTGGTGGATGGAACAATGCCTAGGGCAGCGGGAGCATGGCAAACACAGGAGACTAAAGGAGGTCATTGGTGACTGGTTTCAAATGATGGTCAGGCCTTGCAGAGGCATTTTGTATGTATCCTAAGATCAAAGGGAACCCACTGAAAAATTTTAAGTAAAGTGGTATTGTAGTTAGATTTTGAATTTGACCTAATGACTTGGCGATAGCAAGAGGGAGGAAAGAGTGAATTTGGGTCAGTACATCAAGACCGTTAAGGAAACAAGCCACAGAAGATGGCAGGTTAGGCAAAGGAGCTGTAGATAGAGGGGAGAGAAGAGGAGGAGTCATTATGATGCAGGGACGGTCACATTCATAGGACCTGATGATAGGTTGTGTTGGGGCTGAAAGAGATGCTGTCGAGAATGATGTGCAAACATCTGGTCTGTGTGTCTGGGTAGGATGTGGTACACTTTCCAGAGAAAAGGGACATAAAGAGCACTAGGCTGTGTGGGGAATATCATGAGCTCAGGAGACATGGTGAGTTTGAAGCCACTTCAATACATGCAAGGGATTTCCCAGGCTGCCCGATGATAAAGAATCCACTTGCCAGTGCACGAGATGCAGATTCGATCCCTGGGTTGGGAAGATCCCCTGGGGGAGGAAATGGCAACACACTCCAGTATTCTTGCCTGGAAAATTCCTTGGACAGGGCAGCCTGGTGGGCTACAGTCCATGGGGCTACAAAGAGTTGGACACGACTGAGCAACTGAGCATGCTGCAACGTGTCCAAGGGAGGAGGTTAAAAAGACGCTGAGAGCTGCCACTCTGAGTGCAAGGCGAGGTCGAGGAGGAGGATTTCCAAACCATGTGGTACAGATGAGACTTGAAAGAGCAGCCACAAGCGCATCCAAGAAAAATAAATTAAAATGCGACTCCAGGGTGTAGTCCTGCCCCTTGGGGAATCTGATGTGTGCTGGATGAATGTGAAAGGGAGTCAACCAGGAGACTTCCCATGGGAAACAAGGAGAGCTGATGTTTTATTTTGATTTAGACACAATACTTGACTTCCTGCCTTTGTCTCTTTCCTGGAGCCTTTGAGTTTTTGAAAGATAAATCTTTTTGGATTATAGTTTTACTCTTTTCTCAGAAATGTTCAGAGGTTCTCCTTTTGTTCACAGTTTAACATCATGGTTTGCATTTCACCCACCATATTCACCTTTACTGCCTGAGTCAGATCCTGTGAACCGAGGGAACTGAACCACTTGTTTTAATTTTTTTTTGCCATTATGTGCTGGGCTGGAAGAAGCACAAGCTGGAATCAAGATTGCCGGGAGAAATATCAATAACCTCAGATATGCAGACACCATCCTTATGGCAGAAAGTGAAGAGGAACTAAAAAGCTTCTTAATGAATGTGAAAGAGGAGGGTGGGAAAAGTTGGCTTAAAGCTCAACATTCAAAAAAATAAGATCATGGCATCTGGTCCCATCACCTCATGGGAAATAGATGGAGAAACAGTAGAAACAGTGTCAGACTTTATTTTGGGGGACTCCAAAATCAATGTGGATGGTGATTGCAGACATGAAATTAAAAGATGCTTACTCCATGGAAGGAAAGTTACGACCAACAGAGATAGCATATGGAAAAGCAGAGACATTACTTTGCCAACAAAGGTCCATCTAGTCAAGGCTATGGTTTTTCTAGTAGTCGTATGGATGTGAGAGTTAAAGAAAGCTGAGTGCTGAAGAATTGATGTTTTTGAACTGTGGTGTTGGAGAAGACTCTTGAGAGTCCCTTGGACTGCAAGGAGATCCAACCAGTCCATCCTAAAGGAGATCAGTCCTGGGTGTTCATTGGAAGGACTGATGTTGAAGCTGAAACTCTAATACTTTGCCACCTCATGTGAAGAGTTGACTCATTGGAAAAGACCCTAATGCTGGGAAGGATTGGGGTCAGGAGGAGAAGGGGATGACAGAGGATGAGATGGCTGAATGGCATCACTGACTCAATGGACATGGGTTTGGCTGGACTCTGGGAGTTGGTGATGAACAGGGAAGCCTGGCGTGCTGAAATTCATGGGATCACAAAGAGTCAGACATGACCGAGTACTGAACTGAACCACCCTTGATTTTTTGATCATGGTGATGTTTTTCTCTTGTAATTTCAAACAGAAATGCCATCCCCACCCACCCCCTATCTATGTCCAAGTCCCCACCAACTCTAGGGTCTTGCTCAAAAGTTTTGAATAACAGTCCAGAGACGCAGATGCCTACGTAATTGTCCTGAGTGTAAGCCTGAATTGTTGGTCATTTGAAGGCACTCTCCCAGGTGATTTGAATACAGAGCCAGATTTGAGAAGGACTACTCTGTATGTCTTCGATCTTAGTGTGGCCTTGAGACTGAAAGTCACTGAGTCATGTTCGACTCTTTGTGACCCCACGGACTATTCAGTCCATGGAATTCTTCAGGCCTGAATACTGGAGTAGGTAGACTTTCCCTTCTCCAGGGCATCTTCCCAACCCAGGTATTGAACCCAGGTCTGCAACATTGCAGGAGGATTTTTTACCAGCTGAGCCACCATATTTCTATCTCATGCCTTAAATCCTGATAGATGTCCAATGTATATTTATCATATGAATTGACAACCTTTAAAATATCTGAGGCATCTTGTAAACCTTTCTTCTAGTATTTCTTGGGTCTTCTTGTTTCTTGATTATTCTTGGTGACTATAAAATGTTTTCCCTCTCCTTCCCTTGCTGTTGGTTTCTAAAGTTTCTGGGTCATCTAGACATGTGTTAAATAGACTTTGCTTCTGTAGACAGCTCTGTTAACATCCCAGTGTCTAAGTGGACAATGCCACTCTCAGAAGAGGAAGTGCTCCGGAAGCGTTTTGGGGAGATGTGAGGTTTGAAATCCCCCCTGCCCCCCTCCTTCGCATTGGCCTAGATGGTATCTCTTGAATAGAGATCACAGTGGGCTTGCTTGAGCACCTTGGACAGAGATAGGCTGATTGAGTCTGTGATCATGCAGCCCTTTAAAGCTATTTGGCTTCACCTTGCTGTCATTGGGAGAGAATATGGTTCTCAGTGAGGACCGTTATGCTGCCTGGGTGCCATTCTACTCTCTGGAGTCAGTTTTGGTTGTCACAATCAGGAGGGGAGTGCTTCTAACCTTTAGTTAGAAGGCTTGGAGGCTGCTAAATGCACAAAACAGGATCTTAAAACAAAGAATTGTTGTTGTTATTTAGTTGCTAAGTCGTGTCCAACTCATTTGTGACCCCATGGACTGTAGCCCATTTGGCTCCTCTGTCCATGGGATTCTCCACCAAAAATACTGCAGTGGGTGGCCATGTCCTTCTCCAGGGGATCTTCCCTAACCAAGAATCAAACTCATGTCTCCTGTATTGCAAGCGATTTCTTTACCGTTGAGCCACCAAGGAAGCCATCAACACAAATAGTTATCTCAGCTTAAATCAAAATGTTATAGTGCCGAGATTCAGAAACCCTGAATTAGCAAAAGCCAGCTCGAAAAAACTGCATGTCTATAGTTTCTCCCAGCCTGAGTAATGGAATACTCCAGGTTTGGCGATAACTCATTCTGTTATGGAGATGTGTTTTCATATAAACTTCCTTCCATTGTGTACTTATTTATGTATTTTTTTTTTCATTTTTGTGTGTGCATGTTTTGCCTTTTCTGTGAAATATAAAATACATCTAGAGTTTGACTCTCAGATAAGCCTCATAAGAGGATTAAAACTCACATGAAAACAAAGAGGGGAGATAATTCACTTTGCTGTATCGCAAGAACTAGCATAGCATTGTAAAGCAACTAAACCCCAATAAAAAACAATTTTAAAGAACCACATTAAAGATAGTTATTTTCTTGGTGTTTTTTCTGTTCTTTTCAGAATGCTTTCTGTTTTGAGAGATCAGAAAAGACATATGTTTTTGTGTTAGAGGAACTAATGGTTGGCCACATTATTTTAGGTTAGCTGCCTCTTTCTCAGTGGTTTCGTTTTCAGAGTCTGTGATAATAACTGAGTATTGCTTTACTTGAAAATACAGCTTTTGTTTCTTCGTCCTTAGCATTTGGACTGCTTCGCTGACATTTCATTTCCTATGAAGAATGACTGGTAACTGTAGCTATCATTTTCTTATGTCTTGCACTTCACTTGTTTCCAAGCTGGCATGCAGTAATGTAGGTTGAATGAAATATATTAAATATTTTTGTCTTTTGGGAAATATGGTATAATCTCAGGCTACTTATTTTGTTTTAGCACATCCAATATTCCTGTCTCATTGCACACTAGTCTAGGGAGCAAAGAACTTCAGTTTTCTACAAAAGAACAACAAGAGACCTATAAACCTATAAATTATTGGCAACACATCTCTGGTCCTAGACGACATGTTCTCCATTCCCTGTATTAGTCTTCACTGTAAGGTTGTGTGTTTGATTTATATTTTTAAGCGGGAACTGGGTTTAGTAGTTTATTAAATAATGTCAGAAATAATGTTTGTCAGAGAAGTTCTTAATATCATATCTTCTTTTAGGCATTAAACTAGGTTTATAGCTCACTAATTCTCTAGCAACATGAAAGATGATGACTTCTGAATCTAATGGTGAAAGTTTCATAGTAGGTTGATAACATTTAAGTAGCTAGACTTTATAAATAAGCAAGAAGCTATCTCTTTGGAATTAAGAATAATATTTATGCTGTTAGTACTCAGTGAAGGGCAAAATTCACCAGGCAAAGTTGATGGAGAGGCCTTGCTTAACTTAGCAGCTGGCGTGGATCACTGACATTTAAGATACATACCTTTTAAAATACTTTTTTTTTTCTTGTCCTTAGTAACTTGCTGGAATCTTGAAGTTTGGATGAGGTGGTTGGCTGTCTAAAGTTGGGCCATCAGTTTGAAAAATCCTTCCAAAACGTGTATGCTTTTCACTACAGTAGGCATCACGGTCTTTCTGACACCTCAATTATCTGTTTGTCTGACTTTCCTATTATTTTGTAACTGCTTTGAGACCAAGAGACTTCTTTTTTTCTTTTTATTAGTTTTGCCAAACAATGACATGATATCACCATGGGTTTACATATGCTCCCCCTCCAGAACCCCCCTCCCTCCTCCCTCCCCCCAGGAAATCTCGATGCACCAGCCCCGAGCATCAATCCTGGGCCGGCTATTGCTTAGACATATAATAATTAACATGTTTCAATGCCATTCTCCCATATCATCCCACCCTTACCCTCATCCACAGAGGCCACGAGTCTATTCTATACATCTGTGTTCCTTTTGCTGTCTCGCATGCTGGGTTCTTGTTACCGTCTTTCTAAATTCCATATATATGTGTTAATATACTGTATTGTTGTTTTTGCTTCTGGCTTACTTCACTCTGGATAATGGGCTCCAGTTTTGTCCATCTGAGTAGAACTGATTCAAATGAATTTTTCCTTAATGCTGAGTAATATTCCATTGTGTATATGTACCACAGCTTTCTTATCCATTCGTCAGTTGATGGGCATCTAGGTTGCTTCCATGTCCTGGCTATTGTAAATAACGCAGCGATGAACATTGGGGTACACATGGCTCTTTCAATTCTGGTTTCCTCGGTGTATATGCCCAACAGTGGGATTGCTGGGTCATATGGCAGGTCTATTTGCAGTTTTTTAAGGAACCTCCACACTGTTTTCCATAGTGGCTGTACTAGTTTGCAATCCCACCAACAGTGTAAGAGACTTCTTTTTTTAATAAATTTATTCATTTTTTACTTTTTGGCTGTGCTGGGTCTTCATTGCTGCACAGCCTTTTCTCTAGTTATGGCCAGTGGGGACTACTGTCTAGCTGAGTGTGCAGGCTTCTCATGGTGGTGCCTTATCTTGTTGCAGAGCATGGGCTCCAGGGCACAACAGGCTTCAGTAGTTGCGACATGTGGGCTCAATAGTTGCAGCTCCTGGGCTCTGGAGCAAAGGCTCAATAGTTGTGGTCCACAGGCTTACTTGCTACATGGCATGTGGGATCTTCCCGGATCTGGAATCAACCCATGTCTCCTGCATCGGCAGGCAGATTCTCCATCACCGCTAAGTCACCAGGGAAGCCCAGGAGACTTCTTCTGATCATCTGTCTAATCTTGGACATTTCCTCACACAGTGGTGCGAATATAGGAAACGTTAAAACATTTTTGAAAGGGTTGATTTGAAAGAAAATACTATCTCTTCTTTTGCCAGGCTTTGTCAAACAAGAATTCCAAAGTTAAGAGATATTTTTGTGAACTATTTTGAGAGCACCTTGTTGACAGAGTCCCCTAAGAGACTTGCTTCATTTTAATCTGCCCACCATGAAGCCACTTCCGACAGTGTGTCTTGCTCACTCATTCCTCATCTTCTAACAAGTAGCCGCTTCTCATCCCTAGAGGTGCTGGCTTCAGGGGCTTTCAGATGACATCATCTCTCATGGCTTTTATGTGTTGTTCATTCTCCATATCACAGTGTCTGGGTTCTTCAAAAGACCCGCTTCCATAGTCCTCAGTGGCCGGAGGGCATTTATTTTCTTCCCCTAGTGTATGTGACCTTCCTGTGGGCATCACTAATCTTCTAAGGAAAGTCAGACAATATGGAACACATTTATTGGCTAAAGTAAGGAATCCGCCTGCAATGCAGGAGACCTGGGTTCAGTCCCTGGGTTGAGAAGATCCCCTGGAGGAGCACATGGCAACCCACTCCAGTGTTCTCGCCTGGAGAATCCCCATGGACAGAGGAGCCTGGTGGGCTACAGTCCATTGAATCACAAAGAGTAAGACACGATGGAGCGACTAAGCACACACGAGCACAGAGAGCAATCCGTTCTCCATTAGCTAGCTGCATTGCGTCTTCATCCTTTGAGACTTCTGAAGAAGATGTGCTTTGGGCGATATGGTTATTTTCAAATAAATGGAAATGGTTTCTAACTGCGTTTGCTTTACTCTAATTCTTGTAATGAAACATTATTAATATGTAAAGCATTGTGTTGTATGTGCGTTTATAAGCTTAAGGGTATGATAGTTTAGAAGACTTGAGGTCTAAATGTACCCTTTGGTCAAATTTCTGTTTTAAAACTGTTAAGAAAAAAAGAAGCTGGAACGTCTGGCTAATTATTTTACAAATACAGTCTGTTGTCTTTGTCAGCCACCATATGTCTCCGAGGAACTCTGCCTCAGAGCTTTAATCTGTGGTCGTGTTTAGTCCAGACCCCATACATTATAAAAATAATGATAGGTTATTGGGGTTGATGTCCATGTTTCCTAGCTATAATTATACCCTTATAATCTTGTTTGTTTTGAAGAAATGGTGCTTATGGAGCTGCTCTGCAGCACCTGTGGTTTTTGCCCTTTGGATTCTGTGAGTTGTTTGTGGGACGAGTGTTCGTGGTTGGAATACAGACTATGCAGGTGTTTCCCTTGGCTGATAGGAACGCTGTCCTTTGTCTGAAGAAATACAGATGTTAACTGGCCATCACCCATAACGTAAAAATGCTTCTTTATTGTACTGGGAAAGATCTGAGAGTGATTCTTGTGAGAATAGAGAAATTTCTGGAACTTTCTGCCAGAAACAGAGAAAATCCTTACATAAAACAGAGGGGTGGAGAACAGCATATGGGTCACGTTTCAAAATAACTAATGAATTTCTTGGGACAGGACACAGCACTGAATTGAAAAAGATCCCCTTTGGGCAGTCATTAGGATGTGGTTCCCAGGAGGCGGGGACTTGATCTCTTGAGAGAAACAGTGTTACTAGGATGAGTCCAGGTATCAGAGGACCTCAGTTTGTGTGACTGGTCTTTTGGGTGGTTGTGTGTAAGCGCAGTGGATTTGAAACTCCTGTATCTTCTTAGCCAAAGTCTAAACAAACTAACCCATAGCTGTGGTCTCAGATGTAGTTCTGTAAAGTCTGGCGCACACTAAACACTCTGAATGCATCATCCAGTGCTTTTAGCATTAGTCCCCTTATGACATCTTTATGCCCCTCATGATGCTACAAGAGATCCAAAGTGCTTTCATAATTTAAGCGGGAAATAGCACAATCTCCATATGTTTAGAAGGAAAACTGGTATAATTCCAATCCATTATGAAGCAAACACAGGTGTATTAATTCTGCAAAACAAATATATTCAGCTTCTCTTGTCCCATCCCATTGCCCTCCAATTTTTTTTTTTTTTTGGTTTGGGGGTTAAATTAACTTGAATTGTTTTGAAATTGGCCGAATGTTTATGTATGATTTTCGTCATCCATGACATGGAACATCTTGATGAAAAATAAATTATTCAGCTGCTTTAGGCATTCACTGTTTCCAAGTGAGTTACATGTTTGTCATCAGATACATATAGATGTACAGCTGGTGCCAAAAAACGCATTGCTTTTTGGTAGGCGTCAGTGTATGAGTTTGGTGAGACTGAACAGTGTCACATCCTTTGGCATTTTCATCTTTCCAGATTCTGGGTCTATGTTTATTTATTTTGGGTTGTGCTGGGTCTTTGTTGCTCCGCGGACTTTTCTGTCTAGTTGTGGTGAGTGATGGCTACTCCCTACTTGGGATGCATGGGGCTCTCGTTGCGGTGACTTCTCTTGTTGTGGAGCTCAGGCTCTAGGACACACAAGCTTCAGTAGTTCCAGCACATGGGCCCAGTCGTTGCGGTTCTCCGGACTCTAGAGCACAGGCTCAATAGTTGAGCCAACTGCTTAGTTGAGCCAACTGCAACATATGGGATCTTCTGGGACTGAGCTTGAACCTGTGTCTCCTGCATCGGCAGGCGGATTCTGTACCCACTGAGCCACCGGGGAAAGCCCTCGATTCTGGGTCTTGATGTCTTTAGGCTTATAGGTCCCTTTGTATGGGAGGGTTACAGTAGTGGAACAAGAATGCAATGTTACTCCTCATTACAATGAAAACATATAGGAAGAGGTTTTATACCTTATTACTTATGTGTGACCACACAACACTCCCCGCCTCCCTTCCAGCAGTGTGGGAAGTAGATTTCTTCAGGGGAATCTGAATATATTACTGTTGGGCTCTGTGAATAATTGGTGTCATAGGGGGGAGTGTGGGACCCCCGGATACTGCTTCTCCCACTGGCTGTAATTTGTCCATTAGTCTGTGGCTTTAGAATAGAGCCTGTAATTCCTTACCCAGAAAAAGCAGCATGTCTGAGGGGAAATAACGAACGTTATAAAACACAGATGCTTCCCTAAGCTAAACAAAATTGCTTTATAAAAGGGCGAGAAATCATATTTCCCAATAAAGCCTTTCTAGTCTCTTTATTATCATTGTCACAGTGTGTTCCAGTTCCTGCTGCTGCGTAACGAATCACCTTAAAACTTAGTGGTTTAAAACAACAGCCGTTATTTTATGATCTCTTGTAGTTTTCGTGGGTCAGGAACCTGGGAAGGCCTGAGGAGAGTGTCTGGGGCCAAGCAGGGGCTGAAGCTGGAGCAGTTAATGGGACTGGAGTCTCTCCTTCTCCCTGTCTGTCTGTCTGTCTCTCCCTCTAATCTCAGGGCCTCTCCTTGTGGTGTCTGCATTGGTTACTTTGGGCTTCCTTGCAACATGCCAGTCTCAGGGCCGTTTGTCTGCTTATATGGCAGAAAAAGGTTTCAAGAGGGGTTGGTTCCAGTGAACAAGCTGGAAGCTGTGTTTGTTTTCACCACCTAACCTCAGAGGCCATGCCGGGCCACGACCTTCCAGGATTTAAGAGGGGGGAGAATTAGACTCAGCACTTGATAGGAGCATGGTGGATCTAGAGGGCGTGTGGATGTAGTGTGCTATCCCTTTTGGAAAAAGCATACCACACTCTTTCTTTATAATTAATTAAAAACAGAGTTTTGATCTCTGTTCCTGGATATGCAAACTGAGAAGCCATCCTTTTACAAACTTTGAAGAAGTCTTGGAATATTTAACTCTTTTCTTCTGTAATAGGCAGGTGCCAAGCCATGCCTCCCTGGGGGGAAACACTGAAGGCCACATGAACATGAACCCCAGAGTTGGGGGTGTCTGAGATGCTAGAACAGGAAAGAGACTGATGACATTCCTAAGACTCTCATGAATGGCACTTTCTGGGTGTGTCTCGAGCCCATGATGAATCTCCTGACTGCTCATAGTTTGTTTCAAGTTTCCAGGTGAGCAGTCAGGGGTCTGAGAGAGTGTCTCAGCAGTGACTGCAGATGCAGCAGTGTGTTTACATGTATGACTGGAAGGAGCGTTGGCAGACCTGCGGGCAGAATCCTATCGTGGTCCTGTTTTAAGCTGGTAAGGTTAACTCGGCAAAGGTGTCTCTCTAGATCCAATATTACGAGTTACACCAACCCCTAGTCATGGTTGAAAACTCCCACTATCCAGGGGCAGATACCACCAGCAGATGGGCCCTCTTGCTTCCTCATGTATGACCAGTCACAGGTTAATTTGCATCATATCGAAAAATCCTCAAAATCATAGTAGATGCCACTTCATTATATTGATCGATTTTATTATTAACACCTTGACGCATACTGAGGATAACGTTGGGCATAATTTGTAATGATCAGCATCAGCAATTTCTCTTCTAAAACATTCGGGAGCTATTGTTTAGTATTTCAAATTAACCTTTTCCCACGAGCTGGAGGACATAGGAGGGACACGGGACATCATTCCACCGTCCACCCCAGCTTCCCAACCTCTCCACCCCTCCCTGCTGGCTGCATAAGACACAAGTGCCCATGTCGAGATGGGTGGACCCTCCATTTCTCCTCTCTGCTGTGTTCAGGATGCTGTGCTCAGAGAAAAGAAGCCCCTCGGGCTTGTCTGGAACAAGTACAGCCCCCTTTTCCAGCTTTATGAGACCTTGTCTCCCTGTTGCGGAGATTTCTTCCAGATTAAAACACTTAAGCTTCCCCAACAAGCTATCCCTTTGCAGTTAGGAGACTCTCATACCTCGGTCTAATAAATAGAATCTCTTGTGTCTGTTGGTCTACCTCCCTCCCTCCTCATGTTTGCTTATGTGGCTATGTGAGCACTTATGGGTGTGGTGCATCCGTGTGTATATTTGTGGACTAGGAAGAGGGGAGGAAAATGCAAGATTGTTTCTGACAGACACCCAGCTCCCTCCCTGAGGCCCATATCTCACAGTTGCTGACATAAATCACCCTTAACACAGGCTTGATTGGAACTCACTCCTTACACTCAAATATATTCCAGGGTGACCAGAGATTGAAATGCATACACTGAAAATGGAAGAGGTACTAGAAGAACATCAGCATGAATTGTTTTATACTCTGGGCTAGTGGAATCTCATTGAATAATTAGAGTATACTGAAAGCATATGAGAAATGAGGCATAAATTAGACCACCTATGACTATCTATGGGCTTCCTTATTGGCTCAGATGGTAAAGAATCAGCCTGCAGTGCAGGAGATCTGGGTTCAATCCCTGGGTTGGGAAGATCCCCTGGAGGAGGGCATGGCAACCCACTCTAGTATCCTTGCCTGGAGAATCCCATGGACAGGGGAGCCTGGTGGGCTACCGCCCACGAGGTCGCCAAGAATTGGACACGACTGATCGACTAAGCACAGCACATGTTCTTCTAGGTAAGAAAAGAGAGAGAATGTTATGTGTCCATATAGAGGTAACTTTCACTGGTATTAGTCCATCCAGGTGAACTTACGCCACACATGCCACTTTGTTAATCTCATTTCATTCAATAGTGTCACTAACGGATGTCCATGTCAGTAAACACATCATATATTAATGTTTGTATAATCTTCCTTTGGATGTAAGTGGCAATTTACTTAAGCATTTCTGTACTCTTCTCTCCGTCATACAAATGGTTAGATACACAGCCTTAGGAATAAACCTTTTAAACTTGTGTAGTTCTTATGCTAAATTCTTAGAAATCTTTGGGTCAACGACTGTGCTTTTAAACTTTGATACATGCTGTCAAATTGGCCTCACACATGGGGGCCAGCTTCCTCTCTTGTTGATTCCTGAAATCCTTGTTGCCTTACCTCACAAGTGCGGGCTTGGTCCATCTTTAAAATCTTATCATCTCACTAACACACACACAATTTCTTCGTATTTTCATTTTATTATTACCACTGAGATAGAACATTTTCACATGTTTGCTAGCCACTTCATTGTTTTCTTTGCTAAATAGCCTAATCTTGGCCTCTTTTATCATTATATTGGATCTTTTATTCTCTAGTATTACATGGTAACTGTTCTTTGTCCATAAAATACATTATTATTAGTATTTGTTGTAGTTTTCTTAAAAATCTTCCAATTTTCCATATGCTAGCTTTAGGGTAATTTTCTCTTTCCTTTTCCTATTTCATTTCTTCTTGTGTTTGCCTTATTCTGAGTTTTTCTGTCTCTTTCCTTTTTGCTTCATAGAAGTTCTACCTTATTAGTAGGTCACACTTGTGCATCATTTCCATTAGAATTTCATCATTAAACAGATTTCTGCAATCCAGAGTAGAAAAACATGCACTTATATTCTCTTAAGGACCTCTTCAAGTTTTTGGTGCTACATTTTAATGATTCATTTATCTGAAATATATTTAAGTGAAAAGAGTGAGGTCAGATCTAGTCTTATTATTATTTTTTTCTAAATTGTTAAATAATTGTCCTCAAGATATTTGGTGACGCATTGATAATAGGGGTGGGTGTGCAGCCGTTTGAGGGGCCGTTCGCATGAGACCTTGAGTGCAGCAGTTAGGGGCCCTGTTCATCGGCAGTCAGCTAGCAGTGGTCCTCACCATAGAAGACAGTGAGGTGAGAAGTGGATTGGGGCTGGCCAATAAGCTGAGAGGGCCTGGAGACAGGCTGAGTACTATGTCCTGCAGAGTCTCAGAGCCCTTGCCTGGCCACCCACTGGCCCGGCCCAGGCCCTGAAGCAGCAGTGAACCTCTCCCCACTTCCCACCTTCTAGACCTAACGGTCATGATGGTCTCTATGAGTCACAGTCCCTGGAGGCCTCAGCAACTGGAGTATAGAGATGCTGCCATTAAGGTAATAGCTTCTCTCTATTCATGTTTCAAAAATTGGTACAGCTTAGATCAGTCTTCGACCCCTAGGAGGTAACCAGAGGTCAGGATTGAGTTGCAAGGACGTTGAACACCCTTATTTCAGGTCCACCTCTGTTGTTGGGGCTGTTCTCAAAGAAGGGCAACTGTTGTGAGCTGGGAATTCACCTGCTTGGTATTTGCTGTGACATGGGTTCCTTTTGATCCTGTACAGTTGATTCTCTCCAATTTACTTGTCAGAACAGAGAATAACACTTGTTTGGTGGAGGTTTACACGATCATAGTGACCTGACTGTGACTGACAAAGGATCTGACCCCAAGAAGTTTGCAACAACTAATCGAGTTCCTCCCTCACCTCTCCTAGAAAAGGGCTTTGCTGGAAGCTTTCAGGGAGTTTGTTTTTTTTTAAGGCATGAGCCACCCGTCTCCTTGTATGGCCTTTCAGTAAACCTTTCTCTGTTCCAGACTCTGATGTTTTGGTGTTTGGCCTCATTCTGCACCAGGCACATGAACATCTGTGTGATAACACGTTCATCTCTCCACCTGTTGATTCGAAATGCTCCTCTTATGTTGGACTGAATATTCACACAACATTGAGTTTATTTTTAAACATTTGAGTATTTCTCATTGCTGTTGCTTTTTAGTTGCTGAGTCATATCTGACTCTTTGTGACTCCATGAAATAGAACACCAGACTTGTCTGTCCTTCATTATCTCCTGAAATTTGCTCAAACTCATGTCTATTGAATAGGTGATGCTATCGAACCATCTCATCCTCTGTTGCCCCCTTTTCCTCTTGTCCTCCATCTTTCCCAGCATCAGAGCCTTTTCCAGTGAATTGGCTCCATCAGATGGCCAAAGGATTCGAGCTTCAGCATCAGTCATTTCCAGTGAATATCCAGGGTTAATATCCTTTAGGATTGACTGGTGTGAGCTCCTTGCTGCTCAAGGGACTCTCAAGAGTCTTCTTCAGCACCCCAGTTCAAAAGGATCAGTTCTTCAGCGCTCAGCCTTCTTTATGGTCCGACTGTAGCATCCATACATGACTACTGGAGAAACCATAGCTTTGACTAGACAGCCCTTTGTTGGCAAAGTGATGTCTCTGCTTTTTAATATGCTGTCCTCCTGCCCACACCTTGTCTCCACCTCCTGCAATGCACCCCAGCATGTGAACCTTCTTTACCTCCCAAACACAGTTTTCTCATTTTTAGCTTGGGGCCTCCGCATAGACTATCTTCTTTGTCTGATATTTTCTGAGCCCATGTTCTTCTTTGGCCTTCAGTTACCTCTTAATTATCAAAGAAGGTCTTCTTTATTTTCAGTCTTCGGTTGAGTTGTTTTCTTTCTTTTGTTTCACAGAACTACATTCATTTTCTTTTAGAGTCTTCAGTTATGAATTATACATTCAAGTGTGATGCTTTGATTAGTACCTCCCTCCTTCCAGTGGACTGGAAACTCCACTCTCAGGACTCTGCCTGTTTTGCTTATAATTACATCCTCATCGTCAGCCACATGGTTGCATTTAATAGAAACTTTTTGGATGCCAAATGAATAGGTGAGTGGATGGACAGACATTCTTTCCTCTACTCTTCTTTAGGTATTAGATATTATTGCCTAAGTATGTATATACAACATAACAACAAGCTTGGAGCTAAAGTTGATCTCTAGGATATCTTTGAACAAGAGATTTGTGGTCAAGTCTGCTTTGGTCTTGAATCTCTTTTGATTTTTCAGGCCTGAGTCAGATGCAGGATAATTCCTGTCCTTTTTCTGTCTATCTCTCTCTCTTTTTTTCAAAAAGAGTTTTATCTATCTTGTTCACTGTTTAAAAATTTTTCATTAATCTATTTGGCTGGGCCTGGTCTTAGTTGTGGCCTGTGAGATCTCTGATCTTCATTGCAGCATGCAGGATCTTTAGTTGAGGTGTGCACACTCTTAGTTGTGCCATGTGGGAATCTAGTTCCCATCATGACCAGGGATTGAACCTGGGACTCCTGCATTGGGAGCTCTGAGTCTTAGCAGCTGGACCACCAGGGAGGTCCCTTTTCCTGCCTCTTGAACTGAGTGTGGTCATGAGGTTTCCTGAGGTCCAGGATGCTCCCGGGTTGCTTGGTTGCAGCATGTGGACATCAGCAGAGCTGATGTTCTTGTCTGATACTCACCCAGTTCCTAAGGGTCTCTTTCCAGGCTGATGAATCCCATGGTAGGTATGCTAGTTGCTGATGCTGGACTTCAGCCCGAAGTAGTGAACTTCCTGGTCTCCTGGTTTTTCTGGGTGTTGGGGGAGAAAGAACGATCATCAAAGGGACTGAACTGCAATGCACTGAAACCATTTGATTGAAAAATCAGAGTGCAAAGCAGGCTCTTGGAAGCTTGTTTAGTGCCTTTGAGGAAAAGCAAAAAATGTCTACTATAAGAAGAGACAATTTCATTTACCTGCAGTCATATGCTATGAGTTGCAAAGAGTTGCGCATGCCTTAGCGACTTAACAGCAATGCCCTATTAAACCAATTGTCTCTGTGAAGTCATACACATGGGTGCAGCAAAGCTTCCAAGTGGAGCCCCTTCAGCCACTCCACTGTAGGGTATCCAAATAATTAGATTTTATTCCACCTCTTCCTTAATTTAAAATGTGTATCTGTGTTTAGTAGTGGGGTTGAGGAGTTGAGGGGTCACCAGATGTGAGTTTTAACAACTTTCAACACATACCAAGAGGAAGGGAATGCGTTTATAATTTCTTTTCATTAGATAAAGGAAAACACTGAAAAGTATGAGGTTAAACCATGAACCTACTTGTACTATGTGGTAACTCACTATCTTTGCTTGCAGAGGCATAGATGAGACCATCAGGTGGCTTATAGTCATGATGCAGTTTAGAAATAATGAAAAGTCAGAGTACCTTGGCCTGTTGTTAGTTCATGTGATTTCTTCAGAGATATACAAGCTACCTGTTTACATGGAAAATATGCCCTCTTAGATATTTTTCAGAGCAAAGAGACTTCAGTTCAGTTCAGTTGCTCAGTCATGTCTGACTCTTTGTTTGCCCCATGGACTGCAGCACTCCAGGCTTCTCTGTCCATCACCAACTCCTGGAGCTTGCTCACACTCATGTCCATTGAGTCAGTGATGGCATCTCCAACCATCTCAGTTCTCTGTCATCCCTTTCTCCTCCTGTCTTCAATCTTTCCCAGCATCAGGGTCTTTTCCAATGAGTCAGTTCTTTGCATCAAGTGGCCACAGTATTGGAGTTTCAGCCTCAGCATCAGTTCTTTCAATGAATATTCAGGACTGGTTTCCTTTTGGATTGATTGGTTTGATCTCCTTGCAGTCCCAAGAGACTAAGTGTTCACAATTAAAAGTTACCTTTCAAAACTATCAATTCTCACTGTTAGCAGATTTAACATACTGTAATTGTGTGAGGTAGATTTTTAACCTCATTTTCCTTTGGGTGTTACTAATGGAGAAGATCATGAATTGTGTGCCAGAGATACATTGATAAGAAGAGGGAAAATTTGTACTCAAAATTTGAAATTTCTTCCATTGAAGCCTCAGAGACCATTCACTGTAATGCCATCAAGTGGCTTAAGCTATGCCTAATAAATCCTGATGAGTTGTTAAAACTGACTTAGTTTTATGTGAGACTTGTATCATATTAAATATTTCTTGTCAGACTCACTGGTATGCATTACACATGAGCCTGTGTCTTATTAAATCTAAGTTCAGTTCTTGTTCAAGGCTAGTCACCCAAATGTGATCTCGTTTTTAATTGTGGAATGCCAATGAATGGCTATTCCTGGAGGAAGCTTCCCTTTGGCTTATTTTAAAGCGG
Organism: Antilocapra americana; assembly: GCA_007570785.1. NCBI lineage: Eukaryota > Metazoa > Chordata > Mammalia > Artiodactyla > Antilocapridae > Antilocapra > Antilocapra americana. The sequence continues at coordinate 2,690,039 of ML661340.1, read as the reverse complement.
ATGATGTAAAAATGATTAGCATAGGAATCAAGAAAATATGTGAAACTATAAGGCATGGAGCCAGTCTCCTAAGTTAGATCCCAATAAGTCCTTAAAAATATGTGCTGTCATTGCAAAGTTCATTTTTCCAAGCTAGATGCTAATATTAGAATCTAGCTAAGAAGTTTTCCCCCCTCACCCCCTTGTTTGCTCTATACAGAATCTGGGGGCATGGGGTGGGTATTAAGATTGATGAAGGCATCAGAGCTTGAGGTTTGGGAGCCAGTGTTAGCACTTCTGGGTAATGACAAATCATGCCTTAGTTCTCTGGCTGTATTATATTTATTCTCTCTCTGCCTTCCGCCCTCCTTTCTTCTCAATCTCTCTCTTGCCTCCTCTCTTTTCTTTCCCAAATCACAAAGTAACAGGTTGTAATGGAAGCACATACTTTTCACAAAGTATTCCTTCCATTAACTTTTGGGTGGCAAACTGAAAACAAAGTTATTGCATTTGGACCCTTTATGAGGAAGCTACGGTCAAGAAACTTCAACTTCCTAGTCCTGGTCAGCATTGAACCCTCTAGCTCGTGTTCCAAAGGACATTTTACAATTCGGTCCAAAGCGGAAACAATAAACGATTGTCCACAGACCGGATTTAGCATCCTCGCGCATCTCGATTTTACTTTCTCAGTAGTGGGATTTTACAGCTCTCAGTCTAAAACATACCAAGAAGTCAGCCTGAACTGTCAAATCTGTCCAGGGCTGTAAAATGGTTTGGTAAAAACAGGGTGAACATCTCTGGCCACTGGCTTTCATAAAGAGAGCCATCTGATGAACTGCAGTAAAATAGGGACTATTTTAATTCTTGTTTTAGCCCTTTCTCTTGTGCGAGTTTGTACCAGAGAAGAGAAGCCCAGGGCAGACGTTTGGTGAGATTTCGGGAGTGCCTTTAGTTCTGTTTCTATCTTCCCTGTCGTTGCCTATGCCAGGTGAGCATGATAATCCCATCCCATTAGAATGAGTTCAGTCCCCCATCCCTCACTCTGAACCTCCCAAGTTCATTCACTATGCAGCTGCCAGAATCATCTTTCAGAACAAAGATCTGTCATTTTCCTGCTGGAAAGCCATCCAGTGATTTCCTAATTCATATACATGGACTCACAGAGCTAAATTCTTTACTATTGGCCTCTAGGTGACAAATAATTTGACCCAGTTCCCTTCATCTCCCCAGTTTCTGGAACAGAGCTCGCCAATTCCAAGGTCAGGGCCTTTATAGATCCCAAATCCTTGGCCTGAAGTGGACTAGTCTCTTCCCTTTGCATGACCCATTCCAGGGGCCTTTAGATTTCAGCTCAAAGATTCACCACTTAGCAAAGCCATGCATGACCCCTTCCATCTCATACACTCCCTGCTTTATTTAGTTGTACCCTATGGCACTTTCTCCAGGAACTTGATCAGTTTTGAGGTTCTGTGTGCATTTATCTTGGTTTCCTCTGCTTCCCTGGAAGTGGGGATCTGGTTTGCTTTATTCACTGTTGTAAATCTCAGCTTGGGGATGGTGTTGGTACTGAAGTTGCATGGCCAGGTTCAAGTGTCCAGTAAGTTAGCTACAACTTTTATGGACACCCCATTTTACAGATGAAGAAACTGAGGTACAGGGAAGTTAAATAATTTCTTCAGAGTCCCAGAGCTTGTAGGAGATAAAAACATGATTTGTTGAATGTTGGTTTGAATGAAAGAGTGAATGCATCTTTATTAATCTAACGTATGCCTTCTAGAGATAATGGTTTTAGAGATTAAAAAAGAAAACCTGAGAATGGGTCAGCTCAAAGAAAAAGTCATTGAATAGAATGTTTTCTTAGCTAAGGTGAAAGCTCTTCTTTCATTCCCCCATCCCCAGCTATTTAGCATATGTTTTTGTTTTCCAAACTTTTTTTTTTTTTATTCCTAAAAACTCTCTAAATTCTGGGATCCTTGTCAGAACCTCACTGTTATGCCAGGTTGAAACTCAGCCACCCATATTTGCTCATTTTGCATCAGATTTACTGTCCAGCTGAGGCAAAACTGAGGCTGCTGAGTTAAAACTAGACTTCTCCTTTACAACATTATGTCTGATGTAACGCTGAATTCAAAGATTTATTATTCAGTGTTGATAGGCTATGGGGAGACCATTGTGTGATTTATTTACTGTCAGAATTAAATGGTCAAGTGTTCAAAGTGAACACTATTATTCCCCAAATAAGTTATTACTTTAAAAAATATTTTAGTTTCATTTTACTACACATTTTATAGTATTGATGTGTCAATCCACGGCTGGTCATAACAGAAAAACTGTGGCATGAGACAAAAGTGATGTTATAATCTCAGCTGTATAATGGTTTATATGCGATGAGGATGGATATATCTAGTATAAGTCATCCATACATGACTTTGCTCCCAGTTATAAATGTCTTTCTGACCTCTGTCCATGTTCCATTTCCATGCAAACAAAGGAATAATTATTTTAATACGAGTTTTTGAAGACCAGTGCCATCAGAATCTCCCTTTGTTTAAACTTGGAAGATTTTAGTTCCATTTTTCTTTTTAAAAACTTAATTAGCTTCCTTTTCATCTTTCTTCTAGTATTGTTAAGCTGTTGATTCTTTACTCTTCATATGGAAATCATTGAACTAGTATGGATCACAAAAACCCCTTTCCTAACAGAAATTGCAAAAGATTTCTTGTTGTAACTAATGGAATTACCTACAAAATATATTCGATGAGAAAGAAGGATGAAAATATAAGCAGAAGAATAGCAAGGAGCTCCATGTTCTTGACCTGAGCACCCAGTCGCCTTGGGGATCAGTCAGCAACCTCTCTGCCCCTGTGTGCCTGGGTGGGCCTGGTCCCCGCAGTGTGGGGACCACCTTGCTGCATATTGGTGCTTAAAGAGCTTTGATGAGTTGCAGTATTTCCCTATTAGTTCTTTAAATCAGAGGGGATGGCTTTGGAAGCTGTCCTTAAAGAAGCTTGGAAAATAGGTTGCCTTCTGGTGGCAGTAGAGTCTGACCAATATGTGGCCCGAGTAGCTTGTTTTGTTCTCCGAACAACCCTGTGGGGTTTGCCAAGCCAGCCTCAGGCTTAGCCAGTTTGTCCTCAACACTGTCACCGGAGGTGGTGACGCACAGAGGAGATTCAGACAGGGGCTGTGAACCCTGCAACCACGTGGTCAAGTGGCTTCTCCATCCGCCCTACAGCTAAGGAACAGATCGTGAAGGCTTGACTGAAGCTTGACCTTCTGTGTTTAAAACGGGAACCAAGATTAGTCCTTCATTCGTCATCCTGAGTCTGTGCCATTTTTTTTTTTAAAGGATTGATCTTTCTTCACAACATGTTTTAAGACATCTTTAATCTTGAGGGACAACAGTGGTATAAAGATTTGTGTGGAAAAGGCAAGTGGCGGCAGAGAAGACCCTGGGTCCCAGATGGACCTGACCTATAGGGTGAAGAGGAACAATAAGAGTGTTTTGAGAATCACACAGGCATGGGGAGAGTGCCAAGAGGGAGAAGAACATGCATGACAGGGACTAGAGTCTGTTTTCTGGTTGCTTCTTGGTGCAGGCACGGTTCAAGTGCTCAGATACATAGGCTAGGCAATGTTTACTCTTCTGAACATTTGAGAAGATCATCTGGGCGCCGTCTGTCTCACACTAATTGCCAGATTTCTTGTGTTTCTACTAGACTCACATCTCTCAAGTCCCTTTATCTCTCTGAACCAACCACTGCTACTTCCAGTAACATCTTTCCAACCAGTCTCACTGCCTCCAGCTGTACAGTCTTCGGTCCATTCTCTACACAGCAGCTCATTCTACCTTTCTATCATCTGATATGCCTTTCTCCTTGTTCAAACCTGTCAAGCTCTCTGGATATAGTTCAAATTCCTCACCGGGATCTGTGACACATCAAGATTGCTGACCATCTCCCACTTTGTTCCCTTCCTTCATCTTCTGTAGCCCCACTAGATTTGCTGTGGTTCCTGAGTGCTCAGTGTTCTCTTTTGCATCTACATTCTTTGTTTTGCTTGGAATATGCACTCACCATTGTCTAAATTTCCAGATTGCCAATTCTCCCAGCCAAATCTGAGCTGTGTGGACCTATGGTGAACTCTGCAGTTCCTTGTCTCTATTCCTGACATTTGTAGGGATGATTACGTTTATTGGGTCAGTCCTCCACGGAGAACTTCAGAGCAGAGATGCTGTTGCTCTTAGATTCCTGGCTCCTAATGGCTGATCATTAAAGTAGGGACCAAGTCAGTATCTGTTGTATAAAGTAATGAGTCAGATAGCTTTGTTTGGGAAAATGCTTCTATTTAGTTAACAGTTACATTATTGTTTTACTTCCTGACTCTTTTCCTGTCTGTCTTTACAGCATAGGGCTACAGAAGAATTTTGTAAAGAAGATGGATATTTAATTGTGGAAGTGACTCTTGGACCACATTGACCACAGCTTATCCTTTTTATTCCCTTAATGTGTCAAAGACTCAAATCCTATTTTCTTGGGTCTCAGCATCTCCCCAGACCTGAATAAATGAGACACTATTTTTTCCGTAAGTGGTAGCAGGTTGAGCTAGTTCAAGACCAAGACTGGAATTTTACAGGTCATGGGGGAAAGCATTAGAATGAAAATTTCAGCTTGTAAGGTGGAAATATTTTCTTGTTTAGGGCTAGGACAAAGAGGGAAGCTCAGAGTAGCAGAAAGCTAGAAATAGACCAAAGTTCACTCTGTAAGTGTCAGCTTCCATTTCTGTCTCCACTTGGCAGGGCCAAGAACTCAATGACATCAGTCTCGTTTGCCCCAGACATTGTAATGTGAGTCTTGAGATTCGTGAGGAATGAGATTAGCCCCATCCTTAGCCATCTGCCTACTGTGGAAGAAGAGTCTTCTGAAGCCTGCTGCATTGAAAGTATCTCAGAGACTCATATTTGGGCTCAAAAAGTACTCGTTGAACAGCCACTATGTCTACGCTCTGAGATTCCTATACTCTGGGGAAATTGGGGTTCAGAGAACTTAAAACCATTTAGCTAGAAAATCCTGAAACTTGGACTAGACCCTAGGTCTTCTTTCTGTTCATCCTCTGCTCCAGTTTGATATAATCCACCTCCGAAGTCCATAGTTATCCTTTTAATTTATGGTGGCACAGAGTCATAGAGAAGAGATTCGGAATCCTACGGACCTGGTTTTGTTCCGGAATGGAACTACACTATGACCGTGGAAAATTTAAACTTCTCTGCTACAATTCTTTTACCTTGGGAATGAAGATAAAAAGGCTTGGTTCATAATATTGTTGAGAAGATTACTTTAGATTTTGTGTTAGAAAATCCCTAGTATGTTGTCTGACACCATCATAGATATTCTTTCCTCCTATGTTTAGAATGCCTAAAATCCACACTATTTAGCCAGTTAAGTTTCAGGCTCCTCATTTAAAATGTGGGTCGCCCTGAAAGCTTCGTGTTAACATTAGCCCCTGCATATGTTTTAGAGTAACTAATTTGGAAACCTCAGTCATTAGGAAGAAGGGGACATCTGTCTACCATCTCACCCTAGACCTTAGTCCTTGTATTTTTGTTTTCTCCATTGATTAAAAAATTGAAATTCTGTAAAGTGAAGTAAGTCTGACAGAGAAAGACAAATATTGCGTGGTATCCCTTATATGTGAAATCTAAAAAGTGATACCCATGAATGTAATTACAAAACATAAATAGACTCACAGACATAGAGAACAAATTATGGTTACCAAAGGGGAAAGGGGAGAAGGGATAAATTAGGAGTTTGGCATTAAAATATACACACTACTGTATATAGAATATACAACAAGGACCTACTGTATAGCACAGGGAATTATACTCAATAGCCTTAGTAAGGTATAATGGAAAATGAAAAAGAATATGGGTATATAGGTATACATAAATATAATATGGGAATATGGGTTATATATGAATGCACATGTGTAACTGAATCACTTTGCTGTACACTTTGTAAATTTACTATGATCGTGATCATACTTGTGTGCTCAATCATGTCTGACTCTTTGTGACCCCATGGACTGTAGCCCTCCAAGCTCCTCTGTCCATGGAATTCTCCAGGCAAGAATTTTGGAGTGGTTTGTCATTTCCTCCTCCAGGGAATCTTCACAACCCAGGGATCAAACTTGCTTCTCCCCCGTCTCCTGCATTGGCAGGCAGATTCTTTACCACTGAGCCATCTGGGAAGCTCCCCCAAATTAACTATCCTTTAATTAAAGAAAAAAAGAAAAACACTGAAATTCTATTCCTAACATTTAGCTCAGCTTAACCACATAGAAAGCAAAAATTTATTAGTGAGCGATTATTTTATTATTTGTAGAAATTTACAACTAACATGATAATTACTTCACTTTTGAGCCTAGAGCTAAAATTTTACTTGTTCTTGAAAAAGAAAAAGTGTGCTGATGAGCAGAAGACTCCAGGATAAAATAGGCATATTCAAACCCAAAAGAAGTATCTTCCCATTATGCTGCTGTGCAGTTATAGTTTGGTAGAATGCTGGGAAGTATTTAAGGATAAGCAATAAAAGCATTCTCCTTATACAACAGCAATACAAGCAAACGTTTGAAATTGTAGAGCCTTTCAAATGAAGAATGCCTGACTGAAGGCTAGTTAGCTGCACTGCAATGCAGCTGGTGAACATTTGCTTACCATTGTGTTTCCTTCTGAGGCCCTTCCTCCTTCCCACTTCTTCCAAATAGTTCACTTCTTTGGAAATAAGCATATCTTACTCTATCTGTGCTTGGGGTGGAATGCTCATTAAATTTTCTGGCACAAAGATTTAAATTAGAAATCAGTAAGCTGATTTTCCCAAGAGTTTTGTCAGAAGTTAAATAGTTTAGGATAGGGACATAAAGAGGTACAGCATTTGTTTTTATATATTTAATTAGTATAACAAATATTTTGATGCTTTTTATGGGAGGTTTGTGAATTTTCTCTCTTTATGCTAAATATATGTTATTTCTCTATACATGTTAGTTGATAGCTCAGTGTGACACTGTATGCTCTAGAGAATTCAGGATAAGTGACTATCTCTTGGGCACCATCCAATGAAATTTATGCTGATGAAAGTTAAACTTGATGCTGATCACCAATCTTTTAGTGTAATCACAAAGAAATGTTTACAATTAGGTTGAACCAGGTGAAGTGGTCGATTTTGACACTATGTACAAAAATGATAGTTTTTTTTAATAACTTATGCAATATTAAAGACCTAGTCCACTTATTTTTTTCGTTAAGCTAAATTACATTGTCCAGTGCCCATAATATATATTGTATATAGATGAGACACTTAATATTTAGTTATTGGTGATATAAGGTACCTGGAGTTATAGGTTGTAAGGCATTTGGTCCACCTCTACAACATGTAATGAATGTAAAACATTATGAGGCTAGAATGGCTGAATGGAAGGTTTAACATCTAGGTTGTGTAAATTGGGAGGATATATGGCAGGTCAAAGAGGTCAAGAATCCAGTAAGGCATTTGAAAAGTAAACAGTTGAAGAGGTTAAAAGTGTATCCCTTCTGGTCTTGAGTGCTCAAGCCAGTAAAGTTAGCAACCACTCTTTGAAATGGTGTTTCTAGTCCTTACTTGATGTCGTGGGAGGTAGATTTTGCATGAAGGACAAGACTGCTCATTGAGCACCCCCAGAAAGTCTAGATTCCTGGAGTATGTAATTCAGAGACAGGAACAGGCTCGCGGATGGCCGTTCGCAGCTCACACTGGGTGTGGAGAGGATGGTGGAGGGCACCTGGGCTCTGCCTTGCAGAGAAGCTGAGGATGGGCTTATGGGACCCGAAGAGACTGATGCTCGAGAAGGGCAGGGCCACAGTAGACTCACAGGTTAGCCTTGGGTGTGTTTGTTTCAGAATTCCAGTTTTCAGAAATTTAGACTGGCCTTTTCCATAATAATCCAGACTGCGACACACTATATTCCAGCTGCTGCTGACAAAAATGCCCAACTCTCTTTTTTGCATATTTCCTCAAGAGTGAAAGTTGCACAGCCCTGTCCGACTCTTTTTGACCTGATGGACTGTGTAGTCCATGGAATTCTCCAGGTCAGAATACTGGAGTGGGTAGCCTTTCCCTTCTCCAGGGGATCGTCCCGATCCATGGATAAACCCAGGTCTCCTGCATTGCAGGCAGGTTCTTTACCAGCTGAGCCACAAGGGAAGCCCAAGAATACTGGAGTGGGTAGCCTATCCCTTCTCCAGGGGATCTTCCCGACCCAGGAATTGAACTGGGGTCTCCTGAACTGCAGGTGAATTCTTTACCAACTGAGCTATCAGGGAAGCATCAGTTGCAATAGAAATGCAGTGTCTTTTCCCTAATTCTGAGTTCCCATCAGGAACTTCAGTTACTTGATTACGCTTCTGCACGGATCTGCACACACCAGTGTAGAATCTTGGTCAGCCTTTACCTTTGAAAAATGTAACTGCATGTGAAAAGGAGTCCACTGTGACTCCTTGTTTTCATTTCCCATTTTCTAGAGCATTGTCTAGAAACTAGACTAAAGCAGTAAACGTTTCCTGAGGGTGTAGTCTTTTTACCAGCTGCAGTGTGGGGAGAGGCTGTGATCCCAGGGCGTGTAAGGAGATAGGAATGCCAGTACAGTGAGAAAGTCTACATAAAACAAATGGGTATAGTCCCATGATGGGTACAAGTGTCACTTGTGATTGTTACATTCTGAGTGCCAAGTGACTGTAAATGGACCAACATTCCCAGTGGGGAGGGGTCCCTAAGACCTGGGAAAGGCTGTTGTGGAAGAGTTGATAGTAGATTAGAGTCACATTTAGGAGGGAAAGAGATGCTATTCTAGGCAGATCAAATTGGCCAACACAGGGACAAAAGGATCACTTAATATCGAGTTCTTTATACTGATTATTACCATAAAATAAATTGTTCAAAGTTCTGATCTCGGACCTTAGTTTTGAAGTATGATACAATTGTGTGAATTTACACTCTCTGAATAGTGTCAACGGATAACATTTACTGTGTGCTTTCTATGTGTCAAGCCTAGAACTAGGTGCTTTATATGCATTAATTCATAGAAAATCCACCACCCTGGGACCCCATTTCATAAATAAAGGCTCTGAAACAGAGTTCAGGATATTTTCAAAGTCAAGGAGGTGATAAGCGACAAGGGATTCAAGTTCAAGTGCATCGTTTCCTGCACTTGGGCTTTCCCTAAGAGCCTATAATGAAAATCTAAGACGTCGTAGCCTGGTGACTGGGGTCAATAATGCATCATGCTTTCATTCACAAGCTTTGGGAAGGTTCCACAGTCCGTGTGTTAGTTTTCTCATGTGAACTACGGGGATAGTAACACAGGTCCTGTCTCCTGGGGTGGCCCTGAGAATTCAGTGGAGTAATAAGATGTCAGGATATACCTGGTGGGGTGTGGCAGCTATGAGCACCTCGGCAGCATCTCAGCCCTAATATACTTGCAGGACAGAAGAAGCAGTGGAGGCTCACAGATATGAAGTGGTTTGTTCAAGTGCAAAGTTGGGATTCATACGAAGCCCTCTTGTCTTATGAACAAGGGCTCTTGTGTCAACATCTGCTAAATCAGGATGTATGGTCATGCCAGAATAGGCTGAGGTTTGCTTTTGAAATAAGAAAACAGCACTTTTAAAATAAATTCTGGTGTTTTTGGATGAAGAAATTATTTAATTTTGTCTAATATGAAGATAATGTGTGTGCACATAGAGAATGCTTCTTGTATCTTTAAAGAGACAAGTAATTATTCAGAAGTAGTTACAGATTCTTCACTTCTATATTTTTAAATGTTTTCCCTACATTAAAATAAAGATGGATATCAGCTTTCAAACGCAACACTGTGTAGACTATATATTGTTAGTCCTGGACTATCATTCATGTGCTGAATTTATTCAGCAACCGTATAAACAATCTTGATGATTATCCATCATCTCATAATCCCTTTTTGATGGCCCTCTTTGATTTCAGATACTCAGAAAAGTAGGCTCCAGATGTTGCAGAAAGGGGGACCTCTTCCAGGGCCTCAAAGTGGGCTTTGTCTAACCCTTGGAAATGAACTGTCCAAGGAGACACACGTGTTGACAAAGCAAGAGACTTTATTGGGAAGGGGTGCCTGGGCAGAGAGCAGCAGGGTAAGGGAGCCCAGGAGAACTGCTCTGCCATGTGGCTTATAGTCTCTGGTTTTATGGCAGTTGGGTTAGTTTCCGGGTGGTCTTCAGCCAATCACTCTGACCCAGGGTCCTTCCTTGTGGCAAATCCATCACTCAGCTAAGGTGGATTCTAGTGAGAAGGATTCTGGGAGGTTGGTAGGACATGTGGATTGGCGTCTTCTCTGCTTTTGACCTTTCCTGAATTCTTCTGGTTGGTGGTAGCTTTGTTCGTTCCATGTTCCTTTCGACTACTTCCTGTCGTGAGTCACTTAGGCAGGTGGTTACTGGCGCCTGGCCAGGGCAGACAGTTTCAGTCTGTGGCTCCCTAACACGGGAGCAGTGCCAGCCCCCCTCTGCTGCACTGGCGACCCTACCTGTCCAGTGGCAGAAGAGGGCTGAGTTGGATGTGGGCAAAACTGGTGAGGCTAAACATCTGACTTCCCTTGTAGCACAGGGGGATGAAAGAGTGACCACACTCCCAGTCTAGAAGCTGAGTTCTATGTAGGTATGAAAACGTCCTGGGCTGTCCGAGCTAGCGCCCAGGCTTTGGTACCAGTGTCTACCCAGGGACAAACCTCTACAGTCTTACTCTGCCTATCCCCTTGCTAGAAGAGGGTCACTTCCTCTTAGCACCCACCCTGTCTCCCTACTCCATCCCGAGGCTCTCATCCGCTAAGCAGTATCAGAAAAATGAGTGCTTGCTTGAACCAGACTAAGAGAATGGCTTTCCTCCCTTTCCCCACCCTCATCCCAACAATCTGGGTACAGAATTCCCCCTAACAGGGCCACTTCCATGAATTTTCTGCCCTGTGTTCAGAAGGGCCCCAAACGTGGTGGTTGGATGTTCTGCTGTTGCCCTCTTGAGATTCTTAAGTGCTTCTTAATAAGGGCCCCCCACTTTCATTTTGCTCTAGGGCCCACAGATTCTGTAGCCAGCCAATCCTGCCCTCTTAACATCATGGTCTGCTCCTTGACTTGGGTGTATTTACTTTCAAAGACAAGCTCAAAGCTACATTAGGTAAGAAAGGAGCAGACTGCTTATGTTAATTTAAGGAGTTGTGGGCTTGCTGGGATCAGAGGGTTTAAATCATATCAAAGCTTTTGATGTGCGTGTTTTCAGACACTTTAAAGTACTTGTATCTGTTTATTCTTGCAGCCAGTGCAATGGATATTCTCACTCAGACAAAGCATTTTGCAAACGCATGGACTGTAAGTGGCATCTTCTTGTTTTGTCTCTGTGAGTTAGTCTGTGTTTCAAGTTCTTTTATACCATTTGTGTTTCTTCTTTGGGGAAGAGCTTATTGTCATCTTTTCTTGACCTGTGCTCCTCTTAAGAGTCTTTCAAGTGATTACTATGAGTTCTTTGGACAATAAAGACATTTGCCCTTGTGATTCCTCCCCTCCCCACCCCCTGCCCCCAGAGGCTTGTTTGGTTTCAACTATATTTGTTGCTATTTATTCATTTTTCTTATATAGAAGCTTATTTTTTTTTGTATGGTTCAATCTCTTGAAATTTTCTTTGCACTTTTTTTCTGTTTTAGGTTAATAGACTTCTGCCTTCTAGAAATTTGATACTTAGTTTTATTTTCTTTTGAATTTATGTCTTTGGAGTTTTATATTTTTGTTTTTTGAGTAAGATAAGGGTATGATTTTTTTTTTAAGTAGAGACCTAATTCTTCCAGTACCAGTTATTAATTCTTCCTTCATCACTGATTTTCAGGGTTTCTGTTTTGTCTTCACTGTTTGCATATGAATTTATCTGTGGGTACTTCATCGTGGTCCACTGGTATTTCTGACTTAATTGATATACCTTTATATGCCATAAATGGTGTCAAACTGGTCCATTTCAATCTCTTTACAAATTTTGTATACATTTAATGATTATACCATTTATGGATATGATTGTCTATTTCACCCTCTCCAAAAGCTTAGTAAACTTGCCCTCAAAAATATTGCAATACACATAGTGACATTTTAAAAATCAACATTGTTTCCTTTCTGTTCAATATTGTAAGTAAATGAAAACTTCTTTTGATGGCAAATACTGTGGTAAATCAAAGCACAGGCTAATGAATTCAGATTAAGTGCTGTGGTCTTCAGACTCTTGCCAGCCTTCAAAAGTAAGAAGAAAATGAGGACTTTTCAAAAAGATGGAAAAAAAAAGCGTCCCCTTCCTCTGCCTCCAGCTAATCTCATTTTCTGTTCTTTTCCCACGTATCTGTTTTTCTCTTAATGACTGTCAGGTTTATACTTGGCAATAAACTTCTTAAGTAGTTTTCGTATGGATTGGAAGTATACAAGTGGCATTTCTTTTAAGTGTTCAACATTCAGAATCTTTACTGAGTCATTGTCTCATACTGATCTTGTCCTTGTTCAGTTGCCAAGTCATGTCCGACTCTTTGTGACGCCATGGACTGTAGCCCACCAGGCTCCTCTGTTCAAGGGATTTCCCAGGCAAGAATACTGGAGTGGGTTGCCATTTCCTTCTCCAGGGGATCTTCCCAACCTAGGGATTGAACCCACATCTCCTGCTTGGCAGGTGGATTCTTTACCACTGAGCTACCTGGGAAGTCATATTGATCTATGTTAAGTTCATTTTTCTGTATTTGGAGACTCTTTGTATTTTACAAACTTACTAGTTTTATAGTTTGGATAAACTAAAAAGGCAAATTCTGTGTTTACCTGATAGCTATTCCCTGGTTCCTGCAACAAGGCTTTATTGAGGGTCTGCAAGCAGCTGGCACTGTGAGTAGCAGTGATCTCGTCAGACAGAGTCCTTCTCTGGGGACCCTCCGGGGAGAGCAGTGGCTCCTGGCACACACAGTCCCATGGGCCATACATAGCAGGGAGTTTGGGCTTGAGTCCACATCCAATAGGAAACTGTTGAGGGATTTTAAACGGGGCTGGTGTGATCTGATGATGTCAATATCAGTATCTGTGACATCTCCCCAGGAGCAGGGGAAGACAGGGCAAAATACTTCATTCTGTCTCTTTATTGTAAAAGATAGACGTCTGGAGGCAGGCGAGATTATTCTGCTCTTCTCATAACATACATCTGAAAACATTTCCTTAGATATCATTGCATTGAAAAAAAGATTGTCACAAATGCTTGAAACGTTTACTTTTTATTTAAAGAAGTGAAGGCCCTGTAAATTGCTTGACAACAAAGTCTTTATGAAGCACACCCTAGAGTTTCTGGATTCCACAAAATATATTTGACTTTTAGGGTGAGTATAATAATTTTATGAGAAGGTAAATGAAGAAGGGCCTGGAGTGGATTGATGCACAGCTTGAAAGGTCAGATCCCTATGACCTGTTCTTCCTTCAGACAAAAATGTGATAGTTGGAATGTCCCTGTCACCTTTGTGGGTGAAGTGATAACTTTGTACTTACTATCAGAGTTCAGGAGAAGAATCCTGGAGAATTTTACCGTTATAAACCTAGGATCTGTACATCAAGAAAGAATGAGGAAAGGAACAAAAGCTATTGGTGAAATATTTGATATATTTAGTCTAAAAGGCAAAGCTTTTATATTTTCAAAAGCTAGGAGAGATTAGCTCCTAAGTTGCTGTATTCAAGAACTATTCCAGTTCCAGGCAGGATTTATTTTGCTTAGTGTATCTCATTTTATACAAGCCAGACCTTTCCCTTCACTTGCTCCTGCAAACCTTAAGTTAGGTTATGACCGCAATTTATATGATAAAAGGGCTGTAAATGCAAAATTTAGGGAGAGTGATTTTTTCTAATGCATAAAGCTTTGAAAAATACAACGTAGATTATAGATGGAAGCTAAATTAAAGTTTTTTTTTTTTTTTTTTAAAGAAGAAAGACCTACCCAGTCATCTGTTCATTGCCCAGAGCAAATTAAACTGTTTTCCAGGGTCTGGAAGCCTTATCAGATTTATCATGTGGCTATATATACAGCTTCTTACTTTTACTTGGTGGTGCTTTTTTACAAATGTTACAATTCATCACTGTTAAAATGATTTCTTTATACTTACTCCACCTTTCAGAGTCAGTCTCTACAGGAAGAAGTTGTTGCTTTCACATAGAGAAAAAACACCTCTAGGATGATTTTTTTTTTTTTTTTGACTGCTCCACATGGCTTGGGGGATCCTAGTTCCCTGAGCAGAGATCAAACCCAGGCACTCAGCAGTGACAGCATGGAGTCCTAACCACTGGACCACCAAGGAATTCCTAATTTTTTTTTGAATGCTACATTTTATCTTTGTTAAGCCTGAATTTCTGCAGTTCCAGATGGAACTCTTTGTCCCTTGTTGGTTCACATAATAGAAATCCAGTTGCATGGCCTGCATCAGGACCAGTTCAAACTGGTTTATGTCTTGGTGGTTTATGTTAAACTGGTTTACGTCTTCCTGGGTGGTTCAGTGGTAGTGAATCTTCCTGCCAGTGTAGGAGAAACAGGAGATGTGGGTTCAATCCCTGAGTTGGGAAGATCCCCTGGAGGAGGGAATGGCAACCCACTCCAATATTCTTGCCTGGGGAATCCCATCGACAGAGGAGCCTGGTGGGCTACAGTTTATGGGGTTGCCAAGAGTCAGACATGACTGAGCAGACATTTACCATATTCTTACCTGACTTTTCTCTGTCTTTCTGCTTTGCTGTGTTTATCTTGATGGTAAGGTGGATGCTCCTTTTTGATACAGTTTGGTGGCTAACAAACCCTAGGGCTGTACTCCAGAGAGATAGGGAGAATACCTATCTCTGTACCTGCCTGGTCAGTCACTGGGAAGTGAGGATGGGCTCATGTTGATTAGCCTAGGACAGGCAGCGCTTCCTGCTAGAGACAGAGTGGAATTCACTGTCACCCAATCACGACAGAGCTGCCCAAAGCCAAAGGGATGGGATGGGTTCAAAATGGGGGCAGTCATGGCCCTTGGTGTGCTGCTTCGGCCTCTCCTTCCTTTCAGTTCGGATGGAGGAGGATTCTGCTCTCTGTGAAGCAGAGAGCTGCCATTCACATTGCTGCCATTCACATTTTCTCACTTGCTTTGTGCTCAGAGATGCATAGTGTCAGGAATGGTTACCTCTCCTCCTATGAAATAGAAAAGAACTGTGGCTTCCCACTGCAATTCCTAGGAAAGCTTCTCCTACCCCAAGGAGAGTGGAAGAGATGGAGGAAGAGAATGATGATACTCTTAGGGAGCATGTGGAAGGTAATAAAGTTGGATCTTTCATTTGGGGACTAAGAAGATCACACTGGACAGGCCAAGTCTGAAGTCACATGCTCAAAGAGAAGACGCAGCAGTGAAATAAACCAGCTGTGATTTGGTGACATAAATATGTGTGTGTACTTATATATTTGTATATTTCCCTAATGCCAGAGTATTTGTGTGTGTGTGTGTGTGTGTGTGTGTGTGTGTGTGTTAGTCACTAAAGTTGTATCTGACTTTTTGCAGCCCCATGGACTGTAGCCTTCCAGGCTCCTCTGTCCATGGGATTTTCTGGGCAAGAATACTGGAGTGGGTTGCCATTTCCTTCTCCAGGGGATCTTTGCAATACAGAAATCAAACCCAGGTCTCTTGCATTGCAGGCAGATTCTTTAACATCTTGGCCATCAGGGAAACCATATATATTATATGTGTATATATATACATATATATATATATATATAATTGCTTACTTATTTGGCTGTGCTTGGTCTTAGTTGTGACAAGAGCGATCTTCAATCTTCATTCCTGGGTGCAGGATCTTTTGTTGTGGCATGTGAACTCTTAGTTGTGACGTGTGGGATCTAATTCCCTGATCAGGGATCGGACCCAGGCCCCCTGCCTTGGGAGCTCAGAGTCTTAGCCACTGGAGCACCAGGGAAGTCCCATATATATATTTAATTATGTATAATTTCTATTCAGGAGAAGAAGGAAGAAGCTGGTTAAGAAGTCCATCTCTCCCACTTGTCTGTTAACTTACAGAATCTTGGTTTGTGGTTGTAAAGTAGTTTGTAGCTTTGCTAAAGGGTTGGTCACTTTTTGAGTCAAGGAAGAATAGAGAATGTGAGAGTGGAAAGGGGTCTTGAAGATGACCTCCTCCAGTATTTTTCTTACTGATCTGAGGTGACATACTCATTGTTGCTGAAAAGTTTTGAGTAGCTTCCTCCAGCCACCCAACTAGTCTGGGACTCATCTGAGCTTATCTGAGCATCTGAGATATAGTTCTGATTTCTTCACTTAAGTGCTTTCTTAATCTTTTGTGTCTGCATCTTCTCGGTGGTAGGAAAGCTTGCTTGTTGTAATCTTTTTTGCCAGGCAGGGCAGTCTGAATCTTTTTTAGTTCCTTGGACAGAATCTTGATGACATATATGGTGACATAAATATGTGTGTGTGTATATATATATATTTGTATATTTCCCTAACTTCTGCCCATGACTTCCTAATAATTGGACATGTCAGATGGGAAACATAGTAAGATCCTAAGATTGTCTTGTGTTGAATAAGATTAAGATTTGAAATGTATAGCCCTTCCCCTCCCCCTTTTCACTATTGATAGACTTATTGCTGATGTGTGAAAGGCGAAGAGTGAAATGCCTTTTAAGAATTTATTATTCAGTTATGTCTGACTCTTTGTGACCCCATGGACCATAGCCCACGAGACTCCTCTGTCCTTGGAATTCCCAAGGCCAGAATACTGGAGTGAGTAGCCATTCTCTCCTCCCAACCCAGGGATCAAACTCGGGTCTCCTGCATTGCAGGCAGATTCTTTCCCATCTGTGCCACATCCAGAATTTCCACTAACTTATATAGGTCATCACTGATATTTAAGGTAAACACATATAAACATGCTTTGTATAAAATCCATAAAGTCAATGAGTGGCCACAGGGTCACAAAGGTCTGTAATTGTCAGACATGGACTGGGTTTGAACGACCACAAAATATTGCTATTGAAGGGTGAGGTTTGTATTTTCTCCATCTTTCCCTGTCCTCAAGATCTTGTGGTAAAGTAACCTCTGTCACCAAGATGGCTTGATTGTGGAATTGCATCGAACGTGGTGCCTGGCACATGGGATGTTGAATGAATGAGTGGGTGAATCAGAAGAGGTACTTAACGACTTTATTCTCACTGAGACTCTGGATGTCAGGAAATGAGCATGTGGCTTTGAATTTGCCCTCAGATCCTGCTGAAACAGCCTTGCACTTCAAAAAGAACCTTGTCTTTCCCTGCCCATATGGTTTAGCTAGGCACGGTCTTCTCATGATCTTTGGGACACAGCAGCCCCTCAGAACTTTGATGCAAGCTGTAGTGTTGTTATTAGCATAAAACTGTCTTCTGAATGACTTATAGTATGACTGAAATTCTTGTGCCGACGCACGTACCCTTTAGCCCGTGCGTGGTCTGATCCTCTCATTACTCTGCTCAGAGACCCAGCTGTGAAGCCCCATCTGTCAGCAGCAGCAGCAGCATCCATCTTAGTGTCAGCTGACATCTGTGTTAGCTCTGGAGGCATTGCCTGAAGGCCCTTAGGTGGGTGTGAGTCTTGGGGGAGCAGGCTCCGCCTTGGTGCCTTTAGTGAAATATTGCCTGACCTTTTCAACTTAAAACTACCCATGATGGTGTGCCAAGTGTTTGCTTTTTTGAATGCTGGAAGACTTTTTTAGGACTCCTGCATTCCTTGATGCATTAAATCTTATGGCTGATCTTCCTTTTCCTCTCATAGTAATACTGCCATGTGGTGAGACTTGAATCAATGCTCAAATGATAGATTAGGGTAGGATTTTTGGCTTTCTGCTTAATTCTGCAGAAAACAGTGCTGGAGAATCTACTGGGTTGAAGAGTGTCCTCCCCCTCCCTTCCTGAAACATCAGAATGTGACCTTATTTGGGAATCGGGTCCTTGCAGGTGTAATTATTAAGATGAGGCACACTGAGGCTTCTTTGGTGGCTCAGATGGTAAAGAATCTGCCTGCAATTCAGGAGACCTAGGCTCGTTCCCTGAGTTAGGAAGATCCTCTGAAAAAGTGAATGGCTATCCACTCCAGTATTCTTGCCTGGAAAATCCCATAGACAGAGAAGCCTGACGGGCTACAGTCCATGGGTCGCAAAGAGTCAAACACGACTGAGCGACTGACACACGACCCTGGAGTCGGATGGAGTCAATTCACTAAAGCTGGTGTCCTTATCAGAAGGGATGCAGAGTCATATAGAAGGGAGATGGCCATGTGATGACTGGTGGAGACTGGAAATATGCTGCCACAAACCAGAGAATGCCAAGGACTGCTGGCAGCTAGGAGGAGCTCTGCGAGAGGCAGGGAACAGATTCTCTCTAGAGCCTTTTGAGGGAGCACGGCTCTTCTGTCACCTTAATTTCAGACTTCTAC
The DNA here is from genome assembly GCA_007570785.1 of Antilocapra americana. NCBI lineage: Eukaryota > Metazoa > Chordata > Mammalia > Artiodactyla > Antilocapridae > Antilocapra > Antilocapra americana. The sequence goes on along the minus strand of ML661340.1, from coordinate 2,671,517 downwards.
CTTCTAAGATCATGGAACAACAAGCTTCTTTTATTTTAAGCCATTTGGTTAGTGATAATTTGCTACAGCATCCCTAGGAGCTAATACAGAGTGCTATATAGCAGTAGTCCCCAACCCCTAGGCCATGGACCAGTATAGGTCTGTGACCTGTTAGGAACCAGGCTGCACAGCAGGAGGTAAGCAGTGAGCAAGTGAGTGAAGTCCCATCTGTATTTACAGCCACTCCCTATCATTCCCATTACAACCTGAGCTCCGCCCCCTGTCAGATCAGCAGTGTCATTAGATTCTCATAGAGTGCCAACCCTACTGTGAACTGTGCATGGGAGGGATCTAGGTTGCGTGCTCCTTGTGAGAATCTAATGCCTGATGACCTGAGGTGGAGCTGAGACAGTGTTGCTAGCACTGGGGAGCAGCTGCCACTGTCTTCCATCACCCCGAGATGGGACCGTCTAGTTGCTGGAAGAAAACAAGCTCAGGGCTCCCACTGATTCTGTATTATGGTGAATTGTGTAATTATTTTATTATATATCATAATGTAATAATAATAGAAATAAAGTGTACAATAAATGCAATTTGCTTGAATCATCCTGAAATCATCCCCCTCCTCCACTCCCCGATCTCTGGAAGAAATATCTTCCATGAAACTGGTCCCTGGTGCCATAAAGGTTGAGGACCACTACCATATAGTATGTCTCCACTGGGAATATGTATGAAGTTTGGAATTTCTGTTTTGTGCAGTCAACACATAGCCATTATGTGAAGACTGTCTTTTAGGGTAACAAAGACTTAAGTGGTGCCAGTAGGAAGGTGTAGTGTTTATTAGGAAACATTATGGGGAGAGGGCTATTCATTAGGAATACATTTCCAGTTTATTTGCTCCATAGATCGTTCGCTCACTGATGCCAAGTCATTTAACACATAGGTACTGAGTGACCATAACATGCCATTGTGCTTGCTTTAGAGAGTAGAGCAGTGACTAAGACATGTATGGAATCTACCTTCGTGAAGTTGAAAGTCCAGTAGAGAAGACAGACATGATTGTTTACAATCAACCTCCATAATTTTATCATCATTATAAAAGGAAACAGCAGTCACACCAAGCAGTGATGAAATTTTGTGCATCAAAGTGTTTGAGACTATCACTTAAATGATTTAAAACCTTATATGTTTAAAATGTTTAAACCTTGATGTTTAAAACCTTATACTGCATTAATGTTCAATTCTACTTGTGTATCTGTGTTTTACTTTCCCACCCAATATAGACTGTGTCTTGTTTTTTCTAGTCCTAATCATAACCTTTCACATACAGTAGGGTTAGCATGTAGTCATTGAATTAAATTGGATTATTGATTAATAATAAAAATAGGGAGGATGGTTAATAGTAGCTAACATCACTGCTGCTGCTACTAAGTCGCTTCAGTAGTGTCCGACTCTGTGCAACCCCATAGATGGCAGCCCACAAGGTTCTGCTGTCCCTGGGATTCTCCAGACAAGAACACTGAAGTGGGTTGCCATTTCCTTCTCCAATGCATGAGAGTGAAAAGTAAAAGTGAAGTCGCTCAGTCGTTTCCAACTCTTCACGACCCGATGGACTGCAGCCTACCAGGCTCCTCCGTCCATGGGATTTTCCAGGCAAGAGTACTGGAGTGGGTTGCCATTCTTCTTCAGCTAACATCACTAAGTATCTATTATATGTATATGCCTTATGAGCAATTGACTGACCTCATTTTATTCTCATAGTTGTGCTATGAGTTTATATCTCCCAGTACTCCATTTTACAGGCTTCCCAGGTGGCAATAGGAGTAAAGAACTTGCCTGCCAATGCAGAAGATGTAAGAGACTTGGGTTTGATCCCTAAATAGGGAAGATACCCTGGAGGAGGGCATAACAACCCACTTTAGCATTCTTGCCTGGAGAATTCCATGAACAGAGTAGCTGGCGGGCTTCAGTCTGTAAGGTCAAAAAGAGTTGGACATGACAGAAATGACTTAGCATCCTTGCACTCCATTTTATAGGGGGAGAAACTGAGGTTCTCGGAAAGTAAGAAAGCTTCCTCCAGCTCAGCCAGCTCAGTTCAGTTCAGTTCAGTCGCTCAGTCATATCCAACTCTTTGCAACTCCATGGACTGCAGCACACCAGGCTTCCCTGTCCATCACCAACTCCCGGAGCTTACTCATATTCATGTCCATCAAGTTGCCGTTGGATGCCATCCAACTGTCTCATCCTCTGTTATCCCCTTCTCCTCCCACCTTCAATCTTTCCCAGCACCTTTCCCAGGGCTTTTTCCACTGAGTTAGTTCTTTGCATCAGGTGGCCATAGTATTGGAGTTTCAGCTTCAGCATCAGTCCTTCCAGTGAATATTCAGGAATGATTTCCTTTAGGATGGACTGGTTGGATCTCCTTGCAGTCCAAGGGACTCTCAAGAATCTTCTCCAACACCACAGTTCAAAAGTATCAGTTCTTTGGCGCTCAGCTTTCTTTATGGTCCAACTCTCACATCCATACATGACTACTGGAAAAACCATAGCTTTGAATAGATGGACCTTTGTTGGCAAAGTAATGTCTCTGCTTTTTAATATGCTCTCTCTGTTTGCCATAGCTTTTTTTTCCAAGCAGCAAGTGTCTTTTAATTTCATTACTGCAGTCACCAATTGCTGTGATTTTGGAGCCCAAGAGAACAAAATCTGTCACTATATCCATTGTTTCCCTATCTATTTGCCATGAAGTGATGGGACCAGATGCCATGATCTTAATTTATTGAATGTTGAGTTTTAAGCCAACTTTTTCATTCTCCTCTTTCACTTTCATCAAGAGGCTCTTTAGTTCCTCTTTGCTTTCTGCCATAAGGGGGGTGTCATCTGTGTAGCTGAGGTTATTGATATTTCTCCCAGCAATTTTGATTCCAGCTTGTGCTTCATCCAGCCTGGCATTCCGAATGGTGTACTCTGCATATAATTTAAATAAGCAAGGTGACAATATAAAGCCTTGATGTACTCCTTTCCCAATTTGGAATCAGTCCTTTGTTGCATGTCTGATTCAATCAGCTTGTTAGCAGCAAGGCCAAGTTGTGGTTCAGGCAATGGGTGTTCAAACTGCACACACACTCCAAGGTGGCACCTCATGCTTTACTCACACTTACAGCCATCCTGCTGAGTTCCGTGGATGGGTTTAAGGAAACTGTGTCAAAATCACGTGCCTTTCTTCTTTTTCTTTTTAGTAATCACAGCCTCCAGGAACAATGCAGAAAAGATTGGCTTTAACTGAGATTTTTGTTTAAGAATATGTTCTTTTTTCACCAAAGTAAAGAGAGTAGTGCTGAGATGTAAAATGATTGCTGATTGACCGAAATAATTTCTCTTGAATGCTTTCTCTGTTTAGCCTTTGGCTTCTAAGCTAACATCACTTAAATGATGAAGTATCCTGCAGGGTCCTGCATGGTTGAGCCTGGGCTTGCATTTCGCATCATGGTTTCACTTGTGTGGTGTTGGAGCGGGGACACCCCCTCCTGAGCTCTCTGCCTGGAGGTGAAGCTCTTGCCTCTGCTAGAGAAAATATGTACCGTCCCCAAAAAGGGGAGAAAGGGGCCTTCCCCAGTCATGTCCTGGCAGTCCGGTTCCAATCAATGCCCCACAGGCTTTGGAAGAGGGAACTATGTTCAGCCAAGCTTTGCAGCAGGTATGTGTTCAAATCCCAAAGCCCTGTTCTGCTCTGTTATCATCTGTGTTGTGGGCCAGTTGGCAGCTCACTCTGGAAGCTGCCACAGGATTGGAAGTAAATGGCTCCAGAGGAGTAGCTGCCTCAGCAGTGGGATTGTCCCTGTTTCTCTCCTGGAAGAACTCTGCGTACTCTGTTCTCCTCCCCTGGCTCCAGCCACAGCCCTCAGGTTCTGATTTTAGCTAGAAACAACAAGCACTAGAAGATTCAAAGTTACAAACCGCCAGTATTGAAGCCAAGCCTCTGTCAAGGCAGCATCAGTCACAGTAGCTACAAGGTAGAAACATGTGAAGTGCCCATCAGTGTACCCTCAAACGTGGAACATACACACAATGGAATATTATTTGGCCACAAAAGGGAGGGACATACAAATTGGATGAACCATTGAAAATATGATAAGTGAAAAAACACAAAGGATGGAGATTGTATGACTCTGTCCATTGGGAATATCTAGGATAAGCTAATTCAAAGAGATGCAATTACCAGGTTGAGATTGCCAGGAACTGAGGGAGGGAGGGATGGATGGAGATTTATGGGGCAGTGATACAGAATTTCTGTGTCAGGTAATGGAAAAGTTGTGGAAATAGTAGTAATGGATGTACAGCACTGTGAGTGGATACCTCTGAACTGTACAAGTAAAAAATAGTGAAGATGGACAATTTTATGTTATATATATATTTTAAAAATATTGAAAAGAATATCAGCACCCTGAAGCAAATCTTGCATTTCTTAGCATAGAGGAAAATGCTGAAAATTGTCCTAGGCTTTTCTCAGGATGGACATAAACCTGTAAGATCTATGGCCTCTTAGGAGAAGGGTCCCTGCACATGGCAGCATGAAGTAGGTGCTCAGTTAACCTATCTTTGTCTCTACCCCAGATCACCTTACAGTTACAATGTGTGAGTCCTGATTAGTGAACCTGAGGTCACTTCTTAGTTACTTTGGGGAAAAGGGAGTAAAGAAAGTACCAGTTAGCACATTAAGTGGCTTGATAGGAATAAAAAAAGAAAAAAAGACTCAAAACATGACTCAGATTTCTCTGTTTCTTTTCCGTTCAGGCTGTTGTGCTCCTTAGATTGTGCTTCCAACCCTTACCAGGAAAGAACAAAAAATAGGAGAAGCAAAGCAAAGGACACCATCTACTGTTTTCCACTCACAATAAAGTGAAACAGGGGCCTGGTATTTGATACCTCCTCATTTCACTCTCCATCAATATCTCCAAATCTGGAGAACTCATCTATAAAATTCCCGTTGGCCTGAAAGAGCTAATATGCTTCAACAATGCGTGTTTAGTTTCTTTCCAAAAGTTAATATGCACCTGGGCCAGGGATTAGGCCAGATCTTTCTTTGAGGTAACTAATATTATTATTCTGTATATACAGACATTTGAACCGTGGATCAAAGAAGATAAGAAACTATCTCAAGATAACAATCAGGAAAATAACGGTGAATTCAATACACAAACATGACCCACTGCTCCCTTGATCTAATTCCGAGAAAAAAGAATTCTCTTTCCTTTGGTGTGGACATTTGATATTAAATAAGGTTCTCAGGGTGTACCCGCAGCAGCCACTTGGAATCAAGGTACCTGAGAGAAACAGGAAATAAAGGGCTAAGGCCCCTACCACATGTGTCCACGTGCTCCTTTGTGCATTTCCTGTCAGGGGTCTTTGACCGAAATCCGCAGGAATGAATTTGATGCACCTAATCTGGAATTGATAAATGGAATCAATTTTGCAAGGGATTTATTGGACTCTTAAGAGTGTTAGAAATCATAGGACCCTACTGATTCATTTTTGTTATGTATTGATCGATTTTTTCTCTTCCCCCCTTTACCTTCCTCATGTTATCAGTAAATAACAGTGGGACATCTGTCTTGTTTTAAACATCTGCTTTTGCACAGTTAGCACTGGGAAAAGAGAAAAGATACTTAATGTTGTAGTTTTATACATAGAGATTTCTATATTAAAAGAGATTTGAAATCCTGTTCAAATAGGATCCTCATTTAATGAACATTTTTTTCAGACACTGTGAGAACCTGGCACCCTCTAACAGAAGGCCTGAAGGGATCTGTGATTGGGATCAAATTCTTTGGCTAACATGCTTAACAGTGTACTCCAAGTCCCTGAAATGATCAACCCACCAGCGAATTTGTCCATATGGTGGTTGAGATTCACAGAAGTGTATGCGCACCTGTTACAGACAACACCTACCAACCTCAGTGCATTGTTAGTCTTTGCTTGCTTTGATGTTTATATATTTGATACCTAATTGTTCAATTGCCCTCATTTAGGCTTATAGCCCACTTGGGAGGAAATTCAATAAAGAGCAAAATTTTACTTTACCAAATCCAACCGGCACATTTTGGATATGCTAACCACCCCTAATGGGGGTTTTGGCCATTGATCAAATAAACAAACTTTCATGTAGCAGTTGGATAGAGAGCAGAATTGCCAACTTTGTTTATGCTTGAGGGATTTTTACTAGATCTATAAGGCATGTAGAATTTAATTTATAAGCATACATAATATTTATTTGCTATTATATATGCATATACAGTCAAATAATAATTAGTGTTTTACATTTTATTTCTTATTTCCTGATACAAATTGAACTGTGATCATTGGGTCAATATTAAAGGATCATGCAGTGGACTCTCTCCAGGACTGGATGTGACTGAATGCCTTTATAAACCATAGCTCATAGCAGCCTCTCCCATCCTGAGAGGTGGGGGTATAATTCCCCTATTTTTAATAGAGGAAATGAGTATTTGGTTTTTTGTTTGTTTTTATCTCTGTTTTATGGATGAAAGGCAGTGAAGCTTAGAGAGTCTGACAGATCTTCTTCCAGGCATCGTGCGTGGCAAATACGGATTTTCAATTCCTGTGGGTCTGACGCCGTGATAGACGGTTGTCTGTGTCAGCCTGACCAGGCCATAGAACACAGTTATGGAATCAGACACTAATCTAGGTATTGTCATGAAAGTGATTTATAAATGTGGTTACCATCTGATGTTTTAGTTGACTTTAAGGTTACCTTTGATAATGACTATTGACTGGACAGTGGGCCTTCAGTCCTATCACTTTAAGGCCTTTAAAGTGATGTGAGATTTATTGGAAAATAAATAGTTCTGCCTCAAAGCTGCAGCATTAATTCCTACCTGAGTTTCCATTCTGCTTGCCCGCCTATCCTACAGATTCCCAACTTGTGAGCTAATCTGTGTGCCAATTTCTCTAAATCTCTTTCTCTCTGACTCTGTATCTATATATAGTGTATTATATGTATATGTGTATGTATAATATAAATTATAAATATAATATATAATAATAGATATTTTATAATGTATATTTTAATATATATGTGTCATATATATATGGATAAATATTGGATTGGCCAACATTTATATGAGGTAATGGAAAAATCCAAATGAACTTTTTGGTCAACTCAATATCTTACATATATGGATATATGAAAATCCCATATATATATATATTATTATATATAATATAATATATAAATATAGTTCTATAATTTCCCCTGATCCTACCTTGTATCCTAATGGGAGATACTTACACATCTATCAGTTCTGTTTCTCTGGAGAAGCCTGACTGATACACACACCACAGCCTGGGCACCATGATACCCATTTCCATAAGGTGCAGGAGGTTTCCATCTCCACATTACCAGGAGATGAACCAAGATTTAGTTTGAGGGACTTTTCCATGGACATGTCTGTGGCTTGTAGAGCTGGGTTTGAAGCCAGAGACTCCAAACATAGTACTTGAAACATTCAAAAGCATGTATCACCCCCATCGCATGAGAAATTGGCAACCGTGATGGATCTGGGGCAGAGTAACTGATATGTGTGATGGTCACTGTGCTGAGCTCTTTGCCTGGCCCCCCTGGGTTCTTGGTATGGCTTTCTGCAGAGGTCAAGGCATTGGTCCCTAAGAGAAGCTGCTGCGTGCTTCTGCGCCTGCATGTGAAGTGGGAAGAGATGACGGGAATGACAGAATTGTTTTAGAGCGATGGGTCATAATGAGTGATATGCAGTGGCAAGGAGAACCAACAGCCATTTGAGTTCCCTGCTCAGGTGATATCACCGATGAACTTGGATTCTTCCATTACTCTCAACATTAGCAAACAATATCCTGAAGCTCTATCAGCGGAAGCCCATTTGTGCTTTTCTACGTTGTCCTTTCATAGACTGTAAACTCCCTCCACCCAACTGGCTTATGTACCACCGTGCAGAGAAGACTATTCAAAAAATGTATTTCTCAGCTGCGTGTAAGAATCTACATCATAATTTGTGGCATGAAAAGAGTTCATTTGGAATGTAATTGGCTGGTCATTGTTTTAGCTTTCTATTGCTACATAGCAGATTACCATGAATTTAGCAAAGTTTATCACAAGATATATCTACTCTCTCACTGTTTCCTTGGATCAGAACTCTGGGCTTGGGTCAGCTGGGTCTTTTGTTCAGGATCTTGCAAAGCTGTCATCAAGATGTTGGCCTGATCGGCCTTCTCATCTGAAGTTGGATCTTCTTCCAGGCTCATGTAGGGTTGGTAGAATGTATCTCCTTGCAGCTGTAGCATGAATGATGGTTTGTGTCTTCAAGACAAGGAGGTACAGTCTCCTCTAGGGTCTATGAAAGGGTTTACTTAGGTATTTAGGTCAGGCTAATCCAGGATAATCACCCTTTTGATTCAAGTCAATGCCATGGGAAATTTAATTGCATCTGCAAAACCCTCTCACCATTGCCATGTCTTATTGCTTAGTAACAAATTGCAAATTCTGTGCACACACAAGGGGAGCAGATTACCAAGGGCATGGGCACTGGCTTCGCCTGTTCAGCCTGCTTACAACAAAATACCATAGACTGGGTGACATATAATGTTAACAGATATTTAATTCTCACAGTTCCGGAGGCTGAGAAGTCTGACATCAGTGTGTCTGGTGAGGAGCTGCTTGCTGGTTCATAGATGGCCATCTTTTCCCTGTGTCCCTACATGATAAAAGGACAGGGGGGGCGCTCTGGGGTCTCTTCAATAAGCATGCTAATCACACTTATGAAGGCTCCAGTCTCATGATCTAATCACCTCCAAATACTATAATCACCTCCTAAAACCATCACACTGGGGACTAACTTTTAAAACATGAGTTTTGGGGAACACAGCCGTTCAGTCTGCAGCAGGTACCATGGAGATCATCTCAGAATTCTGCCCAGTGGTCACTGGCACCTCCCTACACAGTGTGTGTCGTATTTATAGACTTTCATCCCCTGGTGGCTCAAACACTAAAGAATCCACCTCCATCTCCTGCAGTGCAGGAGACCCAGGTTCAATCCCTGGGTTGGGAAGATCCTCTGGAGAAGGAAATGGCTACCCACTCCAGTATTCTGTCTTTGAGAATCCTATGGACAGAAGAGCCTGGTAGGCTATGGTTCATGGGCTCACAAAGAATCAGACATGACTGAGAGAAAAAATGTTCAGCAGTGTTAATGTATTGACATACATTCTAATTTAAAGTTAGAGGAGCAGAAAGTCAGTTGTCAGCTGAGGTACATTATAATTGTAATTACATTGTACATTACATTGTAATGTATGATTGTATTTAGGCCAGAATTTCTCAAGATCAGCCCAGCTGATGCTCTGGTCTGGATTATTTTTTCAAAGCTGTGGGGTGCTGTCATACACATTGTAAGACATAGAACAGCTTCCCTGGCCTCCACCCACTAGATGCCAGTAGCACACCTTCCCCCATTGTGGCAATTAAAAGCAAAACCAGTCATTGCCAGATGTCCACTTGAGGAGGAGGCAGCCCCATTTAAGAAGTCCTGCATTAGAAGAACAAAGCAGGTTTTTTGTTTGTTTTAACGAAGAACCCATTAAATTACGGAATTTGTTTTATTAAGGCAATGCAGCTGTTTGGAGCCAGCAGGCTCTTGCCCCTTGGATGATGCCTCATTCCTAGATTTGCTTTTGTTGTTTACCAGAAAATGTATGGTTTATAGTTGCAAAGAAAAAATTAATCCTGTAGATGTGTCTCCCAGTCGTACTCTCTTATTCATATATATGCCAAAACTATGTTACGTTATCATGTTTGACAATACCTTATAATCTTGTCTGAGTTTATAGTCAAGCCATATTATAGTAGGGCTTTAGCTCTGTTATGGCATGGGTCAGATATTTCCCTAAAGGTATTTAACGCATATGGCCAAAAAACTAATAAACTTCATGCTTAGTGTCACGGCTCCTTTCTTGGAAGCGAGTGATGTGGCCTGATGTGAGATGGAGTGGAAGGCACAGTCCAGTTCTGAAATGGCAAAACTCAAAAGCTCCTCGTTCTTGTCTTCTCTAGGCAAAGGCAGCTCAAGCATCTCATCCGACGTGAGTTCAAGTACAGATCACACGCCGACCCAAGCCCAGAAGAATGTGGCTACCAGCGAAGGTAGGCATCTGGTCTTCATTATCTCTCGTGCTCTCGTCACAGTGCTGGCTGTATTTGGAAGACACATAAAATGTGTGAGTCTCAGATCTGTTCTGCCGAGTGGGAGCATATGAGATTCTCAAAAATGGGAAGGCCAAGGTTTTCTCTTTTATTGCATTGTTGTCAACGTCTACTAATGTTGTTTTGGTGCAGTTTAAGGTAAATGCTATTATTTTGTCAAAGTATAATAGGCCAACTTTTGGGAATGTTTAGGAATGACATCTTGTTTTTCAGTATGGGAAACATTATGATTGTAAAATCCTTCTGCTGTAGTTGAAAGTTCCTGCAAGAACTTTTGAAATAGGCACACCTGGAATTTGGGGGTTTGATAATGGGAAGGTCATAGTTGTGTGATTTGTAGAACCTGAACCAGTCCCCAATATTAGGGAGTAGGAGAAGAGGTTTGTTTGATTCTTTAAAAAATTAAGTGAGAATTCCTGCTTGTCAGAACAAAGATAGGTTGCATTGGTATTCTTGCAGAAGAATTTGACTATATGTAGTTACACGTGTTGGAATTTAACTGCTTCCCAATAGTTGAGAAGCTTTTCAGTTATACTTACTTGTTTGCGTGTGGAAATAATTGATTCTGTAGTAGTTATTTGGTAAAAAGTTGACCCAGTTATGGACTCAGCTCCTTTTATGTTAATATGAAACACACAATTAAATGACTTCTTTTTTGAAGAATTCTTTCTAAATGAATGGTTGAATGAAGGTCTGTGGAGGACATGAATGCCATTTATAATGAAAGACTTGTGGGGTGTCAGCTGATTCCTCATGACACTGTATAGAGCCTACTTTGCTGATGTGTGCAGGGTGTTGTGGAAATGCATTTCCAGTCCTTGTTTCAGAAGCTTAATTTCTGTTGTTTATAATATCAGAAAAAGCACTCATAGCCCGATGTTGGTCATTTAAGCTGTTAGATTGTTCTTGATCTGAACTACATTTTTTACATTAATGACGATGGTTTACATCTGTTGTGTGTGTCTTCTTTGGGTATTCTTTGACTTAGTGTGTTTCATATAAAAATTAACTTCTCTGAGTTAATTATCCCCAGACTGGTGGATAAATATATTTTACAACTGGATTGTATTCCCTTGTGTTTAATGCCTTAGCATTGTTTTGCCACAGTGTATGGCAAACAGATTGGTGTGTTCTTCCTAATGCAGTGAAGAATCAGGTAGCAGTCCAAACTTAATTTTTTGCCTATTAATTCAAATATGGGGATTAGATTATTTTTGAAATTCAGTTAAGGTAATTTGCAAATCAGGTGAATTGATTCTAGCCAATGGATTTAAGTTCTCTTATTTTTTCTCCTTTTCAGAAGTAGAAAATGCAAGGATATATGAGCTCTGTTGCCAAGGTTGGGGCTGTGGGATTTCAAGCATTTAAAAAATGTCTGCTTTTTATGCTTCAAAATAAACTATAGGGATTCAGATTTTTCATTTCTATTTTGCCTTTTTCTTAGGAAGATGCTTTTGGTGTAGGCTCAGCCAATGTTTTATACATTTTGGCCACAATGCACTTATAGGAGAGAAAAATAAGAAACTGTGATATTCATATGAAACAGAATTCTTAGCAACTGGGATAAATTGGAACGAAATTTTTTTCTGAAGTTTTAAATGGAAGCACTTCATCCTTATGAAAGATACTACCCATATTTTGCTTATCTGAAAAAAAATTTAAAAGAATATGCTGTTTTGCTGTTTATTTGCATGAATCCTTTTTGCTCCTGTTTTTCCATCAGTGAAAATTTTTAAATATTATAAAACAAATTTGATGTGGACATTAGTTACATTAAAGTGTGCTTTAGGGTTGTTGCCACAGAATGGCCTCATACTATGGGTCTGGTGTTCCAAGATGGACGCGTAAGAGCCAGTGCCTATTTTCTTACTGCACAGATGACAGAGCCCACGTCCACCTCTCAGGATAAGTAATCAGTGCGTCACATTCTCTGAC
>ML661340.1:2416582-2656061 GCA_007570785.1 Antilocapra americana | reverse complement strand
TTTTTTTTTAATGCTGAGTAATATTCCATTGTGTATATATACCACAGCTTTCTTATCCATTCGTCAGTTGATGGGCATCTAGGTTGCTTCCATGTCCTGGCTATTGTAAACAATGCAGCGATGAACATTGGGGTGCACGTGGCTCTTTCAATTCTGGTTTCCTCGGTGTATATGCCCAGCAGTGGGATTGCCGGGTCATATGGCAGGTCTATTTGCAGCTTTTTAAGGAACCTCCACACTCTTTTCCATAGTGGCTGTACTAGTTTGCATTCCCACCAACAGTGTAAGAGGGTTCCCTTTTCTCCACATCCTCTCCAGCATTTATTGCTTGTAGACTTTTGGGTGGCAGCCATTCTGACTGGTGTAAAGTGGTACCTCATTGTAGTTTTGATTTGCATTTCTCTGATAATGAGTGATGTTGAGCATCTTTTCATGTGTTTGTTAGCCATTTTTATGTCTCAAAATGGATCAAAGATCTAAGCATAAGACCAGAAACTATAAAACTCCTAGAGGATAACATTGGCAAAACACTCTCTGACATAAACCAAAGCGGGATCCTCTATGACCCACCTCCCAGAATATTGGAAATAAAAGCACGAATAAACAAATGGGACCTAATTAAAATTAAAAGCTTCTGCACAACAAAGGAAACTATAAGCAAGGTGAAAAGACAGCCTTCAGAATGAGAGAAAATAATAGCCAATGAAGCAATGGACAAACAATTAATCTCAAAAATATACAAGCAACTCCTGCAGCTCCATTCTAGGAAAATAAATGACCCAATCAAAAAGTGGGCCAAAGAACTTAACAGACATTTCTCCAAAGAATCAGAGTATTTTTAGAGCTACAAAAAGCCTTGGCAATTTTCTGATCTAATATAGTCATTTTACAAAGAAATACCCGTGACCCAGAGAAATATTAAGACTTACTCACGATTACACACCTAATACATGGTGAAGCAGGAGTCTGACACAGTAAGGTTTTGGTGAAAGATGTTCCAATTAGAAAAAAGCATAACCTGTAAAAACGCTGTTACCTTTGGAGCATGAAGCAATTTAACCCTTGTTTGTCCACCTTTTCTCTTGCTGCCTTTTGTGAGCTGGTTGCAGAGCTGAGGCAAGTTGTTTAGAAGAGTTTGAGAAAGATGGTTGAGCCCCAGTAGATCAGTCCTTCCAATGGGAAGCGGGTAGCTGCTTTGAATAGTAAAAGGATTTCAACCTACTTGAGTACATTCATGTCTGGAGATGTAAGCACCCCCTTTAAATTAGCTTATGATTATAAAACAGTCTTCAATAGATTCATATAACATGACTTTGTGAAACTGCCCCTTTAACTGAAGTTCATTTAAAAATATTTCATCTGAACCATGTGAAATGAGTTAATTTATGAAGAATTGGTGGTGATATTCTTTCTGCAACCCTAAAATCACCAGTTTATTTATACAGTTCCAGGTTCTCATGTTTTCAGTGCCCAAATTAAACCAATTCGAAGTAGACTTATTTTGAAAATGTCCAGACTTTGTTTTCATTTTCTTTGTCTTCTTTATATTATCTTCTTTTTACTTCTTGAATGTGTTCCTCAGACAAAATTCACATGAATCATTCAGGAAAAAAAAAAGATGAAGCTTTTAACTCAAGGTAGATTCTGTTTCTCAAAAAGCCTTTTTGACTATACAAAAATTCAACAAACATTTTGGGGACACTTATTTCAGGCTCTTACTAGTACTTTCATGAACATTATTGCATTCAACTTTGTTTCATTGTCCTGCTTCTCTTGTGAAGTAGGCATAAATGTTTCCATTTGGTAGATGAAAACAGGGAGACTGGGAAAGAATCAGGGAGGCCCAAAGTCATGTAAAACTAGTAAGTAGCAAAGATAGTCTTTAGGCCTGAGTGCTAACATTTATTGTTTATGCTTATTTTGTACATGCCATGATAAAGTACTGAGAATTTCATTCTAATCATTGTTAAAAGTTTATATCAAAATGTATTTTGAAAGTACTTATGAGAAGTACCTTTTCAAAAGCCAGCTCATAATCGTGTCTCAATTGCTGATCTTATAGTTTGCTGGTCCATGTATAGTCTAGAAATTGACTTCAAATCCTCTGTTATAGAAAGCAAAAGTCAAACATTCCAAGCTGCTTTTATATTGCACTGTTGAAATTTTAGTTTTCCGGTTACCATAACTGTGTCCTAACAGACTTCACCAGACAGAGTTAGGGTTTGAAATTGATATGTAAGTTAATCTTGATATAGGGTCTATAGTGTATGTAATATTAAAGTACTGGATAGTCATATTGCTTGTTTTCCCCTTAAAACTAAGCCAGGGAATTATTCTTAAATTGGAAATGCACACAAGTGGTAGATATCAATCTTAGACCACGTGCCTTGGAAGACTGGAAATGTACCATGAAGCAGTCTATTATAGTTGAACAAAATTCTGTGACACAAGAGAAACAGAGTGATAACATAGGAAGAGGACTATAAAGAACTGGAGGAAGAAAATGACGTTGAATAAATCTTTTTTTTTTTTTAAATATATGTAAGAGGACTGAGGTTTGCATTCAGAGCTGCTATGAAGGTTCCGTAGTCATAAGGTTTATTTTTGTTGTGTTGTTTGGTTTGTTGGCTTTTTGTGGTGATGAGGCATATGGGATCTTGGTTCCCCAACCAGAGATTGGACCTGCGCCTTCTACAGTGGAAGCACAGAATCTTAACCACTGGACCATCAAGGAAGTCCCAAAATCTCATTTAAAATAGCTATAAATTGACATTTGTCCAAATAGGATGGTAGGATGGGGGACCCTATGGGGAGAGAGATTCCAAAATCAGAACTGGTTTTTAGGAGCTTTTGGTATATAAGGTTGGTGTATAAGGTTGGCTTTTTTTGGTGATGAGGCATATGGGATCTTGGTTCCCCAACCAGAGATTGGACCTGCGCCTTCTACAGTGGAAGCACAGAATCTTAACCACTGGACCATCAAGGAAGTCCCAAAATCTCATTTAAAATAGCTATAAATTGACATTTATCCAAAGTGGGAGGTAGGATGGGGGACCTTATGGGGAGAGAGATTCCAAAATCAGAACTGGTTTTTAGGAGCTTTTGGTATATAAGTGTGGTGTATAAGGAAGGTGATGACCAATTATTATAGAATTTGTTTTGTCTTTACAAATTAAATTTTAAACTTAACTACCTCTGAAAATTTTAGGATCATTTAGGAATGCTTTGCAAGACTTTAGTTCTTGAGGCTTACTGCATTTTGGTAATTAAATTAGCAACTTACTGCTTCCTGATCAAATTTTCTTTATTGTTGAAGCTACTGCTTAATTGGAAGTTAGGTGACTTTTGAAAAACTGCACCAATTACATCTAGTGAGCTAAGCGTTTTATAGGTTCAATGTGCCCAATTTAATAAGGAAGTCACATTTTCATCTGAGGATTAGTTTAAGTAGAGGAAAGTCCATCAGTATCCAGAAAATGGTTATGTATAGCCTAGAAACGTACATTGAAGTTATAAATACTGTCTCAGACTCAAGAATTAAGTTTAATTTCTTGAGGGAAGTATCTTCCCAAATGAATTATCCAGAATGGCAAAAATGTCATGTAATAGTCTCAGACGGAAATTAGGCTTCTGTATTAGTGTATGTGTGTGTGTGTGTGTGTGTGTGTTTAAGGGCATTTAAAAGTTATACTTAATTGAGACATCCCAAGTTTCTCAGTGCCTTTATGGAGAATTAAGAGAAAAAAAGAAAGAAAAAAAAGTTCAGTTTGGTTCAGTCACTCAGTCGTGTCTGACTCTTTGTGACCCCATGGACTGCAGCACACCAGGCCTCCCTGTCCATCACCAGCTCCTGGAGTTTACTCACACTCATGTCCATTGAGTCCGTGACGCCATCCAACCATCTCATCCTCTGTCGTCCCCTTCTCCTCCTGCCTTCAATCTTTTCCCAGCATCAGGGTCTTGTCCAATGAGTCAGTTCTTCGCATCAGGTGGCCAAAGTATTGGAATTTCTGCTTCAGCATCAGTCCTTCCAATGAATATTTAGGACTGATTTCTTTTAGAATGGACAATATTTTAATACCATGTCCAAAACTATTCTATGTTTGTTTCCTTCACCTGTGTTTCGTCATTTGTAAAATAGCACTCAAGTAATCAATTTATTTCAACTATAGACATTCTGGTTCATGTAAGTTGCAACTAGGTGTATCTGCAATAAAAGCTTAGATTCATTCCTAAGGTATCTTATCAGTAATTTCAGTAGTTTCACTAGATGAGAATTTATGAAAGGATGGGATCTAGGTTCAAATACATTTGTTTCGGCTCTGACTGGGTCTACAAAATGTTAATTACAAATTGGTAGCACAGAGAATAGTCACTACCCTTAAATGTGTTTTCTTCCACCTGAAGAATTTCCAAAATGAATTTCGGGTTTAATTTAATGGATTCAAATGGCGCATCCAACCTGCAGCTCTTGAATCCTCATCATCCTCTAATGCCATAACGATTACCCTTTTCAATATTGCTGTTATTTATTTGGTTCCCTGAAAAGTTCAGTTTCATGACAAGATCCACTGCCTCCTAAACCTTCACAATTACTGGCAGAAATAAGCAGTTAGGAACAGTTAAATAGTAACTTGGGTGGTATGGGGTTGTGTCCCAACAGGCAATCTGAAGAAGTGCAGTAGCTGGGAGGAGCTGGGCAAGGTGTTCTGGTAGTCTGGGACTTAGCTTTTGTTGACTGTGTACAAGGTGGAGGATGAGAAGGTGATGTAGCACTATATGTAAGAGTGTGAAGAGTTTGGGAAAATCTGTCTGGGCTCATGTGGAGAAAAGTGAAGGCTTCTAAACAGATTCTTCTCTGGCTGCATTGAAAGTGAAAGCATTAGTTGCTCAATCGTGTCTGACTCTTTGTGACCCCGTGGACTTGTAGCCCGCCAGGGTCCTCTGCCCATGGAATTTTACAGGCAAGGATACTGGAGTGGGTAGCCATTCCCTTCTCCAGGAGATCTTCCTGACCCAGGGATCGAACCCACGTCCCCTCAATGCAGGCAGAGTCTTTATCATCTGCTTCGAGCATCCACTCTTTCCCTGAAACGATTAATTATGGAGTGGCTACATATTCTTTGTATTGGGTTTTCTGTGGAGCCCATGCAGTTGGCGTTGTCAGTGACAAACAGGCTATCATTCTATCCCACTGTGCACCCACCAGGTTTGTTTGGGTTGTTGGGAAGGTTTCATGCTACAGGACCAATTTCTGAGCTCATCTAAGGCAAAGAAGGAATAGGAAGGAGGTTGGGAACCAACGTTTTAGGACAAATATCCTGATGTTGGAAATATTTGCCCTTTACAGTCATGGAGAGAGTCTGACCTTAAAAGTCAGGTTAACATGTCTGTTTACTTCCTTTTTAACCAGGAAATAACTTCCTGAGGATAAACTAACTGCCTCAGGAAGTCCCTGACTTCCCAAGGCTGTTAGGCTGATTAACAAATAGTGAGAAAAAAGCACTCGAGTTGTATACGGCATTCCTTTACATTGTATGTATTCCTAAAAAATATATAGAAAATCCACATTTTGGAGGGAATGATATACAAGTAATTTAGAAATTATTTGTGATCATTGAGAGGTGATTGAAAAATTGTAACCAAGAGTGTGGTCTGTGGGAAGCAGATAGTCACACAGTTATTAACTGGAAATGTAGCAGGGAGTTTTCTGCTGTTTATAACTGGGGCCGCCTTCCAGGGTGGAATGGGCACTGGTAAACTGGACGTTTGCGCTCCTGAATAGCTGCATGTGTCTCTTGATGTGAGTGTCCACGTGTGGTCTTTGGAAAGCTAGATTCCTCTGCGCATTAGAAAGATTCTGGGTTTTGAAGGAAGGAGGCAGAGGGGAAATCCAGGAGAGGGAAGAGAAAGATGATGGGAAGAAGAAGGAATGGTGGAGCTGGGGAGTGATTCCAGCACCTTGCCGGGCACTGGGCCCAAAGTGACACTGTCCCGTGTCCCTGAAGATCTCTACTCGGTCTTCCCCAAACTCACCAAAGGCTTGGATGCAGCGGATTTCCTATAGGAATCAGAAAGGGACTCACTCTTCAGAGTGTTCACTTGCCTTCTTTGTAGCCCAGCTTACACAGATACGGCCAAATATCTTCTGAGGAATCCATCAGTGGACACTCCATTACTATTACAATCAGCCCAAATTTAAGTATCCTATTTTGTCGATCTATTGTTATGTTGCAGTATTTGATATAATGTATAGCAACTATGCAATTTATATTACCTTTACTCTTTTGAGTCTAATTGCCAAGTCACTTTGTTCTGGTTATTAAGAATTGTTATTCACTTTTTGATCTTTGGCTTGAACAACTTCTGTGAAAAAAAAAAAACAACAACAAATCTTTAAGCATCTCCTTTACCTTTCTAGCACCGTCCTTCATGCCATAAATCATCCTTGCTTTCTGGCCACAAAAGAATGGTCCAGATACATCGTAATTTCTTTTTTTTTTTTTTTTTCTGCCCAGAATAGAGAATAAGTCACGCTCTGCAAAGAGCCTGGGTCCTTTTAGTGGAGAAGTATATTCAAGACGTAAATCTAGGAATCTAGGTTCCTGCTGCTGTGGGCTCACATTTAGTCAAGCTAGAGTAGGGGTAAAAGTATTTCTTAAGGTAATAGTACACATGAATGCTACTAATTTATAATATTGTATATTGTAAATTCCTGCACTTTGTGTGTGTATATATGCCCTTTTGTATGAAATTTCATTTGCAACTAAGATTTTCTGCTACTTAGCACCCAAAGTTATAACCTCTGTTGAAACTGCCCTTCCGATCTCCAGATATGCTCATGTATGCATGCTCTACAGCAGCAACAAATTGTAGGCTACAGTTTAGTCAAGATATCAACCCCATAAGAATTTTATGTGTGCTTCAGTTCATAGCTCCATGGTGTCATTCTTGCACTAGCTTGAACTTCTTTAAGGAAAGAACTGTATTTCATCCAGTTATATAACCCATGGCTGCCACAGTATTTGGCATATAATAAATATTTGACCAGTATTTATTGAATGAATAACTGATTTGTTATTCAAGATTTTAAGAAGGAATAGCCCTCTTGATTAACTTTCTAAACACAGTCTTAAAGACTATACCTGCAAAAGCCATGCAAAGCCAATATATGAGAAGCGTAGTTATTTTTTAGAAAAAATCAATAATACTATTGCTTAGGAGACCTTGGGGCATATCATGGGGATAGTTGCCATCACTTTGTTTTTAGTTACCTTTTGTGTTAAAGAGATAAACAACTTTTTAAAAGCAGAATAGACATGCTGGAAGAAAGATGGAACAGAAGATACATCTAGTTTCTATGTTTTTGTGTGTGTTTTAATGTATTAAACAAAAAGGTTAAGTGGTCTGAATACTAGGTCTATAAACAACCAATTTTTCTCAGAAAATTTTTTAACATTTTAGATCAGGAAATGAAATAAACTTAGAAATCTAAGTTTCCTGGGGCTATTCAATACCCCTCTGTGCAACCTCAATTTTAAGGGAGGAGGAAAATATGTTCTTTTTCCCCCACCAAATCCATTTTTAATCTCTTTTAACCTCAACACATTGAATTGTTTCAATTCTTCATTTACTGACATCTTAAGGTATCCAATTTGAGCCTGTGGTTCTTTAACTGATGAAATTGGAGAAGTAAGTTTCATTTTATTGGCACAAAATATGGCTGAATTGGCCAGTTAACAAACATGCTCATATTTTTTTGGATTCACTGACTTGTGATGAAGAAAATGTTAGAAAAACCATTCCTAAAAAAGAAAATAGTACTGTTCTTTCCTTTTTAAAGAAAGAATTATCCTAGAACCAACCTGGACTTCAGATTATATTTTGCAAACTGTATTTTATTTCCCCCAAACTCTTAAGTTTGTATGTTTTATTTTGCTGGATTGGAATAGGTCAGGATAGAGATTGGAAGGGCTTCCCAGGTGGTACTAGTGGTGAAGAACTTGCCTGCCAATGCAGAAGACATAAGGGACGCGGTTCAATCCCTGGGTCAGGAAGATCCCCTGAAGGAGGAAATGGCAGCCCACTCCAGTATTCTTGCCTGGAGAATCCATGGACAGAAGAGCCTGATGAGCTATGGCCCATAGGGTTGCAAAGAGTCAAACGCAACTGAAGCGACTTGCACAGTCGCTACATGCACACACAGAGATTGGAAAGTGAATGCATCCAATCACAGAGGCTTGCAGAGCTAAATTATGGTTAATGGGTGTGTTTGGAAAATGAAGTTGAAGACTGACCTCTTCATTTAGTCTGAATGAGAGGGGAAAAAAACTGTATAAAATAAAAATTGTGTGATTTTGTAAATCCCTTTATGCATGTGACACAAGTTGCTTAGGTTTTGTTTTCTTCTTTGTAAACTAGGAATTGTAATATTATCTGCTTCATGTGTTGGTTATGAGGATTAAATTTACAAATTATAGCCAACATGAGACCCTCTGCATATGAGCTGGTTTAGTTTCATCAGCTCAATCAAGTACTTTATGTAAATTCATATCCAACCTTACTCTGGAACAGAAAGAGTTTATATGGAAATGTCTCCCCTAAATTAATTCAACATAATTGTTATGGAAATCCCAGTAAGATTTTAATTTTGAAACCTGACCAAATTCTCCTTTCTTAATGTATAAGAATAAATCCAGCATCTATAAGTACCTACCATATGTGGATGATGAATTCAGTTCAATTCCATATGTATCACAGCATGGATGTTGAATTACTTAAGTCTGTTGAACTCATTTGTTGAATGAATACACGTGCGTATGAGGATATCCAAGAAAAATTTTGGAAACGAGTAATGAAAGCGTATTTCCTTAGTGTTATGAAAATATATTATACATTTATAAATGTTTAAGAAGCGTAGTGTGATAGAGCTTGGTGTAATGGAACAGAGAGCTCTGGGTAGTAGTGTTAGTCTCTTAGTTGTGTCTGAGTCCTTGCGACGCCATGGACAGTAGCCTGCCAGGCTCCTTTGTCCATGAGATTCTCTAGGTAAGAATACTGGAGTGGCTTTCCATTTCCTGCTCCAGGGGATCTCAACCCAGAGATTGAACCCATGTCTCTTGTATCACCTACACTGGCAGATGGATTCTTTACCACTAGCATCAGCTGTAGTTATCAATGGCAATTTAGGGTATGATAAAGACGACATTATATGAATACATGGGTCAGGAGATAAACCTTGTCAATATATCCTAATAGGAAGATCAGCTTCTCATTTTTTAAAAAAGGAACATGGAAGTTCTTAATGCCAAAATAAATTCTTGATGGGTGAAAGATTTAAATGTTCAAATTATATATAGATGACTTATTTTATGATCTTGGGGTAGAAGAACCTTTGGAAGCATGAAAACAGAAGTTATAAAGCTTAAGAAGACCACCAGCATATTCATGGGTGAGTGAGTGCTGTATGGGGAGGAAAATGTCTTTATGTCGTTAAAAATATTTATCTTTCCATTAAGCTAACACAGGTTTCTTTTTTATTGCTGGACTTCTTGGAGCCTTTGATGCTTTAGTCTATGTTGTTAATCTTTAAATAGCATGTTTTATTTCTCAAACTTCTTTTATTATACCTCACAATCAGAAAACACTGATCCATGTGAATCAAGAGCCATAAAAATATATACATACTTTGATCTAAGAATTTTACACTAGGAAATTACCTTACAAATCTTAGTTTTGTTTGTAGTTATAGTTTTGTTTGTAGTTATATGCTTCCTAACGTTTATAATACAAAAATGTTGGAAACATATCTAATTGAGACATCTGTATGTCAAATTCCCATTTAGCTATTAAAAACATGTTAGCAAACAAAGTTTAGCAATACAGAAAAATATGCCAAATGCAGAATTTGAAGCAGCATTTCTTGTGTGATCCAATTGTGCCTAGGATTATATTCTAAGAGGAAAAAAAGACTGAGGGGACACACTTCAAGATGTTATCAGTGGCTATCTCTGAGAATTACAGATTGTATACCAGGCCAGTTAATATAAAGGACATGAGCATCCATAAATTTTCGTATATGTAGGGACTTCTGGAACCAGTTTTCTATAAATACTGAGGGATGACTGTAGTTTTTTGGTATTTTTCAGTATTGTCCAACTTTCCATGTTAAAAAGGCAATTCATAGAAAATTCAATTTAATTTTTTTTAAGGGTGAGAATGTCTCTTCGGTCATTTTTTTAAAAAAATTTATTGAATGTGATATGTCCAAATTCGACTATTTGTTTTTTTCTCTCTGATTAATATTTTTGAATAAAGGTCAACCTTGCTGTTTTTTATGCCTGATGCTCAAATATGCATTCAACCTCATCTAGGCAGCCATCACTTGCTTTCACAGACTTTTTATAATTAGTTTTCAAAGAATTTTTGTGTTGCTAAAACTTTATTTCTATTAGTTGAATATACTTCTAATGCAGTTTGTCTTTTTTATATACATTTACAAACTACAGTTCCAGTTTATTACCTATATTCTAATTCACCTGTGTTCAGTTACACTGAATATTTACTGAATGCTGAGTATCACAAGTGTGGAATGGATACTCTTTGGTGAGTCAGGTAGACCAAAATGACTTCACCTTCTGAAACTTTTCATTGTGTAGGGACCTCGATATTGTATAATCTTAGAAACAAATTACATGCTGAGAAAACATTCTTCAATACATGCCTATAAGTAAGCATTTAAGCCAAGGTTATGAATAATGACTTCCCTGGTGGCTTGGATGGTAAGGAGTCTGCCTGTAATGCAAGAGACCTGGGTTTGATCCCTGGGTTGGGAAGATCCCCTGAAGAAGGAAATGGAAACCCACTCCAGTATTCTAACCTGGAGAATTCCATGGTTGGAGGATCCTGGCCAACTACAGTCCATGAGGTTGCAAAGAATCAGGCATGACCGAGCGAGTTCACTTTCTCTTTTTTTCTGAATAATGAACAGAAATAAGCAAGGTCAAGAATTGTGGTGCTGGAGAAGACTCTTGAGAGTCCTTGGACAGCAAGGAGATCAAACCAGTTGATCCTAAAGGAATCAACCCTGAATGTTCATTGGAAGGACTGATGCTGAAGCTGAAGTTCTAACACTTTAGCCACCTGATGTGAAGAACCAACTCACACGAAAAGACCTTGGTGCTGAGAAAGATTGAAGGCAAAAGGAGAAGGGGGTGGCAGAGGATGAAATGGTTAGATAGCATCCTTAACTCATGGACGTGAGTTTGAACAAGCTCTGGGAGACAGTGAAGGGCAGGAAAGCCTGGAGTGCTGCAGTCCATCGGGTCGCAGAGAGTTGGATATGACTGAGCAACTGGACAACAAAGATGTGTGTGACTGCAGGTATGTGGTGTGGGGAGATGTAGTGTCAGGGAGGACTGTCTTCTGGTTGTCCATTATTGTGTAATAAATTACCCTAGTAATTAATGCATTTGTTTTCTATTGCCCCTTTAACAAATCACCACTAATTTAGTGGCTTAATACCACAAAAACCTACATTCTTACAATCCTGGAGGTCAGAAGCCCTACATGAATCTCAGAGGAGTAAAATCAAGGTGTTGGCAGGGCTATATTTCTTCTGAAATCTCTAGAGGAGAGTCCATTCCTGGCTTTTCCCAGATTGGTTCATGGCCTCTTCCTTCATCCTTAAAACCAGCATCATAGCATCTTCATATTTCCCTTTGTCTCTCTCTGACTCTGATCCTTCTGCTTTTCTCTTGTAAGGACCTTTGAGATGACTTTGGGCTCATCGGGTAAACCAGGATTATTTTACCATCTCTACATCTTAATCACATCTGTAAAGTCCCCCTTATCATGTAAAGCAATATGTTTAATGTTCTGGAAATTGGGATGTGGACATCTTTGGGGAAGTCATTATTCTGCTTTTACATTCAGTTACTACAAACAACCATTGTAATATATTTCACATTTTTTCCCCCAGTCAACTATTTGGATGGAGCTTGACTGTAATTGTTTTGCTTCCTGTGACATGGACTGAGGTCACTGGTGGTATTCAGCTGGTGAATAGGCTATTCGAGATGATAAACAATGTGTGCCCCAACCTTGCCCAGGAGGGCTAGTCTGTCAGGTGGAGAGCATACAGGTAACCTCTTTAGCAGGATGGATTCAGGGTAATCAGACTTCTTATATGGAGCTTCTAAGAAGAGTCAGGAGACAGGAAGTGGAAGCTGCGAGTTTCTTAAGTTCTGTGTTCAGAAACTGACATAGCATTACTTCTGCCATTTTCTGCTAGTTGCAGTGGTTATAGTCACCTGGATTTGAAGGTAGGTGCATTGACTCTACCACTCTGTGGGATGAAGGTTGATGTATTTGCAGCCAGTTTTAATCTTTAGGATGGATGGGTGGTCGTGCATGATTCCATGAAGAGAGACCAACCGATGAGAAAACCCTGAACCTGGAAGAAGCTTAGGGCTTTTCTGAGCAATAGGCTATGTGTATTTGCAGGACAGTGACAGAGAAGAGAAGGGATGACACTGAGCAAGTAGGCACAGCCAGATTTTGTAGGATCTTGCCATGTGTAGATTATATTCTAAGAGCAAGGAGGGGCTCTTGAGGTCCGTAAACAGAGACAGACCTGTGGCTGCTGTGTGACCCTGGGAATGGGCAATGAGGGAAACCCATTAGATGTCAATTCTGGGCCAGGTAAGAAATAATAGTACTTGAGATTAGTATAGTTCTGATCCATTTTCAGTCACATTTTTCCTTAGTAGCTTATGATAGAGGAGTGAAGATCAAAGTGTGCTCAGTGATATTCTGTGAACTATTTGCTTCTATCAAGGTAAATACAGAAATCAAGAATGATTAGAGTCTTCTGGAGCAACTTAATATGCTGTGACATCCAAAGGGATGAACATGAACTAGTAATTTATATGTCTGCCTTACAAAAAAAAAAGATTTTTATGGTTTTCTTCATTTTTGTTGCATTTTACGAAGTATTCATGTGAACTTCAAAGCTGGAAGAATATTTGTCCTTTCTAACTCCTAGGTTGAGAAACACCTTTTTTAGAACACAATATCTTACTTTAACACACATTATATTTTTCCTCTGTGTCACCTTTGGGTGCCCTGGACTTTCCTTATGAGAAAGGAATGCTTCCAGCTACACATTCTGGTTTTCTTAGACTGCAGTGGAGGTCAAACTTATGCTCATTTGCTCATTTAACATATGACAGCTGAAGATCTGAATGCAGCACTCTTAACAGTCTGTTAAGACTCCTGATATTGTGCTCTTTTATAAAATCTTGTCAATATCTTTTCTGTTGTATGTCTCATATTTGCATTTTAGAATTAAGTGTTCTCTGGTTGCATTAATCATGCAAAACTTTTTGCTCATGGTAACAGACGCCAATTTGTGGTTGGCAAATATTAGAAGAAATAGATTAAAACAGGGACTCATTTAAAAATTAATATGTAGACTATAAATGTTTTCTTTTAACTCAGAACATATTAATTCATTTTTCCAGTCTTTTGAAGTTAGGTTAAAACCTTCCCTTTGAATATGTGGCTGTTGATGGGTGTTCTACAGTGCTTTTCCTTGCATTGATTATATAGTAACATATCTTTATGATTTTCAGTTTTTATGTCTTTAAACTTGGTGGGATGAAATATACTTCTACTTTTTTTTTTGAAAGTAACAGATCCTATTGAAAGAATAAGGAGAAATACAATTTAAAATGGTGTGATAAGAAATCCACATATTTGAAACTGGAAGTACATTTTCATCATGATATAAGGAGAAAGGAGCAGAAATGGTTCATTATTGCACATACTAAATGCATAAAAAGACACAGTCTTTGATCTTGTCAGACAGAAAAGATAGATGTGTGGGTCACTCTGCTCCTCAAATGCTTTATTCTCATTCTGCTAATAAAGAGCATGTGATAAATTTAGACATGCTGGTGAAAGTTTTATCCCTTGGAGATTAGAAAAAGTAATGATGGAGAAGATTATAAAATAAGAAATAGAATAAAGAATGAAATTCTGATCACATAATTGAGGCCATTTCCAAAGAACAGAAATTGGAGCCAGTGTGAATGGACCTCTTATGAGCTCAGATTTTAAAGCTCTTATAAAAGGGATACAGACAGGTATAGAATCAAGAGAAAAGTAGTACCAAAGCTTCAGGAATAGTAGGAGGGGCATCACAAATAAGCAGAGACAGACAAGAATGAAAAAGCAGAGAACTGCTCAGGGGTACGTTGTTTGAAGTTATGTGAGAAGATGAAGTGTGAGAAGCATGTCAAAGAAGGGCAATGACAGAAGATGGTATCATTTAACCGGTGGCAGAGGGAAAGCACAGATGCTAGTCTTCAATTATTTCTGTGGCAAGGAGCATGTTTTCCATAAATACCGAAAGGCATAAGTGATGACAACAGCTAATCTTCCTTTGGTGCTTACCATATGCTAACTGTGGTTCTAAATGCATCACATATATTATTTCATTTAACCCCCAGCATCAATGGGGCAGGTGCTATTATTGTGGCTGTACCAAGCCTGGTCTGCTGATCCCACCCTCAGGAAAACTAAACTATTGCCACCAGGTTGTGACGAAGGAGGACACACATCGGTTACTGCTGGGCCAAGCAAGGAGAATGGGCAGCTCACACTCAAAAGATCTGACACCCCAGTGGCTTTTGGGAAAGATTTTTTCCCCAAAAAAAATGGTGAGGGAGAGGGTCTCAGCTTGCCTGATCCGCTCCTGGACATTCTGATTGGTTGGAAGTGAGGTGACCAGCTGGTATTTTGGGAGTCAACATCATCGACCTTCTGGTCCCAATCAGTCTGGAGTCTGCCTGCTGGGGGTTAGCAGTTAACTTTATCTACCTGATGGCGGGGTTAGTATCTGAAAAACAACCCAAGGACGTGGTTCAGGATATTACGTATAGACCTTGACTTTGTTTATGGCTAAACGTCACCGTTTTGTCTTGCTTGACTGTTTTCCTTTGTCTCTATGTTTTTCCACTTAAATTTGCTGTTCGAAACTTTGGGAAGGCCCAAGAAGCTAAAGCTTTTCTACAAACGAGAGACTGATACACACAGCAGGGTGGTTTGTACCCAGGAGTGCCCTGCAGGATCCTGCTCTGTTCATTCTTAAAACCAGTTTAGAAGTGAGAAGGTGCAGGGTGACACAGCTACTCAACGCCTTGAACTAAAGCAGATTTTTTTCTTGATTCCCTTCATTGTTGTAGGGCTCTTTGATTTAAAACTGTCGCTCATATAAAGTGATGACATGGTTTAAAAAGATTCTTTAAAATGAGTACAAGCCAACAAGCCCAAACCACTCCCAACACAAGAGTCTGAAAGAACAGGAGAGAAAACCAATGATCTGATTTTGAGACTGAGGACAGTGTAAACTCCTGAAACCACAGCACGTTAAGTCTACTTTATTTTTCCTGCAAATCCAGTTTACCACCTATCCTGTGACGGTCCCTGTGAAGAGTGTTAAGGAGAACAAGACATGGTAGAGGCCATCCTTGTCCTCCAGAGGTACACCGTGACAAATCAAACAACTTAAGGAGAGCTCTGGTGGTTAGTCGCTAAGTCGTGTCCAACACTTGCAACCCCATGGACTGTAGCCTGCCAACTCCTCTGTCCATGGGATTTCCCAGGCAAGAATGCTGGAGTGGGTTGCCATTTCCTTCTCCAGGGGATCTTCCCAACATAGGAATTGCACCCGGTCTCCTGCACCGCAGGTGGACTCCTGCACTGCAAACACATTTTTTACCAACTGAGCTGCAAGGGAAGCCCAAGGAGAACTCTAGTTTTGTTTTGTTTTGTTTCGTTTTTTTTCAAATGGGTTACTTTGAAACCATCGTGGACCCAGAGGAAGGAGAGGCAGTGCCTGCCAGTCTTCAGAAGCTTTACAGAGGACCTGATATTTGATTCAAGCTTTGCATGAAGGGAAGGGCCCCGAAGTGGGAACTGGAGCGGGGGCTTGTGAACATAGGTCATCTAGCCCGGGGCTAATCAGTGTAGGACCCAGGGCCAGCAGCATCGCATCCCCAGGAGCTGGGGGAGATGCAGAATTTCAGGCTTCCCCACACCTGCCAGATCTGCATTCTAACAAGCTGTCTGGGTGACTGCTATGTACATTAAAGTTTGAGCAAGCCCTGCTGTAGAGTGTGTAATTCTGGTGTTGAGTACATGCAGTAAGTGTCAGTCGTGATGAGGGGGGCTGGACAACCTGTCTCACCATTCAGGAGGGCTGCAGATCACACCCCAAGGGCAATGATGACCTGTTGCAGAATCTTAGCAACAGCTCAGCCAGCAGTTTGCACGCTTGGTCCTTGCCAGTCATCAGTCTGCAGTTCAACTTGTTAATAGCTTTCAGGAGCAGTGTTTCAACTGCGTTTGTAGCAAGTCATACCATATCTGTGATACCAGAAAATAGATTTAGAATAAAAACAGTCCTCTGGCACTCAAATTTTTACTGCTCTGAACCTTAACATACCATCAGAGCTATAGAAAACAAAGGTTGATTCTCTACCCAGGCTAGTTTCCCTGGCAGAATCAGAAAATAGTCTAGTAAGGAGTGCTGTTTTGTGTTTTCATCATTGACGACCTCTCATGTTTCAAGAAACAATCTGGGGAATAATTATTAGGAAGGCTTGTGTTTTTGTTCATCTCTGGCGCTGTGATGTATCCTTAAATTTCCAAATTGTGGAATCCATCTGGCTCTTCATGTCCTGAAATATCTCTAAGACTGAGCTGGTGTTTTTGACAGGCCTGGCTTCAAAATTAGGCTCCATGATTTATTGGACCTACAAAGCTCAGTCTCTCATTCCAAAAAAGAAGATAGAAATGTTGATCTCTCAAGTTATTGCAGGCATCAGAATATAATCTATGTCAAGACTGCTAAATCACTGCCTGGCATAGGAAAATGCTTAATGAACAATTGTCATTATTCTTAATAATTTACAGATTTGTGTCTGTTGAAGTAGACGAAGTCAGTGAATAGTAGCAATCTAAAGCTAAGAATGCAAGGATTACAGTGAGTCGGTGGAGTCTGTCTCTGCTCAGCTCAGTCCTGCTGCTGTAAGGTCATAGAAACACCTTTCCCCCCCTAGTTGGGATGGGGGCACTTATCCTAGGATATTTACAGAAAGTCTTATTTCCTTGGATTGCATCTTAGGGTATCACGAAGAACTTCAGTTCACGTCTTAGTGTTTGTCTAGAGGTTGGGATTTAGTGTTGAATTGTTGTTATACTAGTCTATATTGTTTCCCAGGGCCACCAAAGCGAAGTACCACAAACTGAATGACTTAGAGCAACAGAAGTATATTGTGTCACAAGTCAGGAGGCTCGACATTGGAAGTCAGGGTGTTGGCTCTGAAACCTGTAGAAGAAAACCTTCCTTGCAGTTCTGGGTGTTCCCTGGCCAGCAGCTTCAGGCTCTCTGTCTCTGCCTCTGTCATCACATTGCCTGCTTCTTGCTTGTGTCTTCGTGTCTCTTCTCATTGTCTGTATGGATTAGGGACCCACCCACTTCAGTATGACTTAACTACTTATTAACTTATATCTTAAATACTTATGCCTTCAGTGACCACCCCCAACCCCGCAACTCCAAATAAGGCCATACTCTGATATAATGGACATGAGTTTGAGCAAACTCGGGGAGATAGTGAAGGTCAGGGAAGCCTGGCTGCAGTCCATGGGGTCTCAAAAAGTCAGACAGGACTTAGTGACTGAACAACTGACGTAATGGGCCTAGGACTTCCGCAGATCTTTCAGGGTGACACAGTTTAACTCATAACAGAAGTCTTGGGGTCTAGACTAGTCTGCTCGGGTCTCTGTTCTCAGTGTTACCAGCAGGGCAAGTGGAGCCTATGTTGTTTAGGATGGAGTTGTCTCATATGCTGGGGCTGGAATGTTCCAGGGAAGATTGCAAAGGCTCCCACGGCTGGCATTTGCTGAGGCCTTGAGGTCTGAGCCTGGGAATATACCCCCAGGGCTCAAGCCACTTAAGGCAAGCCCGCCTACAGAATCGCCACATGCTCCAGGGATTATTTTACTTATAAATAGCTATTATCAGTTTCTCTAGGTTCCCAGAAGATGCAGCAAATGTTAATGTGTTAGGGACCGTTTAAATTGACCTAGTCGCCCCAGAACTGCCCCATGGGGCTGTGACCTGAGGGTGGCATATGCTCACTCTGCACTGAAGTGCATTCAAGGGAAAGGCCCAGACAGGGCAGCGTTCTGCACACCTGGGTCCTTCTGCCAAATTCTACAGTTAATTCACTTCTCCTCCTCCAGGTATGAGCATGGGAGGCAGCAGAGAGAAACAGGGAGTTTTGGTTGCATGGACATTCTTTCCCAGGGCAACGGGAAGAATGGGAGTTAAGTGTCTCTTTCGGTCATCACTGCTATTCTGGTTGCGATGGTTCATTTCACACATCAACCTGATTGCACTACAGAGGGCCCAGACGTTTGGTTAAACAGATTCTGGGTGTGTCTGCGAGGAGTTTCCTGGATGAGGTGAACTTTGGAGTCCGTGGACCCAGTGAAACAGATTGCCTTCCCCAATACTGGGGGGACTCACCCAGTCCATTAAAAGCATGGCTAGGATAAAAGTCTGAGTATAAAGGATTTTCGCTCTCTGCTTGAATGTCTTTGAGCTGGGATGTTAGTCTTCTCCCATCTTTGGTAAGGATTTGGACTTGGACTGGCACTTACGCCATTATCTCTTCTGGTTTGCAGGCCTTCAGTCTGCGCCTGGAGCTCTACCAACTGCCTTTCTGGGACCCCACTCACTGACTGCAGGTCTTAGGGGTCTCTCAGCCTCCTTGACCACTTGAACTAATTCCTCATAATGAATCGATTTACATATAAAATCTATTGGTTGTGTCTCTCTAGTAAAGACTGACTAATGCATTGGTAAATGTGACCTCCAGCATATTGCAGGATCTAATGAGAGTTTGAAGGGGTATTCCTTTCCGACTCATGATTTCAATGAGCTAAGCAGTTAAGATAATGGATATTTTATAGCTTAGAAGAGATTTTGGAGACCTATCCCAACCCTCACCCAGTGATCACTCCTCGTTTCTTCAGGCTGTTTTTATCTTCTGGTGAATGGAAAAATTAACACAGGGATGAGTTTTTACATTTCTCCAATTCTTTCTGTTCAGTGCACAAAGAAAAAGAAAATCATTCGAATCTAGGCGAGAGTGGCGGGATGTCTAATCCTCCCAGGGTACTACACACAGCAGCCGTGGTGCTTAGCGGCCTCTGAGGGTCACAATGTCAGGCCTTGTACACCTGGTTAACTCAGAACTAGAGAGCAACAGTCTCGCCTGGCCCTCAACTTCTGATTCCCAAGAGCTCGACGTGGTTGGCATGACCAAGAATTGGAGGGTATTTAGAAAGTAAAAAGTTATGGTTTGTGAAACCTGCTCTTCCTTACCTACATCCAAACTCTCAAGTGCTGGGGGAGCTAACTAAGCCTTTCAGGTGGTTCTTCATGAAAGGAAATCTGGCTGGCTCTAGACCCAGTTGCTGCTGGGAAGCAAACCAGGTGAGTCTTAGGGCCCCTAGAACAAGAGGATTCTCTGTAGGAAGCAGGGGTCATGAAAGTCCTATGAGAGTTGGGGTCCATCTCAGGTCCTTCCTCTGATGCTCATCTAACACATCCCCTTTCGTGGGCATTCTTCTTTCTCATAATGATCACTTGCCCACTGGTTCAACTGATTTTGTGATTTTACTTTAAAAAAAAAAAAAGAATGGTCAGATCTCTTTTTCATAAATGAATCACAAAACTCTGATGACTTTCTACCTTCCTTTTTGTGACCTGAGGACCATTTTACTCATCTCAATTATAATTTGTTTAGCAGATTTCATTTGCTTTTCCCCACTTCATGCGTGAACCCTTTTATGTGTTTAACAGTTATTTGTTTAAGAGGGTCTGCGATGAATAATGCAGCGAGCAGCCAGATTTTTCACGTAATAATTTTTTATGAAGCATGCAAAGAGAGCTCAAGTTTTATAAATCTAAATGAACTCTCGAGCAACAAGGGTCCCAGTCCTCAGACTTCCTTATGGACCTGATTCTATTTCTATATGTTGGAATGATTGATCTGGCCAACCTCGTCTTTTCCCTTTATGAAATATTTTAGGAGAAATTAACCAGCTAGGTCTAGCCAGAGATTTGCATGAATTCTGATTTTTGGTTGGGATAGGACGGGGGTAGACAACAAATTTAGCCAAGAATCACATTGTCCTGTGTATCCTACTTGTATCTGTAGATCAGAAACTTAGTGCAATGCCTGCTAAAAAGAAAAAATAGACTCACCCTGGCTTCCTCATGTGAAAGGCAGACATACAGAAAGATCTTGGATGGAACAGCCAGTCTTGGATAGAACAATGTGGGAAGACCTCATTGTCCTGTTTACTTTCCTTACCTCTTGCCTTGCAGCCAGGACTGGAAAGGTGGGTAGATGCAGGGTCTAACATCTTAAAAATCTCAAGTATGGAACCTTGAACTGTGGTTTATCTTCCTGGGTCAAGAAAGAATTGAAGGCTGAGCTCAAAGTTTGAAGGAGGCATTTTCTTCTCCGTGACATAAGGTTGATGGAAATGAGGACTGATTTTGTTGAAGAAGAGGGAGAATTCCCTCACACCCAGTTGGTGTGATATGCTCAAGTGTTTTGATTGGAAGCAGTAATTGTCTCTGGAAGGACGATCTGTTTTTCGATTGTAGACATGCCTACTTGTGCTTGATCTGAGGTCACGTCAAGACCTAACAAATACAAGGATTTTTGTCCAAATGAATATGTGTCTGATCCAATGTTTTCCTCTACTATAAGACCAAAATAAATGATTTTTAATTAAACATAGTTTTGACAGTTTGTATTTTCATTCATTAAAAGGGATGATGAGCCCATTTTCCTCTTCAAATCCATCCACATGGATATTTTGTTATTTATTCTGACGATTTGGAGCAAGAAGTTAAAAATAGTTGCATTATTGCCCTTATGTGGGACATGTTATAGCAGTGATGTTAGGATGGTAATGACTGCTTTCCTACCACATCAGTAGAAAGAAAGGGAGAGACAGACAGACAGACAGAGCACTTATTCATCATTTTTGGCTACTTGAGTAATGCTTCATTTTTAAGGAAGCACACCATGAGTCTCAAGATGACTTCAGTGACTTCAGTTTGGCATTTGCTTTAGGATACTGCATTTTAGCTCACCAGAGATGTGCAAGAAGCTTGATGCCTTAATGAGACATGTGGTCTTCACAGAATTAATGGCATCTTTGAGATGCTCCTGAGTCCGTGGTTTTCAGATATAGTGAATCTAGTGAACTCAGAGGGAATTAAATACCTTCCCTCTTTCTCTGTTGAGAGGAGAGCAACTGACCCCTGTTTGTGTGATGCAACATCTGGTCCTAGTGCCCTTGCCTTCAGATAGACCCAGGGCAATGGTAGAGCAAAGATACTGGAAGCCGACAAGCTCACTGCAGATCTTCGTGCTCCTGGGACTTTGTATTTGCGTTGTTCTTTCCCCAAAGGACAACAGATTGACTTACTCCAATCATTGGCAATTTCATGGACAAAGTGATATCAGAGATTTTTTATCACAAGCTGGAAAGGTTTATTTATGTAGATGTTTGATTTTTAGAAAGCAATTTGCTGTTTTTGTTGCTTTCTTTCCATTTCACCACTATGTATATTCATGGTTACATCCATATACCCATTGATGCCTTCCTTTGGTACAGACCTCCATGATATGAAAGCGGTCTCACTTCTTAGGGTGGTTTTTTTTTTTTTGCTTGCTTGTTTTTAATTGAGATATAATTGACATTTAACATTATATTTGTTTCAGATGTGGCACATCATTGTACACATTGCAGAATGATCATCATAATAAGTCTACTTAACATTCGTTACCCTACATAGTTACAATATTTTTGTGTGATGAGAACTTTTAAGATGTACCCTCTTAGCAACTTTCAAATACACAATACAGGATTATTAACTAGAGTCCCTGTGCTGTACATTGCATCTCCATGATTTATTTTATAACTCAAGCTTATACCCTTCACCCATTTTTGCCATTGTTAGATTGTTTTTAAAAAGTTTCTTTATAACTCTTTGTCCTCTTTATAATCGGCTTATTTGGTTCAATTCTATATGAAACTTTACAGATTGAAAGTTCTGTCCAATAACAAAATAACTTGGCTTCATTGTTCACTTGAAAATGACAGTGTAATTGCCTCGCCTTCTTTTCAAACATGAAATGTTGGCTTGCTTCAAACTTCTTCTCTGTTCTAACACTCACCCACAGTGATTACTTCATTCATTTGTGTTTTGAAGAAACTTTAAAACTCTTGGGAGCAGGTGGGTAGAGGTGGGAGGAGGGAAACTGGTAGAAATCATGATTAACCCACTAGGTTGTTGGGCAGTGCTGTGAATTCAACCTAACATGTATTCTCTTCATTTATACAACGAGGATAATAATGCATGCCTTCCTGGTGGCTCAGTGGTCAAGAATCTGCCTGCTAGTGCAGGAGACACAGGTTTGATTCCTGGGTTGGGAAGATCCACTGGAGAAGGAAATGGCAGCCCCCTTCAGTCTTCTTGCTTGGGGAATCCCATGGACAGAGTAGCCTGGAGCTACTGTAATGGGGCTATAGTCCATGGGGGTTGCAAAAGAGTCAGGTAGGACTTCGTGTCTAAACAACAACACATCTTATACAAATTGAAAGCCGCACTTTGCTACTCTACAAATATCATGCATAAAGTTACTTTAGAGCATTTATATATGACTTATGTTAATAAAAATAGTACTTGGTAAGTAACTACTTTGTGTCTCAATTATTCTAGTTACTTCCAATTTAATCCTTACAATACTTGAATGAGGTAGCTTTATTATTACCCCATTTTATAGGTGAAGAAGCTGAGATGGAGGTTAAGGATCTTGTCAAAGGTTATACTGCTAGTAAGTGGTCAATTTAGGATTGAACCCAGACAGTCTGGCTCCAGAATGAAGAACTTGAAACAATGCCAAGAAATAATTTTCACCAAGTTCAGCTGCAACCAGGCTTGAAAACTGTCTCAAATGCTGCCTCTTTGGTTATGGCAGGTCTGAATAGATGCTCCTACATTAATGGAAATTAAACATTCTCCTTGGCTGATCTTATTCCTCAAATCATTTTCAGCTGTTTTGGAGCCTTGGAATTGCTGGACATGTTTAAATACCACATTGTTGATTTAAATTATTTTCTTGTTTTGCAATCCCCTAAAATTCTCTTTCTGGTCTAATGTTAATGGTGTGTTACTTTGTGATACTAATGGATAACTCGTGCCCTCACACATTGAGATGTTATGGATATTTTAAATGCAGAGTTTCAGAGATGGGATTGCATTATGGTCAACCAAGTGGACAGTCCTCTGAGGAATATATGACCGAGTGAGAGCTCAGGAAACTCAGGAGCCTGAAATGACTTGGTTCATTCTAGTGTTCACTGAGGATTCAGATCAGATTTTGAGGAACATCATTGGGCAGAGATAATGTGCATTCACTATGTCTGTTGGTCCAAATCACAGAAGAACCCTTAATTTAGTTTTGTTTTCAAGTATTACCTGGGGTCATTTAAGATTCTCTGATGCCACACTGGTAAGCTCAGTGTCTAGAAAGTCCTACACTAAGTTTGGTTGGATCAACTTCAGGATGGGAGCAAGAAGACAAAAGTGAAGACAAGAATTCCCATCTATCTATTTGACCTTACAGTGATAAAGTGTGTGAAAATGTTAGTCGCTCAGTCATGTCCAACTCTGTGACCCCATGGATTGTAGCCCACCAGAGTCCTCTGTCGACGGGATTCTCCAGGCAAGAATACTGAAGCAGGTAGCTATTGCCTTCTCCAGGGGATCTTCCTGACTCAGGGATCTAACCTGGGTTTCTCACATTGCAGGCAGATTCTCTACTGTTTGAGCCATTAGGGAAGCTCCTATAATGAAAAAAAGATGTGTCAGTCATTGATTTATTTAGCACTTATAAAGAAATTTCACAAACAATTACACTTGATTCTTTAAAATTCTTAGGATTTTGGTAAGACAAGCATGATTATCCACATTTCCAATGTGAGAACCAAGACTCAAAAATAATCAAACCTGCAAGTGTCCCACCATGGACGTAAACATGAGCCTTAGACACCAAGCCTTCTTACTCTCCTAGACAATTATCTCTTTCATTCCTCATTATCTCTCAATACTTAGAGGCAACTGTCCATTTTTTATACTTTCTCGTGTAATATGTTATGTCCCAAATCCAAATGATAGCCCACGATAAATCTAAAATCCAGAATGCTTAGAGTTTAAAAAGCTAGAAAAACAGTGCTGAAAAGCAAGTATTTAAGAGTGAATCTGGGGGTGGATGTGGAGAGTTAAACATAGTTTGCTCTTCAATGATTATTCCTTCTCAGTACTGTAGAGTAGGCAAAAGTAAGAGTCCTGAAAAGAAAACATTTTAATCAAATTTAATTTGTTCCAGCGATATAGGAAGAGGAGATAGAGAAACATTAATATTTATTGGCATATTTTGCCGCCTCACTGAATGCTGTGTAGATGTCTCATTTCTTCATCTTTATCACAGGCCAAGGAGGCAATGGTACATCCATTTTACAGTGGGCCTCCCTGGTGGCTCAGAGAGTAAAGAATCTACCTGTGGTGCAGGAGACCCAGGTTCAATCCCTGGAGAAGAGAATGGCTACTCAGTCCAGTATTCTTGCCTGAAGAATTTCATGGACAGAAGAGCCTGGTGGGCCACAGTCCATGAGGGAAGCAAAGAGTCGGAGGTGACAGAGTGACTCACACTTTCACTTTCATACTTAGAATAAGTACTTTGCCTGAGCTCTTGAAGCTGAGAGTTTCTGTACCAGTTTGAAACCAGCCTGCTGCCTCGCTAAAGCCGAGAGGATGTAGTAGATGCTGAAAATACCAGCGTGCAGCAATCTGTTTTCAGCACCTGCCACTGGCTCACTTTTTTAATGAAAAATTTTGGAAAGGAAATGAGAACATGAATATTGGGCTTCCCTGATAGCTCAGTTGGTAAAGAATCCACCGACAATGTAGGGGACTCCGGTTCAATTCCTGGGTTGGGAAGATCCCCTGGAGAAGGGATAGGCTACCCACTCCAGTATTCTTGAGCTTCCCTTGTGGCTCAGCTGGTAAAGAATCCACCTGCAATGCGGGAGACCTGGGTTCGATCCCTGAGTTGGGAAGATCCTCTAGAGAAGGAAAGGCTACCCAATGCAGTATTCTGGCCCAGAGAATTACCATGTCTTGAGTGCATACTTACTTTTCCTACTGTTACCTGCTACTGAATTTATTTTAAAAAAAAATCTATTTATTTGGCTATGCCAGATCTTATTGCTGTAAGATCTTCAGTCTCCATTGTGGCATGTGGGGATCTTTAGTTGCCACATGCAAACTCTTAGTTGGGGCATGTGGGATCTAGTTCTCTGACCAGGGGTTGAACCCAGGCTCCCTGCATTGACAGCACAGAGTCTCAGCCAGTGGACCACCTTGGAAGTCCCCACCCACTACTGAATTCAGTTTGTCTTGAACACACTGACCATTGATCTGACTATAATACACATTGAAGTGTATTTTCACTAATATTTAAGCCATCCAAAAATTGAGATTGTTTTTGTAGAATCCTATGTGGTATCTTCTTCAAGAGGGTACCCTGTTTTTATTTCTGTTTGGTTTTACATCTGAATTGGGAATGAAGGCTGCTTATCACTAAGTCTACATGTTTTTTAAGTCTAGGTGATAGGGTGTGTGTAAAACCTTCTGAGATCAGAAAATGAAGAGATCTGGAACTTGACATAGATGAGTGGGCACCAGACTCTGGCTTTGGGCTTTCCATGAAGGGCTTTCTCTTCTACATTTTAAAATTTCTGGGACATTCCTGTGGTGATTGTTTTTATCCTGTGTGAGCTAAAGCCTAGTTTGAACTGTTCAGTATTCACAGGGCCAAGTGGATCAGGCCCCAGGATGGCTCAAACCTGGCCAATTGAAGGGCCCACATTCCTGTCAGATAAGGGCTCTGTTACCAACTTCCACATGCATTTATGCGAAGGTTATTTTTCCATTCGGGCTCTCTTAGCCACAGTAATTTTCCATGTCTCCTGTCCTCTATCCTTATGCCCTGTTGAAGACTTCTGTTGAGCAGAAAGATGAACACCAGCTGAAATGATCTTCCCTGGAAACTATGGAGGAATGACCACTTGAACTCAGACTTTGTAACTTTTTATTGTCTCAGACTGTGCTCATCAGAATCCCAGCCAAGCCAATTTCAATTTTTTTTTTTTTGGAGCCAGATTTGTTCTAATGCTTTAGGAAAGTGGCCATATTTTCATTTCCTTTCTTAATATACTTATTTTCTTTTTATAGCAGGGTTTGTAGACTTTAACATTGGAAATCTAACAAAGCTCGCTTATTGGTTGCTTAATGATGATATTACTGGTTTGAGTTATTGATGTGGATAAGTCTTATAGTTATTAAAGCCATGCATAGACCTAGGGAATAGTAGAATAGCAAAGGAAAATTCGTATTTTGAGGTCCTGAGAATAAAACAGAAGAAAAGAGGCTATCACATTTTGGCAGGGTAACTCTAAGTTAACTGGTTAAACTTGTCTCAGCTCTCCTGTTTCTGGGCTTAGGTAAGTATAATTGTTTCTGGTAGTGTGAAGACACCCAGGGGTGTTCTCATGGCTTGGGTTTTAGATATTTATCTTACAGAGGTACAACTACAGTAGACTGCTGGGATGTCATCTAGGCAGGACTACGTGAAAAAGATGCCGAGTTTGTTATTTCAATATTATATCAGTCTGTGTCTGTGAGTCTGAGGTCTGATATTTATGGGCTGTACTTGGTCCCCTGTAATCTCTCTATGTGCTTCTACTTTGTGGTTGGGACTGCTTTCGTCCTCCCAGTAGCATTAACTTTACTTGATATCCATGGCCAATCTTGACTTTGGCTGGAGAGGTTTAAGGAGCTCTGGCAGAATTATCTGGGCCTCTTTACCAATTGACACCTTTTTTTTTTTTCCTTTTATTGTTTTTGCCATACAATGCCATGATATCACCATGGGTTTACATATGCTCCCCCTCCAGAACCCCCCTCCCTCCTCCCTCCCTCCTCCCTCCCCCCGGGAAATCTCGATGCACCAGCCCCGAGCATCAATCCTGGGCTGGCGATTGATTAGACACATGACAGTTAACATGCTTCAATGCCCTTCTCCCATATCATCCCACCCTTACCCTCATCCACAGAGTCCACGAGTCTATTCTATACATCTGCGTTCCTTTTGCTGTCTCGCATGTTGGGTTCTCGTTACTGTCTTTCTAAATTCCATATATATGCGTTAATATACTGTATTGTTGTTTTTGCTTCTGGCTTACTTCACTCTGGATAATGGGCTCCAGTTTCGTCCATCTGAGTAGAACTGATTCAAATGAATTTTTTTTTAATGCTGAGTAATATTCCATTGTGTATATGTACCACAGCTTTCTTATCCATTCATCAGTTGATGGGCATCTAGGTTGTTTCCATGTCCTGGCTATTGTAAACAATGCAGCGATGAACATTGGGGTACACATGGCTCTTTCAATTCTGGTTTCCTTGGTGTATATGCCCAGCAGTGGGATTGCTGGGTCATATGGCAGGACTATTTGCAGCTTTTTAAGGAACCCCAATGGACACCTCTTTTTTATCTGGTTCTGACCTTGTGCCCCATCCTTAGAAGTGGACTGTTGCCTGATTTCAAGACTATAGAACTATAGGGAACAAGACAGTATGTATTTATGCAAAGACAGACAAATAGGTCAGTAGAACAGAAAAAAGTCTAGGAACAGACTTATACAACTGAGATAGATGTACCAAGCCAATTAATTCAATGGGAAAAAGATAACCTTTACAACAAATGATGCTGGAACAATTCGACAGTCATGTGCAACAAAATTGATCCTGAACCTTCCTTCACACAATATACAAATAATAACTCGAAATGGATTGTAGATCAAAGTTCTAAGAGTTAAGACTGACAACAACAAATAGACCAAACAAGAAGAGCACATAGGAGAAACATAGTTACCTTGGATTTTTCAAGACTTAATAAGCTCTGGAAAGATACATGCCTGCAGTGCAGGAGGCCCAGGTTGAATAACTGGGTCCGGGAGATCCCTGGCAGAGGGCACAGCAACCCACTCCAACATTCTTACCTGGAGAATTCCCTAGACAGAGGAGCCTGGTGGACCACAGTCCATAGCATCGCAGAATTGGACACGACTGAACAGCTAGCAACCTTCACTTTCAATAAGCTCCTGTCTCAGCATTATGTCTGGTACCTGGTAACCACAGGACCTGCTTCACCTCTCCCCCAGTTTAATTGTCTACATATTTTTGTTTTCGTTTTTGTTTGTTTTGGCTGTACTGGGTCTTCATTGTGGCAGGTGAGCTCTCTGTTCCAGTTCATGGGCTCTTGTTATGGTGCACAGGCTTAGGAGTTGCCCTGCAGCCTGTGGGGTCTTAGTTTCCTGACCAGGTATCAAACCCATGTCCCTTGCATTGAAAGGCAGATTCTTAACCACTGGACCACTAGAGAAGGCTCCTATACATTTTTTTTTCTTTTTTTCAATCTTGTGTTGGAACATAGTTGATGAACACTGTTCTGTTAGCTTCAGGTATACAGGAAAGGGATTCAGTTATACATGTACCTGTATCCATTTTCTTTTTCAAATTCTTTTCCCATTTCGCTTATTACAGACTACTGAGCCACATTCCCTGTGCTGTACAGGAGGCCCTTGTTGGCTATCTTTTCAAATATAGCAGTGTGTGCTTTCTTAACCATGTTGCTCGTCTCTGTCTCTTTCTAGTTTTTTTTTTTTTTTAAAGTTTTAATGTAATTTTTTTTTTTTTATTATTGTCTTTGCCATACATTGTCATGATATCACCATGGGTTTACATATGCTTCCCCTCCGGGTCCCCCCTCCCTCCTCCCTCCCCCCCGGGAAATCTCGCTGCAAAGCGGGACACATTATCTTTCTAGTTTTGAGTATTGCATGCTACTGGATTCTTCCCTATTGTGGCTGTGCTTTCTTTCCTCCTTCTTCCCCTATCAGCTCTGACACTTGCATAACAGTGTCCTTTTGCCTCATAGTCTAATGTTTACCACAGTATTTCACTCTTTGAAATGCTCTCATTACTCATTGTGTTTCATCCCCAAATTTGACCTTCATCAGTTGCTAAATCTTTTTCCTGATAGTGGCTCCAAAGTCTGACTGGGTCTTGCCTATGACACTGCTGTGGTCAAACTTTAAGGGCATGCTGTGATAATATACCAGTTTGCTAGCTTCCCCTTGCCCTGAAATGTTCTGGATCCATGCAAATCTTTAAGCAGGGGAAGATTAAAGTCTCTGCAGCTTAAATTTTCTTTCATATTTCATACTTAAGACCTAACACAGACCTGAACTTTTGTTTTGTAAATCATTGGGGATGAAATTTTGCATTTGCTTTCTTTACTTTTCTGTGTTATATATAAGCTCTCTTGCTTCTCATCTTCTCTTCATATCTGACTCATCTGTGAATCTCTCTTTTCTTTCTGCAGCCTGCTCTGTCTGCCTCAGTGTTCATGCTTGTGCCCGTGTTTCTGTTTTCACCTGTTCATTCCTCATTCTTGAGTCCCACTCCTCTTTTATTCACTTTTGATTTTCTCTGATTTCTTTGATTAGGATAAAAACAACTGCTGCACAATCAAACAGCTGGATGGAAAGTGATAACTCATGTACTTTAACTTAGCAAGTTTTTCTACATGATCTAAATGTGGGACTGTTTCTATGAAGCAGTTATTGCCTTGGTGTTAAGGAGTTTTCCACCTTCTGATCAGCTGTTTTCCAGTCTTGCAAACTCCACCGTACTTGGAGACTACCTCTAATCAAAATTCTCTGCAGTAGCGTCTCCATTCCCTTTGGGTTCATATTTTCTCCTCCTTTCTTTCATACACCCTACAGTATAAAGTTACTCGAGTCTTGGGCCAACATCTCAACTCCTGGTTCATAAACAATTTTATAAGCCTATTTCACTACATATTTGGTAGTTTGTGATTTTACCCACCGGCAAGAAATACCTTAAGATTTCATTTAAATTCCAGTTTATCTGGAATTGCTGATAACCTTTATTTGGATTGCACTGTCAAAAGACTTCTGACCCACAGGCCTGATTTCCCTGATAGGAGTTATATTTCTGGATGGAATGGTTATCAAAATTTTCCAAGTGGCTTTGCATTTCCGCATACATCTGGCACAGTGGATTGTAAGACTACTTAGGTTCTTGAGGAAAAGAGTTGAATTTAAAGAAGTTATGCTATAAATGCTCTTCAAAAAGAGTTGAAACCTATTTGCAAGGAATGAATGGAGACACAGAAATCAAGAGTGGACTTGTGGACACAATGCAGGAGGAAGAGAGTGGGACAGAAGAAGTAGCACATCTGTACAGTGCCATGCCTATAATAGATAGCTGGTAAGAAGTTGCTTTATAACACAGGGAGCCCAGCCAAGCACTCTGTGATGACGTAGAGGGGTGGGATGGAGGCACAGGAGGGGGGCTCAAAGGGAGGTGATATCTGTATAATTACAGCTGATTTGCATTGTTATATGGCAGAAACCAACACAATACTAATCTTCCTCCAATTAAAAAAGAAGTTGAAATATGAAGCAATTTAGAATTCTCGAGAATATCACCTTCATACAAAAAGTTAGTGAAATAAAAAAAAAAAACTTGTTTTATCCATTCATCCTCACTGTGTTTATCTACAGTGAAATCATTTTCTTTTGGGGATTTCTGCACAAAAGCTGCAAGACATGACCTGCACCTTCATTTCAGACTTTGGGAGACCAAAATGACTTCACGTTTCAGTAAATGGCTAAGTTTCTGTGAATAAACAACACACTGAGGAAAAGTGAAGTCAGTGGCTTTGACTGAAACTTGGAGAACCTATGAACATCATCTAGCTGCACTGAACCTGTCAACACATGGGAATAAGGTCATATAAGTGGCCTTTGTACTTCACGTGAGTCAAACACAGCAAGCAGCGAACTAATTAGACTTAAATAATCTGGCTTTCATTCCCACAGACTGTGGAAGCAATCATTTCTTAGGGAAGGGTTTATTTTTACTCTAGGGCAGGGGTCTATAACTCCTTGTAATCCCTCAGAATGGTTCTCTAAATCAGGCCAGATGAGGTTGACAGTTCACAGATAGTTACCTTAATATGTAAATAGGAGAGTTTTTAATTAGGCCCATTTACATCATTGAGAAAGGAGCCTGGGAATCCATTTGTGCAAAGATGAAATTAAAAGAAAATAATCTCCCACAGGTCTATGTATGAGGGAAATTTCTAAAACAACAAAAACCCTAAAATGATTCTTTAGCAATCTGCTTGCCATCAGCCATAAACTTTCTTACAGTGTGAACGCCTAATGCATATTTGGTAGCCATCTCCCTCTTTTAATATTCTTCAGGTCTAGTACTCATGGCTCACTTTTATCTTGAATTTAATATTTGAAGGATTCAAGGTTATTTAAAGGATTCAGAACCTCTAACTATTCCCCAAAGTTCTAATCTCAGACAGAAAACTTCCTGATTAGAAAAACAGACGCCTGCCTTGGCTCCTTGAAACACCGTAAGATGTATTGTCCAAGATTTTTGGTGGCTTCTCTCTGTGTGATAAATTTTAGAAGACTAAGGCTTAGAATTTCACTTTAGTTTTGAAAAAAATCATGTAATAGGATTTCATCATAAGCTTTACTTTAGATATACACGTGTGAGTTCTGTAATGATAGGTCTCTAGAAGATAAACTACATGTTAAACATTGTTTCTATTCACTTTTATGTTTGCATGATATTTACATGCTAGAAAATTCCTCCGAATCTGACTCAAGCGGATCTTACTATAAGCTGGTATGTGGCTACTTTGCCATGGCAGGTGTAGAAACACCTACATCCCTGGTGTGACCTATATTAAGAGGGCTACAGATGTCAGCACATACTTTAGTCCAAGCTACATTTGAACATCCTGTGTCAAGTAGTCCAAGGTGAGGAAATAAGCAGAGGCTGTGTTTCTTTCTGTAGTATCAGAGTTGACATAGAAATATAACTTTTGATTAAACTAATCATTATTTCCATATGTGTGGTAATTATCACAGGCAAAATTCGAGGCTACGGTAAAGTGTCTTTACTGGCAACCTCTGGTTGATTAGTTTGTTTGACAGTTGTGGTTTCAGTGTCCCTGCAATAGTTCTGTGCCCATGGATCCAGAAGTGTCCACCATTTCCCATGGGCTTGGGGGAGCCACATGGCCCCCTTTAGAAACTTGAGATGTGAAACGTGAAACAGAGAGTGCCCTAGTGCCTTTTGTTGTCGTTCAGCTGCTAAGTTGTCGCTCTCTCTTTGTGTCCCCATGGCGGCAGCACCCCAGGCTTCCCTGTCCTTCACCGTTTCATGGAGCTTGCTCAAACTCATGTCCATTGAGTCGGTGAGGCCATCCAACCGTCTCATCCTCTGTCGTCCCCTTCTCCTCCTGCCTTCAGTCTTTCCCAGCATCAGGGTCTTTTCAAATGAGTCATTTCTTCAC
Source organism: Antilocapra americana (assembly GCA_007570785.1). NCBI lineage: Eukaryota > Metazoa > Chordata > Mammalia > Artiodactyla > Antilocapridae > Antilocapra > Antilocapra americana. Next base: position 2,623,365 of record ML661340.1, on the reverse strand, counting down.
ATCAGGTGGCCAAAGGATTGGAATTTCAGCTTCAGAATCAGTTCTTCCAATGAGTATTCAGGACTGATTTACTGATTTCCTTTAGGATTGACTGATTGGATCTCCTTGCTGTCCAAGGGACTCTCAAGAGTCTTCTCCAACACCACAATTCAAAGGCATCAATTCTTCAGCATTCAGCTTTCTTTATGGTCCAACTCTCACATCCATACGTAACCACTGGAGAAACTATAGCTTTGACTAAGTAAGTGGACCTTTGTTGGCAAAATAATATCTCTGCTTTTTAATATGCTGTCTAAGTGTGTCATAGCTTTTCTTCTAAGGAGTGAGGGTCTTTTAATTTCATGACTGCAGTCACCATCGGCAGTGATTTTGCAACCCCCAAAAATAAAATCTGTCACTGTTTCCACACCTATTTGCCATAAAGTGATGGGACCAGATGCCATGACCTTAGTTTATTGAATGTTGTGTTTTAAGCCAACTTTTTCACTCTTTTCTTTCATTTTCATCAAGAGGCTCTTTAGTTCCTCTTTGTCTTCTGCCATTAGGGTGGTATCATCTGCATATCTGAAGTTGTTGATATTTCTCTCAGCAATCTTGCTTCCAACTTGACTCACTCATTTTATAAATGTAGTAACTGTATAAGGAGAAAGTAAGTGACTTATAAGTCTGTCATTTCACAAAGCCTTTACGAAAACTTGGATCACTTGAACCTGTTTGATGCTGCAGCCAGTAATACTGTTACTGTGTCTTAGGTTCTCTGCTCTATACAAAGCATCTTCCAATAGCCAGAACTGGGTGCAATTGTAGCCTCTAATTTTGATGGTTGAGAATCTTTTTTTTGTAAAAAGATGTGTTTGTAATCCTCATTTTGTTCAAATTACTATGAACATTTGACATTAAAAAAAAAAATCATCCTCTGTTCATATGCCCACCCCTTAGTTTTCAATCATAGGAAATGTTGTTAGCTTAGAACATAGGTTCTATGTAGACAAATAGATAACTTTCACAATGTTTGCTAAAGGTTTAGTTAGAAATAAACTTTGAGAGGTTGTGAATGCATAGATTTATGTAAATCTATGTCAAATTGCAGAATAACATTGGTAAACATTAAGGATGCACATACCCACATGTCTAGTTGTTATTATTGTAAAGAAAATTTGGAACTACGAATTGTAGACAATGAATATCTAATGTATCCATTTGAAAAAAAAATAAGTCTAGTGTATGAGACAATCAGTTTAATTAGGAAATTATCCTGTGTCCCCTCAAACTTGTCTTATATGAAAGTATCAATATTGAGCATTCTGGGAATTACTTACATGAATGCTCAACTGTACACCATATGTATTGTAGAATCAGATGCAGTTAGAAAAAGAGAATAAAATAACTTTATAAAAATGTTTAAAAAAAATAAATAAAAATGGAAATGAGAATGACCCATTCATAATAATCTGTGAAATACCTAGGAATGAATTTAATGGGAAAGACGCTATGAAGAGAACTATACAATTATATTGAAACACATAGGACAAAACCCAAGTAGGGAAAGACTGACCATGTTGTGGATAAGAGGACAATACCTTAAACATGTCACTTCTACTGAAATTAATATATAAATTTTATGCAGTCTCAATCAGAATTTTTTCTCTTTTGGAACACATAAGTGATTCTAAAGTGTATATGAAAGAATAAACATATGAAAATTCCCAAGAAAATTTTGAAATGAAGCAGGAGTGAAGATGCTTTCTCTACTAGACATGAAAACCAGATATAGAACTACTTTAAAGAAAATAGTATAGTTCTGAATTGTGATAAACAATATTATAGAATGAATAGAAGTCACTGAACATGTAATTAAAGATGGCATTTATTTATCAGTAAATAAATTATGTATTGTCCAATTAATGAAACCAAAAGAACTGCCTGTGCTTTTGGAAAAAAATAACCAAGTTTATTCATACTTCATTATATAACCACGAATCATAGATGAAAGAAAAGTCTGAATGGTACAAAATAATACCACAACCTTCTTGTAAGACATTACAAGAGAAATCTGTATAGTCATCCTGTGGTGATGGTATTTTTTAAAAGCAAGACCAAAACCATAAATATAAAGAAAGAATTGCATACTTGATTTTGTGAAATTTGAAAGTATATGTGCCACAAAGACTGCATGTAGCAGACACTTTAAATATTTTCTCACTGGCTCCCAACTTTTCGAATGCCATTCAAGTGTTTGGGGTATTTTATAAATCTGCCTTCCTAAACTAGAAGCCAGAAATCCACTTTTCCAGGCTCCCTTGCAGCTAGTGTTGAGACTGGTCTCACCATTTAGATGGACTCATTCTAATTTCTGATTCAGAAAAGGTAGACGGGAAGAAGGAGGTGCCTCATGGAATGAATTATGTGGAAAGTGACAGAGAAACATCCAGCTGTTGGCAGTGACATCCTGCACGTTGAGTTGGAAGAGAGCATAGTATCTCCTTTAACAACGCTGTGCTGTGCTAAGTCACTGCAGTCATGTCTGACTCTCTGCAACCCTAAGGACTGTACCCCACCAGGCTCTTCTGTCTATGAGAATCTACAGGCAAGAATACTGGAGTGTGTTGCCATGCCCTCCTCCATCAGATCTTCCTGACCCAGGAATCTAACCCCTGTCTCTTGTGTCTCCTGCATTGGCAGGTGGGTTCTTTACTACTAGTGACATCTTGGAAGGCCTGTATAACAATGCATCACCTTAATCTGGACATTTTCCCTGGCTTTGTGGCCTCAGAGATCAACTGTATGTTTCTTTGGGGAACTTTAGTGATTGATCTGACACTCTTTAAAAAATTGTTTTTCACCTTACACTAGGAGGAGTGACTTGTGTTTGCTGCTAAGAATTATGACTGTCACTTCCATAAAAGGACAAAAGATAAATGATAGTCTGGGAGAAGAAGATTACAATCCAGAAAACAAAGTGCCAGAACAGCTAAAGAAGAAAAAATATGCAAATGACATAAACAGGCAATCCACTAAAGAAAAGAAATGCAAATAAAAAGCTGCATAACCTCCTAGATAATTCAGAAAACAATAATAAAACCCCAAGTTTCAACCATCACATTTGTTTAAAGTTAAAATATGGTTAGAATTCAGGTCATGTAAAAATGTAGGAAAATAACTACTCTTATAAACTGTTGGTAGGAATAAAGTGGGTATGAAACCTTTTGACCTGGTAATATTTTATACAGTAAAAATGTGTACAGACATTGATCTATTAGTTTCATTCAAAGAAATTTATTCAAAATCAAAAGCATTCAATTTCTAAGACAGGCAGACACAGACAAACATAAATCCAAATCAGAAAGTTCACAACTTTCTTTAGAATTGGAAACAACTGAAGCAATCATCAGGAGAATAATGGTATAAGGAGGGTTATATTCCTTTAGTCCGGACTTCTCCTGCACTGGTTTAAGTGGGTCTGTCTCTGTCAGTTTGTAAGACTATTTCTGATAGATTTTTTAAATGAAAATGTCAGATTAAATCTCAACCCATATAAAAGATTATGTGTAAATTTATTTTATAAAAATTAATATTGTGGAGACTTCCCTGGTGGTCCAGGGAATAGGACTCTGCATCTCCAATTCAGGGGCCCAAGTTTCATCCCTGGTCAAGGGACTAGATTCTACATGCTGCAACTAAGACCCAGCACGGCCAAATAAATATTGTTAAGAGTAGTGTGTAATATTTTCAAGAAGATGCATACCAAATTGTTACTGCTGTGTAGGAGATGTTGGATGTGTGAGGGAGTAATGATAAGCTTTAGATGCTTCTGTGTAGTTGGCATCTGACCTTATGTGCTCATTCGCTCAGTCGTGTCTGACTGTTTGTGATCCCCACGGATTATAGCCTGCCAGGCTCCTCTGTCTATGGGGATTCTCCAGGCAGGAATACTGAAGTGGGTTGCCATGCTCTGCTCCAGGGGATCTTCCCAAGCCAGGGATCGAACCCAGGATTTCCCACGTTGCAGTAGATTCTCTACCATCTGAGCCACCAGGGAAGCCCGCATCTGACTATATTGCTTCTATAATCAAAATGATTGTAAAAAAATGCATGGTGGTGAATATCCTGTATCACCCTCACGGTTTCACCCAATAGCACGCTGTGTGGTAGTTGCAGAGGTACTTTCCTTGCTCTTGCTGCCTGAGCCATGAGCCACACTTCCCTCGGTAAGAGGGTCCCCAACAGGCAGGAATTCAACATCCTACCCCAAGCTTTGATAGAACCACTTTGACTCCACTCATCTCATCCCTCTGAAGAGCACAGTTCCTGCATTTTCACTCTTTGGCTTTCACAGTGTTCTCAAAGGAGCTGAACAATCGCCGTGATTATCAATCACTGAAACAAACTGAAGTTCAGTAGAAAGGACTTGGATGCTGGGATGTGATGAATTTATTGGGAGAAAAACGGCACCTGCTCAGACTTTCTTGTAGATTTCCTCGGGGATGTGCAGCTGCTCAGCTCAGCTCTCCAAAGTCCCATTTAATTATACAAACACAAACATAGCATCATTTCTTTTTATATTCCACATGTAAGGGATGTCCTATGGTATCGCTCCTCTGTCTGACTTACTTAGCTCAACTGTGACAACCTCTAGGTCCATCCATGTTGCTACAAATAGCATTATTTTGCTCTTTTTAGTGGCTGAGTAATATTCTATTATATAAATGTACCAAATGAACTTAAAAAAAAAACAAAAAGAGGTTCACAGACTTAGAGAACGAGCCTATGACTGCCTGTGTATGCAGCTGTATTTGAAATGGATAACCAACAAGGATCTACTGTATAGTACCTGAAACCCTGCTCAGCCTCATGTGGCAGCTGGGGCTGGATGAATATGTATATATATACGGCTGAACCCTTTTGCTGTTCACCTGAAACTGTCACAACTTTGTTGATGAACAAATAAAACAAAATGTTTTAAACTAAGTATACACACACACACACACAAGAATGCCAGCACAGTTGCTAATTGTTTATTACTGTCCCCACATTTGCTTGAAGTCAAGTTTATGACATAGCCAAGTTAGGTCGTTAGGGTTCTGTGTATCCTTCATAGTGCATGAAGGCCTTTTACATAATCTTAAATGTACAGCACATTGATGTCCATTTTGTAGACCTTGTAGTATAACCCAAAACTTTTTAGATGCTTCTGATTTCATTTTTTTTTTTATCTTTGAAGTATTTCCCATGATATATGTTGGTTTTGTTGAGGATTGAGTCTTGCTTCTCTCACTTCAAACTCCTTTCAAGCAGTTTGCCATTCCAGGATGGAACAACTACAGTTTCTTGAAGCTTCTAGACAGTCTGTGTAATTTTCTTCATCTGACTGTTAGGAAGCAATCATATGTTGAGAAAGTCATTCATTTATTTAAATTTTTTTTTACTATTGGTCTTGATGACACAACTATAATTTCAAATATATATATATATATATATATTTCAGTTATAAATATATATATAACTTTGTCAGTTCTTTGGGATTTTCTATGTAAATGATTGTGTCATCTGTAAATAAATGCAATTTTAGTTTTCTTTCGATTTGTGTGTGTTTTATTTGTTTGCCTTGCCTGTTTGCAGTAGCTGGGACTCTGGTACAATACTGAATAGAAGTGATGACTCACATTTATATTTGTGCTAAGTGTTAGATCACCTGACTCCTTCCTCTAAGAATTCCTTAGTGCAGCAGAGCCATCCCACTGATCAGGAGACACAATGCATAATCCAGATCTTGAGTTTATTAGGTACCCTGACCACAATCAAATTCAGGGGAATAAACAACTTATTTGTAATTTTCAAACAGTTCCTCACGTTTGTACACTTACAGCTCTGTTCCTTTTTATCTTGTCCTTTATCCGTTATGTAATTCTCCCAAACTCATCCTCTGAGCTTACTCTAAGGTGGCTGTGAGTGGAAAGTGGTTACTTTGAATTCCCCTTTAGTTACTGTTCTACTTCATTTCATAGATCTTTTTTCATTATTGTCATGATGGGGGGAGGGGTCCTCCAAGAGCCAGGGTAACTCTGAGTGATGCATAGTGTTTTGTTCAATTTCAGGTGTACCTTTGCTCCATTTCAACAGTTTTAAGTGTGTTCTCTGCTCCCTGCCTCTTGTGGTGGAAAGAGTGTAAGGTTTCTGTAGATGTCTGCTTTCCAATACAGATCTATGGTCTCCGAGAACACTCTGTTAACTCCTTATTTAAAGCTCTTTCATTTCCACTAACCCTGATCCCATTTCTCCAATATAATCCATTTCAGTTAAAGCAATAATGCCACACTCTGCAGTGAGGATTTTTTCTGAAAGTTTCACCAATATTTTTTCAGTTAATCCTCTGCTGTGTTAGAAGCACTATGTAACATCACAGATTGATTTGTTTTCTTTTTTTTTTTTAATCTTCTTATGTTATTGAATATTTTTAACCTTAGGACTCAGGATCAAAAGGATCCTAACTCTGGGTTTGAGATGAAACGGACTCCCCTCTTCTCCTGGGTGATTCGGTTTTAGGTTCAGTGTCCTGTGGGAGTCATAGCAGTTGCAAAGGCCAAGAGTTCCAGAGCTGTGTTGGCAGTGGTACATGGTAGAGCTTAGTGTCTAAGTGGAATTGAAATAAACATTTAGATGATTTGGTTCATTCAACACTGTGGAGATCCCACTTTGGGTTCTAGGATCATCTTTAAGGCTTGGTCTACTCTGTCAATGTATGTTAATGACATACACAGCAAGAAATATAGAACTCTTTTAAAGCATGTTTTAGTGCTTTGGGTTAACAAGGCATCTTGTTAACAAATGTTTCTTTTGCCATATGCATTTACAGAAACTTTGAAACTATCCCTGCTGGTGAGGGCTACTAATTGTAATAATATTACTTGCTATACAGATTATCTTGGATGTAGGGGAAAAAAACCCTGAATTCATGCCATGATTAAATTCTGGGTTGTGTCAATGACAGGGATCTTTATTGATGGACCTTTATTTCCCCTACCTTTTAGGGAAAGAGAAAACCATGGTATTTAGTCCCTATGTCTTTATATATATTACTTGACCATATAAAAATACAGCAAGAGGGATATTTCAAGACATCTTAATGTCTCTAAATGGACTTCTTCCAGAAACATTAGCAAGTAATGCCTTTAAACTACTTGAAAGAGGTATTATTTTAAAGAGCTTTAACTCTTTGAAATATCCTAAGAGTTTATTTTATGTGGTTGAAACACTTTTGGCCAGTATTACATTTCTTTTTCCTCCTGTTTAAAATTAGATATATTAACGGTGTTTTCATTTAGTTTCCAAAAATGATTCTGTTTTCACAGAGAGGTTTTATGCTGGAAATAACGTTCTAGGAGGTCTTTTAAAATCTGAAGTGGTAAATTCAAGACTGATTTTGTCATTTATTTTCCTAAATTTAATTCTTACCAGTTGTCCACCTGTCCTTTTTCTTTCTATTTTGGAAAATGTATTTGAGTGCTATTTTTAGCCTCTTTTTGAATGTTCTACCAGGTTTTCCAGATGGTCCAAATAGAATTTGAGAGAAATGCTGATTGGATCCTGGACAGTGTTTCCTTGGACTTTTAAAATTCATTGACGTTGGAGAAAGATGCTCAATAATCTGACTGAAATTAATACCCTTATTCTCGTTCACGGTTTATAATACTTTAGGAGTATTAATCATGTAGTTCCCAGAATAATGTTTTGGAATGGATCTTAGTGACCATACTGATGGTAAACATAGATCATGAAACCTAGAAACAAAATTTTAAGTAGACATAGTTCTTCAGAATGAATCTTGTTCTTTGGAGTGCATGCATGCATCCGAGGTCACATCAGTCTTGTCCGACTCATTGTGACCCCATGGACTGTAGCCCACCAGGCTCCTCTGTCCATGGGATTCTCCAGGCAAGCATACTGGAGTGGGTTGCTGAGTGGTCACATGGTAGGAGGCGCAGTGATTCAGACATGTTACCCCTGCTTAAACAATTTTTGGTCTCCTTGGAATTATCTTCAGAGTCTCTGCACCACAGAAGAAAATTAACCTTGTACTTTAGGTATATCTCATTTTGTATCCCCAAGCCTGACCGTCCATTTTATTTCTGCATCTTGACTCTTCATTTTTTAGTAACATTGAATAAACACATCTATAAAGAACAGAGGTTTATTTCCACTTACATTTCCTATGTTTTAAACCCTGAAATTCCAAAAAGAGAAAGTCCAAAATCTATGTGAATCGATTGGCAGCATACTGGAAAACGCATGTGATTCCCTGAGCAAATTGCCTTGCAAGTGAGAACATGTATTTGGATATAAGTCTGGTGCGTTGAGGAAATCAGTCTCATTGCATTGCAATGTTACAGAGGGAAGAACTAAGATATAGGCTTTAAAGAGTCCTGCAGGTTAGTCAGAAAGAGTTCCACTTCTTGCTAACTGTGTGATATCAGGCGTCTTTCTGAACTACCATTCCCTCAGTTTTGAAGTGAAATTGTGAGAAGCAGCCTTGCAGTTTAGGATTAGCACTGGTGGCTGCAAATACCTCCAAAGGTGGTACAATGGAAAAGAATCTGCCTGCCAGTGCAGGAAGTGTGGGAGACCTGGGTTGAATCCCTGGGTTGGGAAGGTCCCCTGGAGGAGAAAATTGCAACCCACTCCAGGATTCTTGCCTTGAGAATCCCCAGACAGAGGAGCCTGGAAGGTTACAGTCCATGGGACTGCAGAGCCAGACAAGACTGAGCGACTGAGCATCCCTGCATGCATGTGTGCAGTGGCGGTAATACTGACCAGGCTTCTGGGCCTCTCCTAATCAATAGAAATTGTAGGAGGCCAGTCTAAAAATTCAGGCAAGGCTTTACTGGGCCCCCTATGGTTGAAGGAAGGAGCAAAAACAAATAACAGGTTCCAGTGCTTGCTCCCAGAGGGAAGGTGATCTGGTTCCTTATATGGGGTGGGGGTAGGATGTGACCAGAGGTTGGGCTGGAGGAATGGCTTAGGTGGTTTGCCCACCACTTTGGTGACGTCATGGGCAGGGGACATGCACAGTATACCCTGATTTTGCTCCCGCCTCTCCAGAAGTGGCAACTGAGTTTTTTTGTACTTTTGACCAGAATTTGCCCCAATTGTACACGCCAGGAGTTATTTTTGTTGTTGTTCAGTCTCTAAGTCATGTCCGGCTCTTTGCGAGCCCATGGACTGAGGCACGCCAAGCTTCCCTGTCCTTCTTTATCTCCTGGAGTTTGTTCAGATTCATGTCCATGGAGTCCCACCCAGATGGTGCTAGTGATAAAGAATCTGCCTGCAATGCAGATTCGATCCCTGGATCACAAAGATCCCCAGGAGAAGGGAATGACTACCCACTCTAGTATCCTTGCCTGGAAAATTCCACGGATGGAGGAACCTGGCAAGCTGCAGTCCAGTTCAATTCAATTCAGTTGCTCAGTCATGTCTGACTCTTTACAATCCCATAGACTGCAGCACACTGGGCTTCCCTATTCTTCACCAACTCCCAGAGCTTGCTCAAACTCATGTCCATTGAGTCGGTGATGCCATCCAAGCATCTCATCCTCTGTCGTCCCCTTCTCCTCCTGCCTTCAATCTTTCCCAGCATCAGGGTCTTTTCCATTGAGTCATGAGCTGCAGTCCTTGAAGTAGCAAAGAATCTGGCATGGCTGAGTGACTTTCAGTTTCAGTTATTTTTAGTCCCGTAGAATTTGTTTGTATTTTTTTACTGGAAAAGATATTATCCAGTACAAGCATTTCAGCACTATAGCAGAGTCCCAAGTCATAGCTTGTCATAGTTGTCAGCCAGCCACTTCAATGCCTGGTGTCACTCCAGGATCAATAATTAATAAATGAGGTTTGGGATTATCAGAGCATCGGTACATCGCTCATAGAATGCTTTATTTAATTTCCTGTTGTTTTAGCTTATTATTGGATATCAACTCTTACATGATGAAAAAAAAATACACGAAGACGTTTCTTGTGATGTTTTTAAGAAGCACCAAATCCAACTATTGACTACTCAAAAGTTTGTTGCAAGTAAATTAAGGTTTTCCAGGAAAACTGTTAAAACACTGGACCGTTTGAGAAAAGCTATTTAGAGGTAGTTGAGTTGTATGTATAATGTTCAACCAGGATGGGTCTGAGGTTTCTCTTTGGAAAGATAACTCGTGGTATTAACTGTCTAATTACTTAACGGAAGAACTCCAATCTATAAGGACTCACATGGTTTGGAATTTGAGTTTGCCTTTAGAGTTTCTTTGGTTTTACCTGAAAAAGATAGGGAAAGGGCAAATTATCAGATCACAGAGCTATAACAGAACTCTTGCTGTCTCCTCTCTAATATTCGGTTACAGTTTAGCCCAATCTCTCTTGACCACAAAAATGCACTTGCTAATCAATCCTAGGTAACTGATGCATGGCCATATCTGGGAGATTTTAGTATTGCCCTATATTATCAGAAAGAGTTAAGTTTTCTTTGCTAACCAGGAGGTTTTTATTTGCTCTGACACTGTCACAGCATTTATTTCAGATAGATCGTTAAGATTCCAGAATGACTTCCAGAAGGACCCGTGGGTTTCATATCACTGCATCCATGTCAGTTTTGAGTCTTTGCTATGTGAATGAACCTGACGTCAACAGGCTTTCCCGCAGGACCACCTTGAACTGCAGCAGACTGGGTCAGACTATCTGCATTTATTTTGGAACACACACTACATCATCAGTCAGATGAATAATGCATTGGTTGCTGTGCTGGAATGGGAGGTTAACTCCCTGAAAAAAGACTTTATGTTTAAAATGTGAAGTTTTAGATTACTTACATAATAATTGAAGGTATTTTTGCTATAGCCAACCTTAAAAGAACCAGAATTTTTTATGATATATATGTGTATCACCTGATAGTTAAAAATGTTACGTATGCAAGGTTTTCTCCTGAATTTAGGTATTATTTGAAATGATTAAAGGGAGATAGACAACTCAACAAACAGTCTCGTATCTCAATTTTCTGGATGTTTTGCATCAAAGTATTGGCCTGGAAGGGCTTCCCTGGTGGCTCAGTGGTAAAGAATTTGGCTGCAATACAAAGAGCTGCAGGAGACACAAGTTCAACCCCTGGGTCAGGAAGATCCCCTGGAAGAAGGCATGGCAACCCACTCCAGTATTCTTGCTTGGAGAATCCCCATGGGCAGAGGAGCCTGGCAGGCTATAGTCTATAGGGTCGCAGAGGGTCAGACATGACTAAGGTGACTTAGCATGCACGCACTGGCCTGCAAAGGCCTGAGAAGTCTATGTGTTTACTTCCATTCACCATTTCAATTAGCTTGCATAAGTACTCCAAAAAACTTATGTACTTAGGGATCTGAAATGTAAAATTTTGTTTTGTGTAGATTATCTGTTTGGAGGAAATAGGCTTGCTGCTTAGGCCTGCGGTATACTCTGCTCCTACTCCTCTCAATGGGCTTGCTTTTCTACTATTGTGTATAGTAGGATTAAATGCCTGCTAACATTCAGTCTACGAAAGTATCAGGACCATTCTGTAGGTCCTGAGCAGTCTTTCATTTTACTAAGGACAGTATTGGAAGTATTCTGCATGTCCTTTGATTGCTTTGAATAGAACCATTCATTTTATCATGTGAGTGTTCACTTCCTTCCTTGGGATAAATTTTTGGCATCAAACAGAAGTGCACAACTGATTTATTTCTTTACTATTTTTCATGCCTTTCATGTGCTAGAAATTGGTCCCTAGAATGGAGTCTAGAATGGTAGTAGCACAACATGACTGAGAACACGAGGGAACTCTTACTGAGACAGGGTAATTTGCAAAAAATGTTACTGCTTCCAGCTAGCTGTTGTATTCTCCATAAAGCATATACTCCTTTATGATTGATTATCTATATGTTCTATCATTCTGACTTCCTAAGTCTGTCCTTCTCATCTGGAATTAAATCGCTCCATGTAGACCTTCTGTCACCAGTCACATCCACAGCTGGGTGTTGTTTTTGCTTTGGCTCTATCTCTTCATTCTTTCTGGAGTCAGTTCTCCACTGATCTCCAGTAGCATATTGGGCACCTACCAACCTGGGGAGTTCAACTTTCAGTGTACTATCTTTTTGCCTTATCATACTGTTCATGGGGTTCTCAAGGCAAGGATACTGAAGTGGTCTGCCATTCCCTTCTCCAGTGGATCACGTTTTGTCACAACTCTTCATGATGACCTGTCCGTCTTGGGTGTCCCTACATGGCATGGCTCATAGTTTTATTGAGTTAGACAAGGCTGTAGTCCATGTGATCAGATTGGTTAGTTTTCTGTGGTTGTGGTTTTCAGTCTGTCTGCCCTCTGATGGAGAAGGATAAAAGGCTTATAGAAGCTTCATGATGGGAGAGACTAACTGAGGGGGAAACTGGGTCTTGTTCTGATGTTAGGTCCATGAATCAAGGCAAATTGGAAGTGGTCAAACAAAAGATGGCAAGAGTGAACATCAACATTTTAGGAATCAGAGAACTAAAATGGACAGGAATGTGTGAATTTAACTCAGATAACCATTATATCTACTCCTGTGGGCAAGAATCCCTTAGAAGAAATGGAGTAGCCATCATAGTCAACTAAAGAGTCCAAAATGCAGTACTTGGATGCAGTCTCAAAATGACAGAATGATCTCTATTTCCAAGGCAAACCATTCAGTATCACAGTAATCCAAGTCTATGCCCTGACCAGTAAATGCTGAAGAATCTGAAGCTGAATGGTTCTATGAAGACTCACAGAGAAGGCAATGGCAACCCACTCCAACAGTCTTGCCTGGAAAATCTCAAGGACAAAGGAGCCTGGTAGGCTGCAATCCATGGGGTCGCTAGGAGTCAGGCATGACTAAGCGATTTCACTTTCACTTTTCACTTCCATGCATTGGAGAAGGAAATGGCAACCCACTCCAGTATTCTTGCCTGGAGAATCCCAGGGACGGCGGGAGCCTGGTGGGCTGCCATCTATGGAGTCACACAGAGTCGGACAATGACTGAAGCAACTTAGCATGAAGACCTACATGACCTTATAGAACTAATATCCCCCAAAAATGTCCTTTTCACTACAGGGGACTGGAATGCAAAAGAAGGAAGAGAAGAGATACTTGGAGTAACTGGCAAATTTGGCCTCAGAGTACAGAATGAAGCAGGGCAAAGGCTAACAGAGTTTTGCCAAGAGAATGCACTGGTGATAGCAAACACCCTTTTCCAACAACACAAGAGAAGACTCTACACATGGACATCACCAGATGGCCAACATCAAAATCAGATTGATTATATTCTTTGCAGCCAAAGATGGAGAAGCTCTATACAGTCACCAAGATCAAGACTGGGAACTGACTATGGCTCATATCATGAACTCCTTATTGCCAAATTCAGACTTAAATTGAAGAAAGTAGGGAAAACCACCAGAAACCATTCAGGTATGACCGAAATCAAATTCCTTACGATTATACAGTAGAAGTGACAAATAGATTCAAGGGATTAGATCTGATAAAGTGCCTCAAAACTATGGACCGAGCTTCATGACATTGAACAGGAGGCAGTGATCAAGATCATCCCCAAGAAAAAGAAATGATAAAAGGCAAAATGACTGTCTGAGGAGGCCTTACAAATAGCTGTGAAAATAAGAGAAGTGAAAGGGCTAAGGAGAAAAGGGAAGATTTGAATGCAGAGTTCCGAAACAGCAAGGAGAGATAAGGAAGGCTTCCTCAATGATCAATACAAAGAAATAGAGGAAAACAATAGAATAGGAAATATTAGAGATCTCTTCAAGAAAATTAGAGATACCAAGGGAACATTTCATGCAAAGATGGGCTCAATAAAGGACAGAAATGGTATGGACCTAACAGAAGCAGAAGATATTAAGAAGAAGTGGCAAGAGTACACAGAAGAACCATACAAAAAAGATCTTCATGACCCAGATAATCACAGTGGTGTGATCACTCCCCTATAGCCAGACATCCTGGAATGCAAAGTCAAGTGAGCCTTAGGAAGCATCACTTCAAACAAAGCTAGTGGGGGTGATGGAATTCCAGTTGAGCTATTTCAAATCCAAAAAAATGATGCTGTGAAAGTGCTACACTCAGTATGCCAGCAAATTTGGAAAACTCAGTGGTGACCAGAGGACTGGAAAAGGTCAGTTTTCATTCCAATCTCAAAGAAAGGCAATGCCCAATATGCTCAAACTACTGCATAATTGCACTCATCTGACACGCTAGCAAAGTAATACTCAGAATTCTCCAGGCCAGGCTTCAACAATACATGAACCATTAACTTCCAGATGTTCAAGCTGGATTTAGAAAAGGCAGAGGAACCAGAGATCAAATTACCAACATCCGCTGGATCATTGAAAAAGCAAGATATTTCCAGAAAAACGGCTACTTGTGCTTCATTGACTAGGCTAAATAAAGCCTTTGACCATATGGTTCACAACAACCTGTGGAAAATTCTGAAAGAGATGGGAGTACCAGACCACCTGACCTCCTCCTGAGAGATCTGTATGCAAGTCAGGAAGCAACAGTTAGAACTGGACATGGAACAATAGATCAGTCCAAATTGTAAAAGAATTAAGTCAAGGCTGTATATTGCCACCATGCTTATTTAACTTATATACAGAGTACATCATCCAAAATGTTGGAATGGATGAAGCACAAGCTGGAATCAAGATTGCCAGGAGAAATATCAATAACCTCTGATATGCAGATGACACTACCCTTCTGGCAGAAAGTGAAGAAGAACTAAAGAGCCTCTTGATGAAAGTGAAAGAGGAGAGTGAAAAAAACTGGCTTAAAACTCACCATTCAGAAATCTAAGACCATGGCATCTGGTTACATCACTTCATGGCAAATAGACGGGGAAACTGTGGAAACAGTGACAAACTTTTTTTTTTGGGGGGGGTGCTCTAGAATCACTGCAGATGGTGACTGCAGCCATGAAATTAAAAGATGCTTGCTTCTTGGAAGAAAAGTTATGACCAACCTAGACAGCATATTAAAAAGCAGAGATGTTACTTTGCCAACAAAGGTCCATCTAGTCAAAGCTATGGTTTTTTCAGTAGTCAGAGAGTTGAGCTATAAAGAAAGCTGAGCAGTGAAGAACTGATGCTTTTGAACTGTGGTGTTGGAGAAGATTCTTGAGAGTCCCTTGGACTGCAAGGAGACCCAACCAGTCCATCCTAAAAGGAAATCATTCCTGAATATTCACTGGAAGGACTGATGCTGCAGCTGAAACTCCAATGCTTTGGACACCTGATGCAAAGAACTGATTCCTTAGAAAAGACCTTAATGCTGGGAAAGATTGAAGACAGGAGGAGAAGGGCATGACAGAGGATGAAGTAGTTGGATGGAATCACCGACTCTACCATTCTCATCCTCTGTGCAAGACCTATTAGTCGTACTAAAACAAAAAAGATAAAAACAGGTAGTATTGCTAATACTACCTACTAGTGGTAGCCTACTTAACCTTCCCCTTTCCCCAGGATAGTGCCCTGTTCTTTGATCACCTGATGGTCCCATCTTCCTAGAATATCCATCCTGTCTCTGAGAAGTCTTCTCTGAGAATACCAAACAGCACCCAGCAGTCTACTTTCAGTCCTTCTTTGATGCGTGAAGTATTCACTCCTGAACCTACAGGCTGTTTTGAGTCCTGTCCTCAGGTTTATTCTATGCTTTGGTCATTCTTTATTTCCTTGGTTCTCTTCCCTGTCACAATCTTAACTCTTCTTTTTCCTGCACCGAGTAAGAAATTGGTATGCAATGGCTATTTTCACAGTCTTTGAATGTCCGTAATGTGTGTCTCTGTGATCCTTCAGGTTACACCTTTTACTATGTTAAAATGTTTTCTCTACTGTGTAGAGAAAGTGAGCAGAAAGTCAGGAGATCTAAGATCCCTCGTTTCTTTAATTGATCTTGAACATGGAGTATAACTTCATTGAACCTCAAGGTTTCTTATTCCTAAAATAAGACTGAAAATAAAGTAAGACTGACCCTTTCTAGCTCTACATTTCTGTGAGACTAAATCATCTTTACAGATGTTCTTTACGTAAGGGGTTGGTTTGCAAGTGAACTGGGGGAAGACTGGGATAGTTTTCTTCTTCACTTTTCTCTTCTCATATCTGATGGGACTAAAGTCCTTCCTTGACCCCACTTCCTGATCCTTAAAATGCAGCAAGATATTGATGCCAAGGTTTTCACTAGACTTTGTAATCCGAGAAGCAGAAAATATGGTTACATGTTTAGAATACAGCAGCAAGGGCTTTTGTTTCCATATTTTTTTTTATTAGTTTTGCCATACAATGACATGATATCACCATGGGTTTACATATGCTCTTCCTCCAGAATCCCCCTCCCTAAAATCTTACTCAAGCTTTTCGAAACAGTAATTTTTTTCTGATGTTCAGTGTCTGTCTTAGACAGTTTGACTGATAATATTTCTTATGAAGGATGAAATGCTCCTACCCAGTGAAAAATTTCATCTTCTTCAATTTTTCCTGAAAGAGCTCATCTGTGTGCTGAGAAGTCTCCTTGCTTAAGGCTCTGGTTACAGAAGTAGAACGAACCATAGGTCACCATGCTGTAGGGCACTGCTCTTCATGAAGGGTTGGCCAAGGAAAACACTCATTTAAAAGCATTTGAAACAGAAGATGAAACGAATGGTTTTCAACTAGGAGAAAGCTCATGAAATGGCCTCTGAGCCAATGTTCCACATGATAAATCCTGAATGCAGTAGGAGCAACTTGTCATTAAGGGTGCTACCTGGAAAATCTCGGATCTAGCACTCCTCACCTGCCATTTTAAATCCTTTTATTGCAAATCCACAAGCAGCTCTCTTTAACACCCATGTTAACTTCTTGTGGTGAAAATGAAAATACAAACTACTTCTTTCATCTTGGCGGATTCATCGTCATTCCCCTATCATCACCAATGGCAGTAAGTCAGATTTATAGCTCTTCAGTAACTTGTGATTGCTTCTGAGGTAGATTAATGGTTATGAAATATAATTACCATTGTCAAGAAATTTATGGAAAGGAGAGATACTGAATATGTGAATATTTATTTTAAAAGGTGTGATTTTTAATCCTTATCTGTTTCTCAGTGAATTATATTTTTAAGTTTGGAAAGAGTTTTCTTTTTCATTGCGGTAAGAACACTTAGGGCTTCCCTGGTGGTTCAGTGGTAAAAGAATCTACCTTCCAATGCAAGGAGACACAGGTGACATCGGTTCGATCCCTGGGTCAGGAAGATCCCCTGGAGTGGGAAGTGGCAACCCATTCTAGTACTCTTGCCTGGAAAATCCCATGGACAGAGGAGCCTGGTGGGCTGCACTCCATGGGGTCACGGTGAGTTGCAAACAACTGAGCACTCATGAAGAACACTTAATATGAGATCTAACCTCTTAACAAATTTTTAACTACACTAGACAGCACTGTTAATTATAGGAAATGTGTTGTATAGCAGATCTTTGGACTTAATCATGTTGCATAACTGAAACCCTATATCCTTTGAACAGCAAGTCTCCATATTTTCTTCCTCCTACCTCCTGGTAACCACCGTTCCACTCTCTGCTTCTATAAATTTGACTCTTACAGATACCTCGTTTAAGTGTAATCATACAGTATTTATCTTTTTTTGGCTGGTTTATTTTATTTAGCATGATGTCCTAAGTTCCATCCATGTTAACACATATCACAGGGTTTCCTTCTTTTTCAAGGCTAAATAATATTCCATTGTTTCTCTTGCATTGACAGGCAGGTTTTTTCCAGTAGCACTGCCTGGGAAGCTCATATATAACATATATACATATATCACATTTTCTTTATCTATTCAGGAATTGCAAATTAAAACCATGATGAATTATTACTTTACTACACCTTTAGAATGGCTATTATTTTAAAAATATGAACCTGGCCCACTGTTGTTGAGATACAAAGTAGTGCAGCTGGCTATGGAAAACAGTATGTAAGTTTCTAAAAAAAGTAAAAATAGAATTACCGTACACCAGCAATCCCACTTTGTGTATTTATCCAAAAGAATTGAAATCAGATTCTTGCAGATATATTTACATTCCCATGTTTTTTGTTATGTTCACAATGGCCAAGACATAGGAAAAACCTAGTTTTGGGAGAATTTTATTAAAAGTCATTGGTCAAAGTCAGAAACATTTTCTTTGTATAACAGCATGTCTCAAGCTACCATTTGGATTTATTTTCTGAACTGTCACTTTAACCAACCATTTTCTTTTACATAGGGAACAAGAAAGGGATGGAAGCAAATCCTGAATTTGTACTCCTCTTCCACCCCTCTTCTTGCCCTAACCCCCCTTCCTCTTTAGCTTTTTCCTAAGAAAGATGATAGTATGAAGAACACTATTCACCTGGAACAAGTGTGCCAACCTCACTGCAGTGTTTGGTCAAAAATGTCATACTGTGGCTTTGTTTCTCATCCATCTTCTGCCCCCTACATGGGGGATGAAGCTATCCTTTGACTTCCATTGACAGCGTCACCAAGTTGGCCAAGGGAGGTTGGAGGGATATACATCACATTACAGTCTTCTCACTGCCAAATTCTAGTTTTGGCAACATATGTGAAAAGCTCCAAAGCAAATACAGGGAGATGAAATAAAAATTAAATTAATTCTCTCCAAGGATAAATAAAGCATGGATGCATTGCTCTTGAGTTTACAGGATGGAACCAGAAAGACTGTCCTTGAGTTTTAGTGATATTGGAGTTCAGATCCCTGATTCTTCAACCCAGAAAATGGATATATATATATATATATATATATATATATATATACCAACAAAAATCTAGGTTCCCTACTAATATCTATATATGTAAGAAAATATGCCTCAATAGTTCATATTTATGGACATCTTCATGGTGATGTATGTGAGTTAGTTGTTTTCAGAGGAAAAGGATCAGACTCTTTCTTTGAGCATATTAATGTCAAAGAGCAAAAGGGCATTTGGAAATCATGTAATTTCAGGCAGATACAAATGGCTTTATTTTTTATTTTATTTTATTTATTTATTTTTTTAATTTTCTTTACTTTATTGTGTTGGTTTTGCCATACATTGACATGAATCCGCCATGGGTATACATATGCTCCCCCTCCAGAAGCCCCCTCCCTCCTCCCTCCCGATTCCCTCCCCCTGGGTCATCCCGGTGCACCAGCCCCGAGCATCAAACCTGGGCTGGCGATCGATTTCACATATGATAATTCACATGTTTCAATGCCATTCTCCCATATCATCCCACCCTTGCCCTCTTCCACATAGTCCATGAATCTGTTCTATACATCTGCGTTTCTTTTGCTGTCCCACATGCAGGGTTCTCGTTACCATCTTTCTAAATTCCATATATATGCGTTAGTATACTGTATTGTTGTTTTTGCTTCTGGCTTGCTTCACTCTGGATAATAGGCTCCAGTTCTGTCCACCTGAGTAGAACTGATTCAAATGAATTTTTTTTTAATGCTGAGTAATATTCCATTGTGTATATGTACCACAGCTTTCTTATCCATTCGTCAGTTGATGGGCATCTAGGTTGCTTCCATGTCCTGGCTATTGTAAACAATTTCTAACTCCTCATTTTTTTCAACCTGAGATTTAAAAAAAAAATGTTCTTCTACATGAACTATTTTTCTATTTTTTTTTATCAAAGTATAGTTGGTTTATAATATTATATTAGCTTCAAGTTTCCACCAAGTGATTCAACATTTTTATGGATTATACTCCATTTAAAGTTATTATAAGTTCTCATTTTTATGAATTGAGAAAATTGGGGTGAGGCAGGGCCCTCTTCTTTTCTTTGGGTTCTTTATTACCATATAACTGACCACCTGAAATATTTCTGACTGGTTTCTGGACTCTTAGTTATCTGACCAACACTGGACAGGCAGCTACAGAAAAATACTGGTACCTACTGAACCGTTTACGGAAGTTGAGTTATTTTGGATCAGCTTAATTTAAAATCTTGGTTATTTTTTCATCAATCCTCACTGAAAGACAGGATTAAAGGAAGACTTCATTTTGTTTACTAAATGCTGATAAAATACCAAAAGAAAGTGAAAGTGTTAGTCACTCAGTCATGTCTGACTCTTTGTGATCTCACGGTCTATAGCCCGCCAGACTCCCCTGTCATGGAATTCTCCAGGCAAGAATACCGGAATGGGTAGCCATGCCCTTCTGCAAGGGATCTTCCTGACTCGGGGATCAAACCCGGGTCGCATTGCAGGCAGATTCTTTACCATCTGAGCCACAAGGGAAACCCAAAGTTAAATACCAAAGTTGATAAAATACCAATGATGTAAGCAACGTTCACAATGACTAGGCTGCTATGGACTATCCTTTAGCCAGCCAGGGCAATGCTTCTCACCATCTCTATTTTAGAAGTGATTACAGTTTTAATTATGGTTTTCATCTTTGTTTTTTGAGCAAGTTACATATTTTTCTGGTGACTTTGCTATCGGAGACTGTATATATCTAAATTGAAATTGGAGAATAGAGAGAATAGAGGTATTCCCTGTGGTCCAGTGACTAGGACTTGGCATTTTCACTGTGGTGGCCTCATTCAATCTCTGTTTCAACCCATGTTTAGGGAACTAAGATCCCACAAGCTATGTGATGTGGCAAAAAAAAAAAAAATGGAAAATACAAGCAATAGAAACACCCATAAGGTATTGCACTGTTTTCATTTTTTTCCCCCAAAGTTGTGTTCTTCTCACACACAAATACAAAAGCTAAAACTTACTTTCTGAATATAATTGTAGAAAATTTAATTTTTTCCTTAAAAAATGACAACATATACCAGGGTGCCAATATCTCTTGAACAGCTGAGCACTGAATGAAATTTTTTGTTGGTTCGAACTTACTGACGGCTGTTTTTCATGAAGTCTTGAGGAGTGTGTAGTCTTCCATAGAATGAGAGTTCCTCAACCACACCTAACAACTCAATCATGAGAAAAAAAAAAGGAAATGATGATAAAACTGAATATGGAGTAACAGATATTTACACCATTTATAAAAGTGAGAGGCAAATGGAGAAAGCTTATTTTTTATGTTAAACATATGGTCAAAACTCGTCATTAGTTGCTTGGAGAAGCAGGAGGATGGATGACCAATATAGATTTCTATGTGTGCTCAGTCACTTCAGTTGTGTCCAGCTCTTTGCAACCCAATGGACTGTAGCCCACCAGACTTCTCTGTAATGGGATTTTGCAGGCAAGAATACTGGAGTGGATTTCCATGCCCTCCTCCAGGGGATCTTCCTGACTGAGGGATTGAACCCACATCTCCTGCATCTCCCACAGGTGGATTCTTTTCTACTGAGCCACCAGGGAAGCCTACATGTTTCTACAGGAGATGGAAACAAGTTTTAATTGAACTTTTGTTTGTCTTTGGAACCAGTGTCCACAGTCACAATCACATGCAATTTTGTCCAGTAATTTGGATATTCACTTTTGCAAACTACTACTATGACCACTGAGGATGAGGCTACTGCTATGTGATGACTTCACGTGTGTTTTAATTAGATAACTCTTCCCGAGACATTTTGCTTCTAGTTGTCAGAAAATTATTTTAAGTTCATCAGAAGAAAGAAATGTCGATGCCATTTTGGGGGAAATTTTTTTTTAATAAGCACTCATCTCTGGAGGTAATGAAGTTGGAATAAAAAAAAAAAGATGGCTGAGATGTGAATTATAGCTCCTTAAATTTGATGCCCTTGTGCAATACACAACATGAACAGTTGTAGCAGTTGGCTATTCCAGGAGATAAATGCCGTAGGAGTCAGAAATCTACTAGTTTCATCTTCCTAACTCATGGTCAAATAGGGAGGAAAGAACCAGTCTTAAATAGATCACATAGTGTTTTGTTGATTGTGTTGGATTTCAGAAGTCTTTCAACATACCCACTATAAGAGAGGAAAACAGCTGTTAAGATGAGATGTCAGGCAGAAATAATTCAGTTTAGTTCAGTTTAGTCACTCAGTTGTGTCCAACTCTGCAACCCTGTGAACTGCAGCACACCAGGCCTCCCTGTCCATCACCAACTCCTGGAGTTTACACAGACTCATGTCCATTGAGTCTGTGATGCCATTCAACCATCTCATCCTCTGTTGTCCCCTTCTCCTTCTACCCTCAATCTTTCCCAGCATCAGAGTCTTTTCAAATGAGCCAGCTCTTGGCATCAGGCAGCCAAAGTATTGGAGTTTCAACTTCAACATCAGTCCTTCCAATGAACACCAAGGACTGATTTCCTTTAGGATGGACTGGTTGGATCTCCTTGCAGTCCAAGGGACTCTCAAGAGTCTTCTCCAACACCACAGTTTAAAAGCATCAATTCTTTGGCACTCAGCTTTCTTTATAGTCCAACTCTCACATCCATACATGACTACTGGAAAAACCATAGCCTTGACTAGATAGGCCTTTGTTGACAAAGTAATGTCTCAGCTTTTTAATATGCTGTCTAGGTTGATCATAACTTTCCTTCCAAGGAGTCAGCGTCTTTTGATTTCATGGCTGAAATCACCATCTGCAGTGATTTTGGAATAATTGGGCCAGTAATTTGTGCTAAATAAATGTTTGCTCAGAGTCTGCCTGCAATGCAGGAGACATAAGAGACTTGGATTTGATCCCTGGGTCGAAAAGATCCCCTGGAGAAGGAAATGGCAACCTACTCTAGTATTCTTGCCTGAAAATTCCCATAGGCAGAGTAACCTGGCAGACGATGGTTCACGGAGTTCAAAGCTGGACATGACTGAGCAACTAAGCACACACACATACATACATTGTCATCGTGAGTGTGAGCAAGCTTTAATTTACATCAGTGACATTGATCTATACATGTGGATTTCTGGAAATGTATTAGGATTCTCTGTCAGTGCATCATTTTTATTAATTACTTATTAGGTACTTTAATATTATGTTGAATGCTTTCTATATATTATCTCAGTGAATGGCTATAATAATTTCAGGGGGATTATTCTTTTAGTTATTGCCATCATCTAAGCTTTGAGACACTGCCCTATGTGGAACCCAATGTCCATGCCATTCCTGAGAATGTAAATGAAAAAAAGTGATTTATAACTTTTTTTAATATGCCAGCAAGAATCAAGTGGGAAGGTGTAATTATAAACAGACATAAATAGGTATGCATGGTATTTAAGAATCGATTTGTGAAGAGATCAATGTGAAGAACATGACAAGCCTGGTAGGAACATAAATTGGTACAACCTTTTTGGAGGATAATTTGGCAGTTTGTGTCAGAAACTTCAGCAAGAAAAACTCATCAGAAATATGTAATTAGAAAGGTAGCAAAATTCTCTACAGATTGATCCACTTTAGTATTGCTTCTGCTAATTAACTGAAATAACATATTCATCAAAATGAAGCTTTAAAGAGGATGTTGTAGAAAAAACGTTGTTTTGAAAATGTTCTTAACGTATTGAAAAATATTTAAAGGGCATCAATGAAAATGTATGATTGCAGATTTATGAAATTAAGTATGTATTTGCCCACCCACTCACGTATAGAGAAAAGACTAAAAGGGTTTATTTAATAGTAGTTACCAATAGGTGGTACAATAATGAGTCATGTTTATTTTTTCTGCTTTTTTTGGATTTTTTTCTATTTTCTATAATAAACTATTTTGTTTTTAAATCAGAAAAAGATGGTTCAAAAATATGGACTTAATGTAGCCATTTATCTTTTGATTACATTTGAACCAAATATAAAGATGGGTTAATGTTGGTCTTATTTTTGTGTTTATCTCAGTTTTACATTTTCTTTTTGCCTTTGTTAAGAAATACATTAATAACTGCAATAAGATCATAGGAAAAAATTTTATTTTCTTTTGAAGGTAGAACCAAGGCAAGATGATTTCTCTTAAGGAATAAGAAAGCTCTGCTTTGTTTCATTTAGACTAGGTTTATCCAAACATGGTGTGTCAATCACCCAGATAATTCAAGTCTGCATTAGTCAGAAGCTGCTAACTATTGTAACAAACAACAGCTAAACTATTAGCAATTCAATATAACAGTTTATTGGTTGATTACATCATAGACCATTATGGTCAGAGTCAGGCAAGTGGGAGGGAAACTGTTCTGGTGTCATTTAGACATTGGGAACCCAGACTTTGTCCATCGTGGTCAACATGTGGTCACCATCATGGTCATCATGGTCTCCAAAGTTGCCACAAAGTAAGAAAAGATATTGCCAGCTGTCCTCAGCCACCTTTGTTCACATTTCATTGGCCAGAACTGGATCACGTGGCTGTACTTAAATTTAATTGCAAAGGAGGCTGGGAAATGTAGCCTTGTTACCCAACAGAAGTTCATGTGCCCAATTCTCGGTGAAGACAGATGATATCGAAATACCAGTCTGGAGAAGAGAAAGGTTTATTGCAGGGCCATGCAAGGAAAGGGGTGATTTATGACCCCCAGTCCCTGAACTCCTCAAATGGTTTCAGGAAAGCCTTTTTAAAGACAAGACTAGGGAGGGGTGTGGTTAATTGTTGCAAACTTCTTGGTGTTGGACTCTTTTGTTCATGCAGGTGTCCGCATAGGTCAGGTCACATTGTTCCTGTAAATCTCTAATAAAACAAATGTTATTCTCTGTTCTGTAGCTTTTTATATCTCTATGTACTTAAAGGTCAGGGCCTTGAGAGTAGGCTACCCTGTGTATTTCAGGCTATAGGCAGCATTGCTTTACAAAATGGTTCAGAGCCAGCATGACTAAACACAAGCAGTAGAACACAGAGATTAAAAAGGAAAAGCTCTAATGTCGAGTTAGATTGGGTCCTTCCTACTATAGTCTTACTGTGTTTCCAGGAGGGAAACAAAGTAAGTTGGATGAACCCACAGCCCATGTCACTACTTCATTCCCCTAATACATCATCTTACCCAGATAAAAAGGATTTTTTTGTCTTTAATTATAGAGAGAATGGTACCTCAATACTCTGTTTTACTTTAGCATATAAGTAAAATATTGCTTTTAAATTCTATTCTGTTGCTGAATTTATTTTTTATAGTATATCACTCTAAAATTTTTACATCCAGCTGGGAAAAAGAAAAAAAAAAAAAACCAGCAACAACAACAACAAAGTATTTATCAGGGGGTAATTGATGCTCAAAACATGATAACATATTTCCTCAACACAATTCCCAAATGACTGTTGGTTAGGAGGAAATGTTTGTACAGGCTACACATTCATGGATGGATACAGTCTGTTACCCTCTGGCTTCCAAAATGTTTATGTCTGATTGGAAACTCTTCAATTTGTATCAGACACTGGAAAAACACTTTACTGTCTGAGATTTTCTATTTGTTGAAGATGGTGGTAAAAGAAATCTTAAGCATATGGAATTACCTGGTGTATTTTTTTGGAACTAGAGCTTTATTTTAGTAATGTTTACAGAAACCAAGGGCAGGTTGTAAATAGAATAAAAGAGCAAAATAAAAGGTGAAGGTATTAGAACTTATATTGCTTATTCTTTTATGTAGGAATCTTCCGTTTCATCTGGAGAGTTAAGCCGTTGCTTCAGGAGCACCCCTATGTCATCTTTGGAGACCTAAAGTTTGTCTTTTGTTTTCTTGAAGCTCTCAACTCACAAAGAGTGGTTTACTGTTTTTAATTAATCAGTTACAAATATACCAAGGCACTTTTGGGTCATGTAGCTTTATACCAGGAATTGTGCATGAGAATGAAGCTAGGCAGTACCAGAGGTGAACAACCTCTGGGAACCATGTAACCCTGGTAGGCCACGACCACTGTTGCCTTAAGGCTGAATTCCACAAGAATTTCCATCTAAGATTTCCTGCTATACTGCCTGCATCTGCCTCCCAGATCCCACGAGTGAGTCCCTACTTTAAGGAGGTATAAACCGTGTATTCTGGGATACCACAGAGAGGGTGGAAATTTCAATGACTTTGAGAAGGAAAGAAATGTGTTTCACATCAGAGGTGCTCCTGGAAGCACGCTGTAAAAGGGCGGCCACAATGACATGCAGTGTTCTCCTCATAAAAGCGTAGACGGTAGGAGGTGTGGCTCTTAACAGAGGCAAGTAGTTTTAGACCTAGAAAAATGATCCTTCCCTTCAAAAATCCAAGTTAGAGCAAAAACTGTTTACTTTTACATTACAAAAAATGTAAAAAAAAAAAAAAAAACCCCACATTATTTTACCAAAATCTTCATCACTAATGATTTTGTTTCATAGTTGAAAGATAGAATGTTGAAGCCCATCACTTTCACCTTTCTTCTCCACATCTGGATCCCTTAACTTCCTTAATCTTCAGTGTTGTTGTATGGAAAATTAAGACCCCGCAGTGCCTCCCAAGAGCTATGTACAGAGTAAAGAACATAAAGCCTTTATAAAAGTTGAAGTGATGAAGTGTTTTAACAATTTTCCATATTGATTGAGGAATATAGACAATTTTCAATAGTTTAATTTTTAAAAACTGAGATATAAATGACATATAACATTATATTATTCTCAGGTGTACAGCATAATGGTTCAATATACATAAGTTCTTAATCACTCAGTCGCGTCTGACTGTTTGCGACCCCATGGACTGTAGCCCACCTGGCTCGTCTGTCCGTGGGATTCCTTGAGGTAAGAATACTGGAGTGAGTTGCCATTCCTGCTCCATCAATATATGTATGTGATACATTTTACATTTTAATCATTATATGCTACCATTAGTTCATACTATATATACCCCTCTTTTCATCCATCCATTCATTTCCCAAATAGTTATTGCTGATGTTATCTCATAATTCATTGTGCTAACTTATGGGGAAACATGAGTGAAAAAGCGTGTTTCTGCTCCCAGGAAAGTTGTGGTCTGGTTTGGTAAGGGAGGCAGGTAAATGATACTGTAACATGATGCATACTATGAGAAAGATATATTTAAAGTAATCTGGGGAAGAAGTAGACAGAAGTGTATTTTTAACAATAAAAACAAAGCCTTCCACTTGAGTTGTTGTTGCTGTTCAGTTGCTAAGTTGTGTCCGACTCTCTGTGATCCCACAGACAGCAGCACACCAGGCTTCTCTGTCCTTCACCATCTCCCACAGATTGCTCAACCTCATGTCCATTGAGTCGGTGATGCCATCCAACCATCTCATCCTCTGTTGCCCCCTTCTCCTCCTGCCCTCAATCTCTCCCAGGATCAGGGTCTTTTCCAGTGAGTCGGCGGTTCTCATCAGGTAGCCAAAGGATTGGAGCTTCAGCTTCGTGTCTCTTGAGTATGCACAAATAATAAAACTCATGCTGAGGAAATGACTTTTCAAAGTTTTAACTATGTTCATAGTGTGAATATAAGCATGGATGCAGTCTTTGAACATGTACCTAAAAGTACAAATGCATGTATTTTCTGAGTTTGCATATAGGGAGGATACAAAAGGATTTGGAAGCCAGTGGAATTACTACAGCAGAATGGAGCAGGGTGTGTCTCAAGAGTCCATGAAGGAGAAGGAAACCATAGACAGTGGTCAAAGCGTACATTGGGAATAACTTTACCTGAAAGTCTAGGGTTACTATTTCAGGTGAAAGGAATGGTATCTAGTATAGTCAGATGTCAGAAAGAAATGTGTATGTGGGATAGTAGAATATTCCATGTATTTCTTCAGTGCTGGCAAAACAGACTGGATGTTTTGGAATGCCACAAAGCAAAGTGCAGGCTTTTAATATCATCATACCTGAGTGCAGATCCTACCTCTGCTATTACCATATGTATGACCTTGGCCTCTTCTCTTAACTGTTGTGTGCCTCAGCATCCTCACCTGTAAAAAGGATGAAGTGCCTTATTTGCAGTGAATCCAGGATTCAGTGGGGCTTCCCTTGTGGCTCAGCTAGTAAAGAATTTGCCTGCAGTTGGGGAGACCTGGGTTTGATCCCTGGGTTGCGAAGATCCCCTGGAGAAGGGAAAGGCTACTCACTCCAAGATTCTGGCCTGGAGAATTTCATGGACTCTATGGTCCATGGAGTCTCAAAGAGTTGGACATGACTGAGTAACTTTCACTTTCATTTTCAGAATTCAGTGAAAGAATATATAGGGACAGAACTTAGCACTATGTCTGGCACAGAGGAAGCACTCAGAAAATGTAGTTATTATTATGATATATATTCTGTCTTAGACCTTTCTATGCCTTATCATGAAAGTGAAAAAAGTAAAAACGTTAGTTGCTCAGTCATGTCCAACTCTTTGTGACCCCATGGACTGTAGCCTGCTAGGCTCCTCTGTCATGGAATTCTCTAGGCAAGAATAACAGAGTGGGTTGCCATTCCCTTCTTCCAAGTCTCCTGCATTGCAGGCAGATTCTCTACCCTCTGAGCCACCAGGGAAGCTTCATGCCTTATCATGACTGAATCTCTAATATGCAGTCACCAGAGTGGGATTTGAGGCAGGCATCTGGCAGCAAAGCAGATATACAGTACATACAAACTTAGAAAAAAAATGTCTAAACAGTGGCTCTGTTGGTCTCTTTGTCAGAGAACAATGAGCAGATATGATAAGGAATGCCCTTACCAGGGCGATCTGGATTCTGAACACTGGTATTGGACACTAGTTCCAAATGCATCCAGTTTAGCTATCTGAATGGCTTTTCACTGGGCCACCTCCAAGTTCTTTCTTGACAAGAGGCCAGTTAAGAAATTCAGGCAAAACATTACTGGGGCCCCTGCGACAGCAGTGTGGGGAGAGCAGACAAGTAACAGTTTCCCTTGCTTGCTTCCTGAGGGGCATGGTGAGCTGATCTTTATGTGGGTTTGGGTTAGGGGTGTGTCCAGAGGTCAGGCTGGAGGGGCGGTGTGGGTGGTTTGCCCTCCCTTTGGTGGTGTTGCGTACAGGGGACATGCACAGCACCCCGCTTTTGCTCCTGACACTGTTTTGGTGCCAGCTCTTCACAAGTGGCAGGCAGGCTCTTTTTGATCTTTTGGTAGCATGTCGTCCAGAACCTGCCCCAACTGCTCTTGCAGGCAACTGTTTTTAGTCCCTTATTGTTTCTCTGTATTCTGTTGCTGGAGGAAACATTGTCCAGGAGCAAACGTTGCAGCAAAGGGCCCCAGGTTACAGCCTGCCTCAGTTTCACACTCGGTGTCCTGCTCTTCATGTGCACATGAGGCTGGTTCTTTACGATCATAGAGAACTAAGTGGATCTTTTTGTTATGTTGCCCATTACACTCCAGTTGAGAAAGTCCCACGTGGGATCAAGCCAGTGTATTTACGTAACTGTGTTAGATAAATCTGACAGTATTTAAATTCTCTTTTAACAGCACAATAAATAGGTCAATATAGTACTCTTGCCTGGAAAATTCCATGGATGGTAAAGCCTGGTAAGCTGCAGTCTGTGGGATTGCAAAGAGCCTCACACAACTGAACAACTTCACTTCGCTTCAAATAGGTCAATATCAGACGAAATGACCCCTCTGTGGTCCCTCTGTCTAAATCCTCCGTCTTGTTTGGGAGCCAGATTACTTGGGTAGGGGCCTTGTTCCCATTCAACCTGCCTTTTTTTCCCCCTCTCCCAACTATTCCCTGTGTAGCAGTGAACAAAGTATGTTGACCTCTAGGGATATTATTTTAATTGCTTTATTTTATCCAAGACTTAAATGTACAGAATTAGCAAAACCTCAGTTTATATAATGTTCAGTATGATTTAGAGGGCAAAGTTGACTTTTTTGGACCTATATCTTTAGTTACTGAAGTTTTAATAGCTTGGAAGTGCAGTGATGCTTGAAAATGTAAATTTTTGGAAGGAAAAAGTTTCGGAAATTGTGACCTACTTAACTTTTAGTGCATTGGATCATTGAGCCAAGAGGTATGGTGACCACCCACTGGGACTTCAGATATAATGTTATGATTGTCAAACTCCAAAGCCTAGCCTACTTATAATTAAATGAAGATAATCTCTATCTGGTCCAGAGAAATTCTAGAACCATTCACATTGGTTTAGCATCTATGTAGTGTTCCAAGGGAGTCTGTCCTAATATCTGAAGGCCTGGCAGATTGTGGATCTTTCGTATTTGTTGAATTAATTAGAATACCATGCCATCTGCTTCCATAATAAAATTCTCTCTTGCCCTCCTTAAAAACTTAATAAGTGAAATCGTTAGAGAGAAGCACAACCCAAGGCCATCCTGGATTAGAATAGGTGGCTATAATATTAACAAAACCCCTTTACAGGAAAATCCTGTATTTGGAAAAACATTAGAAATAAATCCACATGGCTGATTAGAATTCAGAAGCCCTCGATATAACTACTGTCGTTTCCTTTTCAGATTTCTGAGTTTTAACTCTCGCTATCTTGATATCAGCCTTAGTGAATCCAAATTGTGGCAGCAGAAAAGGACATTTGGAGACCAGAAGCCCTGAATGTGAGCCATCGGTGCTCATTCTCCACTTAAAACTACCCTCCACTTTTCTTCATATTCCTTCACATGCAGAGCAGCCTGCAGGAGCTTGTTTTTAATAATTACTACCAATTTTAAATGCAATTAATGCAGTTTGGAAAGAGAAATCAATAATCATTTAGTAGAAATATAGGGCATTTTTTATCATTGTTTTAATAGTGATACCATGGATCTGGTGTGATGGTACTTAGCTGGCATGACACCGCTCTGGAGCAGTGTTTGGGTCAAATTTGTGAACATGCCTTTTGTTATCATAATGCCTGAGGAGAGCTACTGGACTTCAGGGGAGAGGGACAAGGGTGCTAGTGTCCTGTAGTGCACAGAAGAGTCTTGCACAACAAAAACAGGAAGCAATGCTTGTGAGCTTATTGGGCATTCAAGTAGGCCAAATATATTGTTAATAATTATTTGGGCCTAGGCTCAGAACCATGTCTATGTAGACAGGAAGTACTTTTTGTGTGTGTGTGCAAGGTGAATATATGCATTGAATTTTCCAAGAATGAAACTACCATGTACATCAAGGGGTGTTAGGACTTGGGGAATCGGCACTTCCCCAAGAGCTGTTGACACTTTCAGACTGCTGCCATGCTGCTTGTGTGTTTGTCGCTGTTGCATTCAAGGTGAAGTACGCAGCTAGTTTTGCATCTTCCTGGGTGGAAGAACCTAACCAATTACATATTTAAAGGCATGGCATTTTATTATTCTTTACTTTTCTTCTCTTTCTCCTTTGTTATATTGTGAAGGCATTTTATTATTTCTTTCAAAATTTCGTATGTTAATTAATATCTACGAATCAAACATTTGTATATTAATTAATGTCTATGAATTTCATTTTAGGATTGCAAAGGGGACAAGACTCTACATTTCTTATAGGAGTGCTGGGTTTCATTGGCCATGGCAACTACTGATCTAGTCCTTATCCTGTCCCTAGTACTGTAATAAAGGTACTATGGTTATCCTTTATCAGCATAAATGTGAGGCAGTATTATCCTAGTTTGCAAATCAAAAGGCAGAGACTTGCTGAGTGAAAGTCATAAATGTGCCTGTTGTTGGGAGCAGGCATTCAAACCGGTGCAGATCCAGTAACTCAGGCAACTCATGCAACTACTTGACCGCTTGCTGTCAGTCAGACACTGTGCTGCTGTCTTCTCATCAGCCAAAAGCAAAGCCATGTTCTCGTCCCCCGTAAAGACTTCCCAGTCTACCTGAGAGCTCTCTATGTAGGTCAGGCAACACCTACCCATAAGTGTCACACATGAAGAGACATGCAGTGAACCTTGGAACAGTCATGTCCCTGAGGCTAAAGATCCCTCACCATCATCAGGACCAGACACACTCGGTTTCTGTTATTGATAACATTCAAAGTTGATGTCAGTGGGACTGATTCTGTAGCTAAATGTGTTTATACCTATCGAGGGGCCAGCACGGAGCTTTATTTATGAAATAGAAGTGGACCTGATGAGTCTCAGAAAGACTGCCGCACAGAGAGTTGGGAGAGGAACATTCTAGAGTAACCCACGTTGGATAATTGGTCCCGAAAGGATGGTTCTCTTCATACCCAACTGCCTAGGACAGGCCTAGTGAGTCAGGCTTCATCCTTCATCCCCCAGAGTAGCAAGGATATGCATGTGGAGGGATATCCATCACTGCCTTTCCCTGGGCTCCTGGAGAGAACTCAGAAACCCCACCATCACTGGTTCTATTGCTACGAGCTGGACTGGCTGTGGGTCACACTGATGCCCTATGCTGCTGCT
Source organism: Antilocapra americana (assembly GCA_007570785.1). Taxonomy (NCBI): domain Eukaryota; kingdom Metazoa; phylum Chordata; class Mammalia; order Artiodactyla; family Antilocapridae; genus Antilocapra; species Antilocapra americana. The sequence goes on along the minus strand of ML661340.1, from coordinate 2,591,159 downwards.
GCTGCTGCTAAGTCGCTTCAGTCATGTCCGACTCTGTGCGACCTCATAGACAGCAGCCCACTAGGCTCCCCCATCCCTGGGATTCTCCAGGCAAGAGTACTGGAGTGGGTTGCCATTTCCTTTTCCAGATGCCCTATAGTTTTCTCTTTCATTGTTTGTACTCCTTTCTCTGTTCTAAATATTATTACTGTTGCTTCCCTTCAGTTTGATATTTTCAATTATTGTATTTTTTAGAAAAACTCATAGACAGTATGTCCCAGTGTGATAGAAAGCGCTTGAGAACTGATTCTGCCTCCTTTGATCAACATGCTTGATGCAGAACCTCTGGGGGCGCCCTTCTTCACTGTCTGCTCAGAATTTCATCCAGCCTCTGAGATCAATAGTCATGACACAACCTCTGAAATATGCATGTTGTCTCCTAAGCCCAGTGTTCTTCTGCCAGATCTTGCCTCGGGGATGATTCTCACCCCTTTTCTGCCTCAGTTTCTCATCAGTAAAATGCAGAAATAATAGTGCCTCCTAGGGTAGTTGTACTGATTGACTGAAATAACAATTAGAACAATACCTAACACATAGTAAGTGCTCGATGGGCAGGAGGAAAAGGCTGCAACAGAAGATGAGATGGTTGGATGGTGTCATTGACTCAATGGACATGAGTTTGAGCGAACTCCAGGGCATAATGGAGAACAGGGAGGCCTGGCATGCTGCAGTCCATTGGTTTGCAGAGTCAGACACGACTGAGTGACTGAACAGCAGCACAAAGTGCTTGATGAACTGATCTTGTAGTAACAGTAGTGGTAGTAAACAAGGATTAGTCATTGTTGCTCACAACACTCTTTCTTTATTTTGCAGAATTTAAGTTACTAGCCCATGAAGAACCTTTCAGTTAATAATGGGTAGAATTCAGCTTGTCTAACCAGGGTCTCTCAACTGTGGCACTGCTGATATTTCGGTCCACACAATTCTTTCCTGAGGGGCTGTTCTGTGCGTTGCAGGTTATTTTGCGGTATCCCCGGTCTTTCTCCCTAGATGCTACTTACACACCTCAAGTTGTGATGACCGGAAACATCTTCAGACATTGCCAAATAGCCCCATGGATGACAGTCATATACAAGTTGCCTCTGATTGAGAACCACTGGTGAAAGGCAGTATTCCGCCTTTTTCACTATTCTTATCATGAAGGAAAATTCTTTTCTTTATATTTTTTTAAGTAGATGAGCTAAGTGATGAGGCATTTCTTCACTTTAGAAAAGAAGCCTTTGCTTTCCAACTTTCAAGCTATGGCATTATTTTAAATAATCAGCTTGGCAGGTATAATCAAAACCCAATTCAATTAAAATAAATAATCATAGGCAGCTAGACAACTGTCCTTATGCTCAGTCGGTAAAATAAATATACTTTGTTCTTCCAGATTCTCCAGTGAACGCCATGGGAGTGAAGGTAATCTTGAGGAGATCTGAGTTCTTCTAACATGCAGGCTTCAGAGGCTCCAAGTTCTGTTATTACCGTAGCAAGAGATGACGGTTTGGAGAATGATGAGTGGGTTTTCTGTGCACAGTGTTATCAGAGCTTAGGTTTTGTAACTTGAAGATACTTCCTCATATTTATTTAAAATACTCGATTTTAATTTCCAAAAGGGGGGCATTTCCCAGGGAACACATCTCATCCTTCTCCTTACCAAGATTTCCTAGTCAATCATGTCACCCTTTTCCTGCACTGGTCACCCAGGACAATGTCTGGGAGACAGTTGACCTCTCCTAGCATCTGTCTGGAGCTAGAGGAGTTCACATCATCCTTTTGGGTCAGAAAACCTAGATTTCTGGTCAGGTTTGCTTCCGCCCTTCTTCAGAACATCACACAGCAGACAATGCCCGAGAAGCATCACTGGGTGGTCGTTTTTGCTTCTAATGGAAAATCGTTTGTGGCTCAGACAGTAAAGAATCTGCCTATAAAGCAGGAGACCTAGGTTCAATCCCTGGGTTGAGAAGATCCCTGGAAGGAGGGAATGGCAACCCACTCCAGTATTCTTGCCTGGAGAATCCCATGGAAAAAGGAGCTGGATGGGCTACAGGCCGTGGGGTCACAAAGAGTCAGACATGACTGAACTGACTTATCACACAAAATAGTGGGGAAGAACCAGGCCAGGAGAGTATATGTAAGTGCCTGGGCCTTCAGGTTAGGCTACTTGAATTGGAATCTAGATTTTCTACTCTTTCATAGGTGTGACATCCTACTTAACGGCTAAATATCAACTATACTCCAATGTAATGTAAAAATTATAGAAAAAATGAAGTACTTGAAAGAGTACTTGGTGCCTAGTAATAGGAAGTGTTAATTCTTGTTATTAAAAGGACATGCTATAAGGAGTGGACCTTCCTAATCAAGTATACTGCCTTTCTCCCTACTTAAATACTAACACTTCATTCCATCATTTATCTCCTTCTGCTGTTTTATTTTTTTTTAATTTTTATTGGAGTATAGTTGAGTTACGATATTGTTTTAGTTTCAGGTGTACAGCAAAGTGAATCAGTTACACATATACAAATAGCCACTCTTTTTTTATATTCCTTTCCCATATAGACCAGACTTCCCAGGTGGCGCTAGTGGTAAAGAACCTGCCTACCAATGCAGGAAACATAAGAGACTTGAGCTTGATCCCTGGGTTGGAAAGATCCCCTGGAGGAGGGCATGGCAACCCACTCCAGTATTCTTGCCTGGAGAATTCCATGGGCAGAGGAGCCTGGTGGGCTACAGTCCACAGGGTCACAAAGAGTCGGACACAAATGATGCAACTGAGCATGCATGCATTTGTATATGTCAATCCCATTTTTAAGCGCCATCCATTTAATGTATTTCCTTGCCTCCCAATGCCTCTCTCTTGGGTAAGTATCCTATACTGCTGAGCCTGGTCTTTTAGCCTGGGAGTTAACAGAGGCTGCTCGTTAACTCTCCAGTCCCCTTTCTTCTGATGACAGACACCTTGCCCCCTGGCTGTGGAACTGGGACTTGATCCAGGTGTGACCAAGACACCCGTTCTGCTACAAAGAAAGATATTCCAAGGGTCGTGCCCGTGATCTCTGCTGCTTAGAGCCCTTCTTGCAGTTGCTATACACACACACTGGGCTGAACAAGTCCTCTCTTTCTTCTGGGGTGGCTGAGCTGGTGGTGCCAGCATCACATTTCCTGTCAACAGGAAGAGCAAGGGAAGCAGACTCTGAAAAAGGCGAAGAAGAAGAAAGTGAGAGAGCCCACTACATGAGCATCCTGCTCCAGCCTCCGATCCACTGCTTGCTCCACCCTCTCCTTCCATTCTGTCACCTACTACTCTTCCTTCCTGGAGTTAATATATTTCCCTCCTGCTTAATCATGTTTGAGTTGTGTCTTGGTCCTATGAACCAGCTGGAGACTAGAGCTCAAAAGAGGGGCCAAGGAGCTCCATCAGGGCAGTGACAATGTCTTACTCATTCTAATGCCACCAGGGTCTCACTCAGAACCTGCCTTGGGCAGAGGAACTGCCTGGATGCCCAGGAGAAGGAGAGTTCCCAGTGTCAGAGCTGAGACTCCCTTGTCCTGGGGTCTTACTTGGGTCAGTTACTGGAACCAGAGAGCAGATTTTTGTCTCCTGTGATTAGAGCCACCTGGCATATTTACCTGGAATGGGTACCAGTGGGTGCCACCAGGTGTGGGGTTTGCTGAAACCCCAAAGCCGTTGAATCATTGCCCCCTCTATTATTCCCACAGGTTTAGGTTCTACCATGGTGCCTGAGAAGGGTCTTTTATTTTGGAAATTTTGGGTAGGATCCATATTCCTTTATTCCCTAGCTCTTTTAACATGCTCTTTAAAAATAGTTCATATATATATATATATGTATGTATGTATGTATGTATGTATGTATATGCTTCCCAGGCAGTGTTAGTGGTAAAGAACCAATACAGGAGACATAAGTTTTGCAGGTTTTATCCCTGGGTCAGGAAGATCCCCTGGAGAAGGAAATGGCAATGCACTCCAGTATTCTTGTCTGGAGAATCCCATGGACAGAGGAACCTGGTGGGCTACTGTCCAGAGTTACAAAGAGTCAGATACAATTGAAATGAGCTAGCACACACACACATATATCTATTAAACATATGTATATATATATGTGTGTGTGTGTGTGTGTGTATGTATGGTTTTATTTTTCATACATCACACGTTTCTTTCATCTTAGCCTCATCATAATTAGCAAAAATAGCAGGATAGCAGTTTCTATTTAGCAAACAAAGTAGCAGTTTTTTGTATTTAATTCTATTTATTTTTGGCTGCGCCGGGTCTTCGTTTCTTCGTGCGGGCTTTCTCCAGTTGCAGCCAGTGGGGGCTCCTCTTCCTCACAGTGCATGGGTTTCTCTGGTTGCTGAGCACAGGCTCTAGGTGCATGGGCTCAGTAGTTAGGGTGCATGGGCTTAGCTGCTTCGTGACATATGGGATGCTTCTGAACCAGGGATTGAACCAGTTTCCCCTGCATTGGCAGGCAGATTCGTATTCACTGTGCCACCTGTGAAGTCCCTCGGGACAGTTTCGAACACTGGTGTGAACACAGAAGAGACACTCATACTCCTGTGGTGAAATAATCTAGGGTTAAACGCATGAGCTCGCTCTGTCCCCAGCTGGACACAGGCATGAGAGCAAAGACGGTGCTGAGGTGTGAGCAGCCTAACAAGACAGGATGTGTTTAAGCACCCTGTACGCTTTATATTTTACTAGAAAGTGTTTAATACTTTAAATAGACTTTGGAGGTCAGCTTCCAGGAGCCCCAAAGATCAGATCATCTTTTCCCAAACAGCTACAGCCTACCCTCGAGGAATGGATCTGGGACTCAGGGATGAAAGCCAAGCATCCTCTGTCATTTTGACACCTTTATTAATGCACCGTGGTAAGGAATGAAATAATCTATTCAGACATGTTTTAGCTAAGCCTGGAATATACATTTTTAAGGCAGGAGGGGAGGGAGTTGAGTGGAGAAAAAAACAAAAAGCTAAGGAGAACTAAAAAAAAAAAAAAAATCTGGATGGTCTTTGCAACCATAAATGGTAAAACTAACCCTGTTCCACTGCCAGCTACAAGAACAGCCGAGTAAGGTTTTGATTTACAGGAACAGCTCAGCAAGAGCCTTGTAGAGAGCTTCATGCCTGCTATAAAAATGTGATTAGCTATAAAACAGAGATTTAACAAGAAATTTAAGCACAAGCAACAGACCTGCTCAAAAATAAACAAAAACAGAAATTGCTGCCTTCGTGTCTAACCCAACTCAATAAAGACCAGGATGGGGAGAATTCCTTTTTAGACTTGTGATGTAATTAATGACTGAACTTTTAGATTCAAAGGAAAGAAAAAAGAAAGATGACCTTGAACTTTGCAGATGACTTCAGTCTGCCTTTAGTCTACATCTCTTGCATTTGAGGTGTCCTAAAGCATGAACAGGAGACCTCTCAGAGAACAGCTCCCTATTTAAGACCCTCTGTGGACACTCAGGCTGGGAGGAAATAGAAGTCAGTGGGAGCATTCAGGTCCTCATCCAGGGAGGGGAGAGTGTTTAAATCTGCAAGTCTCTCATCCCTAATTCTCTTTGTAGCCTGTCTCCACATGCTTTGTAGCAAGTCTGCAATATAGCCCTACACTGCTGTGAAGGTTTTTGGCTAGAGGCCGAATTGGTTCCAAATGATGGTCCTTTGGAGAACAAGAGGCTCCCCTATGTTAGTCTGAAGAGGTTCACTGGCTGAATATGAATATTTAGTTAAAGTATTTGTACATTTAGGTCAAGCACCAGGGTGATTGCTTTGATCCCAGCAGCTGTGATCTACAGATTTCTCACTGTGTGTTAGTCAGCATGCAGAGTGCTTTATATGGATGATCTCTGTATCTCCCAACAAACACTCTGAAGCAGGTTTTATTATCTACATTTTACAGATGGGGAAATCATATCCAGAGAGATTATTACACAACCTATAAAATTTGGAGTTTGGGTTCAGCCCAACCTGTCTGAATCCGGAAATCAAGCTCCTAACTTCTATTCCAAAAAAGTGATGCTGCTAATGACTGGCCCAGGGTTGGGGCGTTAAGCTCCAGCTGCAGTTGCTTGCTCTGATTGTGCAAAATATCAGGTCTGGTTCCGTTTTTGCTTAAGTCTGATGCAATTGCAGGAAAGAAACCTTTGAAAGGTTTGTTTCTTTGCATAAGAGGCTTACCTACTGCATCCCCAGGCCAAACAGGAGGCTGCATTTGTTTCCTTTTGTTACCCCTTGTCCTTTGTGACTTGGTGGCTTATCCTTGCTCTCCTGAGTATATTTGGCCCCAAACTCTTGCTGTGTGGGAGTGAAACAGTGCTTTATTGGAATATATAATGGCATGGTGTGGCTAACAGCAATTTCAGGTTCTTCCATCTTTCCGAAAAGTACTAGTATGTTTTCCTACCCCAGAATACGTAATTCAATATTTTTTAAACATGAAATGATCCTGCTGTCATGCTTTAAAGTTGTAGTCATCTTTCTAAATGTCAGTTTTCTCTCCATAGTCCTATATATTGGACTGAAAATGGAGGAAAGGGATTATTTTAAATTGGAAGGGTTAATAGACCCTGTAATTAAATTCAAATTTAAAATATATAAAACCATAATGTGACCTGGTTTTGCCCTTGTCTTATAAGTTGAATCTCCACCTAAATAATTGATTAAGACTTAATCCTGTGTGTGTCATACATACAAACTTAATTTTGTATTATCATCATCCCAGCTTCGTTAGGAGATTATTTATGGTCGGGTTTTACCACTATTGGAGTTTGAAAGGAAACCTTCTATTAAATGAATGCTCAGTCTACCTTTTTAGCATGACTTTATAACTAAAACGGATTTTCCCCTTACAAAATGATGATTTCTGTCAAAATACAATCTACATTAATTCTAAGGTGGGCAGAGCCATTCTGTCTTCCTGGAATCTCATCCTCTCCTACAGTTATTCATGGGATGAATGTCAGTTTTAGATGTGGGTCCTTCTTTGGAGGTCTCTTCTCACATCTAAATGGCTTACCTTCCCCTTTTCCATAGCACCTACCGGCCTTTATCATAACAGTTTTGCCCTTGCATAGAAAGGTTTGCTTAAGTTTTATATCCCATTGTATGGCACATAGGAGGTTATCTATAAATACGTGAGTGAGTGAATGAGTGCATATGCTTTTACAAAACAAGCAGAACATTTAAGAGAAGTTCCTTGGGAACGCTGCCCTAGGCACATTATAGGAAGTTGTGTGAGTTGTAGGCTCCGTGTTAACAAGGTCCACGTGAGTGTGAGGTTCTATCCTTCTGGGGTCCTGAGTGGGCCTTTACTGGACCATAAGAAATAGATCCTCTCTGGTTTAGGTAACGATTGACAGAGAAATCATGCCAAGAGCAAGGACTGATAAAATTGCAAAGTCTAGAAAGTCTAAAAGCACACGTATTAATAAAATTCAAGAATAGAATGTGACTGGAAGAGAGAACTTGTCTAGGATGAGTGAGAAAATGATTCATCTGGTGACACATTTTAAAGGGTCTTAAATGTCTGACCAAGGTGTCATATTTAATTTTGAAGGCAATTGGAGAGCAAACAGAAGTTTTTGAGCCAACAAATGGTAAGACTGGAAAAGTGCTTGGACGTGAACATGACAATCAAAGGGAAAGTGAAGTCGCTCAGTCATGGCCGACTCTTTGCAACCCCATGGACTGTAGCCCACCAGGCTCCTCCATCCATGGAATTTTCTAGGCAAGAGTACTGGAGTGGGTTGCCATTTCCTTCTCCAGAGGATCTTCCAGACCCGGGGATTGAACCCAGGTCTCCTGCATTGCAGGCAGACGTTTTACCGTCTGATCCACCAGGGAATCCCAATGTGACAATAGTATATAGTATATTCAGGGTGAATAAGAAGTTGAACTAGCAGAGAAATCTCCTAAGAGTTTATTTACACGCCCTACATTTGAGGTAAGGATGCAAAAATTGGAACTGGGGGAAGTAGAGACAGATGTTGGAGATGATAAAGACATTTTTCTTAAGAGATGATGGGCCGTCTACACAAACAAGGCTTAATTAAGCTATCAAAGGAACTTATTTGTCTCTATCTTAAATATCTTAAAAAACTTGCCTGAAAAGCAAAATTGTGAAGTTCTTTTTACAACAGTGTGTTTAAAAATGAGCAAAGAAATCAACTTTGTATTTTAAAACCACTGCTGTTTTGGATTTTATTATAACTAACCAGCATGCTAAAGCAAAGAACTAATGAGGAAATGTTATTTTCCAAAATTAACCAATTACCTCAAGTTTGTCATTATGATGAAATAGAAATATTCTCCTGAGACCGCCCTACTCATTTATATTTTAGAGGGAAATTTTGTGATGATTCAAGACACTTATAATAACAGAGGAAATTGCAATGTGAAAGCAAAATATTTCTTCCTGATTTTTAATGTGTCTTCCAGAAGTTGAGAAACTGGAAGTGTAAATAGAAACCAAGCAAAAAGCATTAGAGAGTCTTTTAATAAAAATCACTGAAAAAGAGATCATTTGTAATCTCTTAAAAAATAACTAATGGATATTCTCTAAATGGTTATCAAGGAGTGTTATGGAAGCTTGACAACTTCTAGAACATGATAGAAATTCATTCACATGCCAACCCAGGAGGCCTCACCTACATTTAAGTCATGTCTTCAACCTTGATTTTCAAGTTACATACAAATTTTGCATATGCATATTTGCATATGGTGAGCAGGTTAGCATTTTATTATTTTATCCAAGGAGTCATAAAGCCCAGTTAACAAGTTCAGAGCTTGAGTAGTGATTCTCAAGAAGTTTTCTTTTACCTTTACCATTCAAAAATAAAACAAGCAAAATAAAGATGGTGTGCTGTATCTTTTTATAAATATAGAAAACTGTTTTACTCCCAAATTTATTTAAAATAACGATGATAAATTTTGACTGACAATGTTATCTCTAATTTAAAAAGAATTCTGTTTGTCCCTCTCTAAGATTCACAGAGCTTAAATATTTTTGCTATGCAGTGGTTCACGATTAACATTATTGAGTTAAGTTGCTTAAAAAAGAATTTGAATTGAAAGTGTACAATATTTTTCCATAAGACAATATAAAAGCAAATTAAAGAATTATTGAATAACACTCAATTAATTCTTAATCAGCTTAATCAGAAAACTCTATTCTTTTAGACAGAGTAGGAAAACTACTTATAATTGCTGGAGTAGCCTAGACTTCTTTGAAGTATGTAGATTATTGTTTAAGTATATTTAAATTAAAATGTGTTAGTTTAAAGTGTATAGCAAGTGATTCAGTTTATATATATGCATATATATACATATATGTGTATGTGTGTATATATATATATTTCTGTTTTAGTCACTATACCTGACTTTTTGTGAGCCCTATGGCCTGTGCCCTGCCAGGGTCCTCTGTCCATGGGATTTCCCAGGCAAGAATACTGGAGCAGATTGCCATGCCCTGCTCCAGGGGCTCTTTCTGACCCAGGGATTGAACCCAGGTCTTCTGCTTGGCAGGTTGATTCTTTACCCCTGAGCCCACAGGGGAGCCATATTTGGCCACCTGATGCGAAGAACTGACTCATTGGAAAAGACCCTGATGCTGGGAAAGATTGAAGGTGGGAGGAGAAGGGGACAACAGAGGGAGATGGTTGGATGGCATCACCGACTCAATGGACATGAGTTTGAATAAGCTCTGGGAGTTCCTGATGGACAGGGAAGCCTGGCCTGCTGCAGTCCATGGGTGTGCAAAGAGTTGGACATGACTGAATGACTTAACTGAACTGAACTGATATATATCTCACACATCTTTATTTCCTCATCTTTTGATAGACTTTAAGGTTGCTTCCATGTCTTGGATACTGTAAAAAATGCTGCTATGAGCATTGGAGTATGCGTATCTTTTTGAATTAGTGTTTTCTCCAGATATATGCCCAGAAGTGTGATTGCAAGATCATATGGTTTTTTAAATAACTTCCATAGTGTTCTCCATAGTAGCTACACCAGTGTACATTCCCACCAACAATCTGAAGGGTCCTTCTTCTCCACACCCTCTCTAGCATTTACTATTTGTAGACTTTTTACTGATGACCATTATGGCTAGTGTGATGTGATGCCTCATGGTAGCTTTGATTTGCATTTGTCTAATAGCCAGAAATTTTGAGCATCTTTTCATGTGCCTGTTGAACATCTATCTGTGTGTCTTCTTTGCAGAAACATCGACTTAGATCTTCTAACCATTTTTTGATAGTTTTTTTATATTAAGCTTTATGAGACATTTAGGTATATTAGAAATTAACCCATTTTCAGTGGCATTGTTTGCTAATACTTTGCCAAGTACATAGGCTGTCTTTTAGGCTTGTTTATGGTTTCCTTTGCTGTGCAAAAGCTTTTAAATTTTTAGATGCCACATGTTTATTTTTGTTTTTATTTACATTACTCTAGGAGACAAATCCAAAAATATTGTGGTGATTTATGTCAAAGAGTGGTGTCCCTCTGTTTTTCATTGGGACTTTTATAATATACAGTCTTGAATTTTGTTCTTTAATCCTTTTTGCATTTGTTTTTGTATATGGTATTAGAAAATGTTCTTGGTTAATTCTTTTACTTATAGATGTCCAGTTTTTGTAGCACCCACTTATTGAAGAGACCGTCTTATCTCCATTGTATATTCTTACCTCAGTTGTCATATTAGGTGACCACAGGTGTGTGGATTTATCTCTGGACTTTTATCATGTTTCATTGATCCTTATTTCTGTTTTTGTTCCAGTACCATGCTGTTTTGATGCCCGTAGCTTTGCAGTATAGTCTAAAGCCAGGGTGTATGATTCCTCTGGCTCCATTCTTCTTTCTCAAGATTATTTTGGCTATTTTGGGTCTTTTCTGACTCCATACAAATTTTAAGGTTTTTTGGCTTTAGTTCTATGAAAAATACCATGGATAATTTAATAGTGATTGCATTGGATTGTAGATTGCCTTGCAGAGTATGGTCATTTTAACAATATGGATTTTTTTCAGTCCAAAGACACAGTATATCTTTCTGTCTGTGTTGTCTTCAATTCCTTTTATCAGCATCTTACAGCTTTCAGAGCACAGATCTTTTGCCTCCTTAGGTAAATTTATTCATGGATATTTTATTCTATTTGATACAATGGTAAAAGGAATTTTCCCTCAATTCCTCTTTCAGATATTGTGTTGTTAGTGTATAGAAATGCAACACATTTCTGTATATTAATTTTTTATCCAGCAACTTTCATAGTTTTATGGTAACATCTTAATGAGCTTTCATAGTTTTATGGTAACATCTTTAAGATTTTCTGTGTATAATGTCATGTCATGTGCAGTGACAATTTTACTTCCTTTCCAATTTGTTTTGCTCTTTTTTTCCCCCTCTAATTTCTGTGGCTAGGACTTCCAAAACTGTGCTGAATAACACTGGTGAGAGCAGGTATCCTTTTCTTGTTTCTGATCTTAGAGGAACTACTTTTAGCTTTTTACCATTGAGTATAATGTTAGCTGTGGGATTGTTATAAATGGCCTTTATTAGGTTGAGGTAGCTTCCTTGTGTTTCCACTTTCTGAAGAGTTTTTATTGTAAATGGATGTTGACATTTATCAAAAGTGTTTTTTTGCATCTGTTGAAATAATCATTTAGTTTTCATTCTTTAGTTAGTTAATGTGGAATATAACATTGACTGATTTACGGATATTAAAATGTCTTTTCATTCCTGGGATAAATCCAACGTGATCATGGTGGATGATCATTTTAATATATTTTTGCATTTGGTTTGCTAGTATTTTGTTGAGGATTTTTGCCTCTAGGTTCATCAGTGATATTAGCCTATATTTTTCTTTTATTGTGATATCTTTGATTTTGATATCAAGGTGATGGTATCCTCACAGAATGATTTTGGAAATTTTCCTTCTTCTGCAATTTTTTGGAAATATTTTCAGAGGTTTGGTATTAACTCTTCTCTAAATGTTTGGTAGAGTTCACCAGTGAAGCCGTGCTGTCCTGGATTTTTGCTTGTTGGGAGTTCTTAAATTACTGATTCAGTTTCAGTACTTGTAATTGGTTTGTTCATGTTTCTCCCTTGTTCAGTGGGAGTTTGTATGTTTTTAAGAATTCATCCGTTTCTTCTAGGTTGTTTATTTTATTGCTGTATCATGCTGATAGTGGTCTTTTATGATCCTTTGTGTTTCTGTGATATTGTTTTTAATGTCTCCATTTTCATTTCTGATTTTTGTTGATTTGGGCTCTCTTCTTTTTTCTTGATGAGTCTTTGGCTAAAGATTTATCAATTTTATTTGCTTTTTCAAAGAACCACCTTTTAGTTTCATTGATTTTTTTTCTGTAAATTTTAGTCTCTATTTTATTTATTTCTGCTCTGATCTTTATGATTTCTTTCCTTCTACTATCTTTGGGTTTTGTTTACTCTTCTTTCTCTAGTTGTTTTAGGTGTAAGTTTAGGTTGTTTATAAGATATTTTTATTGTTTCCTGAGGTAAGATTGTATCATTATAAAATTCCCTAATCTTAGAACTGCTTTTGCTGCTCCCCATAGGTTTTGGAGCCTGGTGTTTTCATTTTCGTTCGTCTGTAGGTTTTTTCTTTTTTTGGATTTCTTTCCATTTTTATTTTTTCAGTGATCTATTGGTTGTTTAGTAGCTTTTTGTTTAGCCTTTATGTGTTTGTGTTTTTTACACCTTTTTCCCTGTGGTTGATTTCTAGCCTCATAATATCATGGTCAGAAAAGATAGTTGATAATTTCACTTTTCTTACATTTACACAGGCTTGCTTTGTGAACCAGCATGTAATCTGTCCTGGAGCATGTTCCATGTGTACTTGAAAACAGTGTGTATTCCTTAACTAAGCAGATTCTTGTAGTTTACCTGCAGGAAGCTCTGAGGCACGAGGTCAGAGAAGCACTCTCAAGCTGCTTCTGAAATAAGAGTCCTCAAAGCACAGTTTGATCATCATTAGATGTAAAGTTAACTACAGTAGTCCGCATGAGAGAGAATAAACATCTGGCTGTGTGTGAAGATTGAGTAGGATCCTCCAGTAGAGGGTAGACAACACAGGTTGAAGGTCACCTTGTACCATTTCCTCCCTGAGTCTTTTTCCTGTGGTGTAAATGAGCAATATATTAGCTTCCTGGGGCTGCTGAAATGAAACACCATAAACTAGGTGGCTAAAAATAACCAAAATTGATTGTCTCCCAGTTTTGGAGCCTAGAGGCCCATAATTAAGGTGTCAGCTCTGGTTGCATGGGGTGCTTCCTTGTCCCTTCCTGGCTTCAGCAGTAGCCATCAATCCTTGGTATTCCTTGGCTCATAGCAGCAGGTACCCCATTCTTTCCTTCTGTCATCCATGGTGTTGTCCCTGTGGGCCTCTCTCCTCTTGCTTCTCTTGCTTAATGACACTAATCATGTTAGATTAAGGACTCTTTCTACTCCAGTAAGACCTTGTCTTTACTAAACTAATTACCTCTGCAAAAATCCTATTGCCTAATACAGGTCACATTCTGAGGTGCTGGAAGTTAGGACTTCAGCATATCTTTTTGGAAGACGCAGTTTAACCTACAATAAAGGAAGGAAGGGAATGTGGCTACAATAAGTCAGGGGGTTTGAAATCAGAGTTAGTAACTTGTCCAGCATGCCTCTTTAAAGGTCTCTTGAGAACGGGCTAAAATCACAGGTTTCTTTAACCTGATTGCTTGAGTCTGTCTTAGGAAGTATGAGATTGTGCCTTAGAATCTGTATTAATTACGACTCTCCAGGAAATGCCCACTCAAAGGGGCCCTACTAGAAGCATTCACTTAATTGATGTTTTACTGAATGTAGTGGGTAAATAACAAGTTATGACTACATCAAACTTATGTAATAAGCACGTGTAGCTATGTGTAATATCTTTACAATATTCTGCTACCATGTGTTCCTCTATTTTGGCAGGTAAGTGGTGTTCACAGATTATACTTGTTTAACTGATGGTCCCGTCCTTTTAAAGAAAATTAAAGCTCTTCTTATAAGCAGCCATTTATAAAATTAAGCAGTTTTGATGTTTTTATTTTTCCACTATTTTAATTATCAAAGGGATGAGGAAAATTGGGTCATTCACTCCCATGATGACTGTTTTCTTTTCATTAATAGTCACAAAAGCTCTTCTTGAAGTGGAACCAAAATGCAAATATGAGCTCACTTGAGTCTCTAAGGATTTCAGGAGGCCATGTGTTTGATCAAAATGGCATGTTTAAAAATCCTCCTTTCATGATAGAATACAGATAAAATATAGATGGTCTGGAGCAAAAAGCACTCTTTGCTGTAGGCACACTCAATAATACATACATTGTTAATCCCTGACTGTTTCTAAATAATTGTAGGATTCTTCATGAAACCGACTTTCTGATTTTGGAGACTAAGATAATTCAAATTGTATGTCTTTAAGTTTGGTAATAAGTGGAATCTGTGCGTGATTGCTTGTATAACCAATTGGATGTGAATGTATGTGTGTCTTACAAACTATAGTTTTATATTTAGTCCATTCATTGGCAAATGAAGTCACTCCGATTTAACTATTAACAAGTGTGTCTCAGGATCACTGAGTTGCATGTTGAGGGGAATTTATAATTTTTATTATGTTGACTGTTTCAAATAACACATTTTGAAAAAGCAAATGTAGTTGATACATGAATCATTTGTACTCAGTTCATAGTTCCCTTTGCGTATTTTACTTATATTTGTGGTCTGAAGGGATTTTTTTTTTTTTTTTTTTGGTAAGAGTGACATTGCCACTGATCTACATTTAACTTGCAGAGTTCCATCTGGTATGTTTTTTGCCTTTCTGATGGTGTGGCACATAAAGTAAAGTACAGATTTTTGATGATTGCTGCATAAATCTGGTACATGAAGCATTTTGCCTAAATCATTGTCTCATAGAAACTCATAGAGACTTGAGTGAGCTTATTTCTAGTGTGAATTAGCCAGATATTTAAATAAGCTTGCATATGGTGTGTATAGATTTAGGAAGAACACAACAGGATGGACTCATATAATGTCTGTGAGCATTCCTCAGGGTCAGGTTGGAGATAGATTAGAAAACTTGTTACTATTCACACTTTCTTGCTGGTTCATCTGTTTGCCACTGTGACTGAAACCTTGATTTCCAGATTCTTGTAGGAGTTACGTATTCTCTTGAGAGGTCTGCTATTGTCCATGCCACTGGGTCATTAGTCATCAAAGACGAGCAGAAGAGTCAAAAGCTAAATAACACACCAAGTAATCCAGAGACCAGCTCTGGCATTCCACATAAATATTAAGACCACTGGAAATCAGTACTTTAGGCAGAGTAGCAAACATTATAGTTCAGTCTCAGAATAAACCAGCTGTTCATCATCAAGTCATTGGGTTTTCTCACTTTGCTGTTAATGGTTTCCTTTCAGCTGTAGCTCATCTTTTTTAACTTTAGAAACTGTATTTTTAATTTTTTAAATTAATTTTTCTAATTGGAAACCATATTTTTTAATTAATTGATTTTTTGAATTGAAATGTAGTTAACTTACAGTGTTGTGTTGGTTTTGTCTTCATCACCATACTTCAGTTCTTTCATTGATGTGTGCTGTGCTTGGTCGCTCAGTCATGTCTGACTCTTTATGACACAATGGACTCTTTACGACCCAATGGACTGTAGCCCAGCAGGCTCCTCTGTCCATGGAGATTCTCCAGGCAAGAATAAGAATACTGGAGTGGGTTGACATGTCCTCCTGCAGAAGATCTTCCCAACCCAGGTTCCCACATTGCAGGCGGGTTCTTTACCATCTGAGCCACCAGGGAAGCCCTTTCATTGGTGTGCTTAATAATTTCATTGGTGTATTAATTAATAATGTAATATTTTTACATTAATTTCATTGGTGTGCTAGTTAATAATTAATGCAAAAATATTTTTCAAGTATTTACTGCTTGCATGCACACACTCAGGTTAAAAAAAAATTTAAGAGAAACTCTTAGTATAATTGAGGAACTAGATTTGGAGGAAAAATTTCTTTTTGGAACATGATAAATAATATAATTCAATACAAGAAAAAAATGCAAAAAATAATGATAAGGAAGAAAATAAGAAATCCATGAGTTGTAAGGCACTCCTCCTGAAAAGAACAATTAGAATGAAGATGCTCTTTGTCCTTATAGTATTTATTCATTCACCATGTATTTAGTGAGCATTTCTGTGTATTGGACATTGTGCTGACAATGATTGGAACGTGGCTTTTGCCTTAAGGACTCACATGTTGGGAGGAAGTTACTTAAATGGAGGAAGAATCACAGCCTTGTGAAAATTTTACCTTGGAGAATGTAAAGCAGTGCTGTGGAGTACAGAGGCAGTCGCTTTTGAGAAGTAAAGAAAGTGAGGCCTTTGGTTTACAAAGACGAGGTCCACTCAAATGAACTTAAATAAAAATGAGACAACTCAAATAAACATTTAATACATGAAGGCTTCTCATAAAACCAAAAAGTAGAGAGTGTCTGGTCTCAAGAGTAGCCACTCTGCATGTGGCTGTCTCTCCATCTCTAGGTGGTCTCATTCTGCTTCTTTTTACATGTGCTTTCTCCAATACTAAGTCACTGATTTTTTACAGAACCACGTATTTTTTCAATACAGACATCTTCTTTCATTTTAAATAAAATTGCTTGAAGTCTCATAAGGTTGCGTTTTATGGTTAACAAACTTGGAATTACTGACAATTTCAAATGACTCTTACCTGCAGATCAAAATATTTTTAATTGAGAAAATACTCTTTATAGTTGCCTCACTACCTGCTAAGTTTGGAGCAAATACTGCTAAATAGAATTTATTCTTTTTTTTTAAATTTTTTTATTAGTTTTGCCATACAATGACATGATATCACCATGGGTTTACATATGCTCCCCCTCCAGAACCCCCCTCCCTTCTCCCTGCCCCCAGGAAATCTCGTTGCACCAGCCCCAAGCATCAATCCTGGGCTGGCGATTGATTAGACATATGATAATTAACATGTTTCAATGCCATTCTCCCATATCATCCCACCCTTACCCTCATCCACAGAGTCCACGAGTCTGTTCTATACATCTGCGTTCCTTTTGCTGTCTTGCATGCTGGGTTCTCGTTACCATCTTTCTAAATTCCATATATATGTGTTAATATACTGTATTGTTGTTTTTGCTTCTGGCTTACTTCACTCTGGATAATGGGCTCCAGTTTCGTCCATCTGAGTAGAACTGATTCAAATGAATTTTTTTTTTTAATGCTGAATAATATTCCATTGTGTATATGTACCACAGCTTTCTTATCCATTTGTCAGTTGCTGGGCATCTAGGTTGCTTCCATGTCCTGGCTATTGTAAACAATGCAGCGATGAACATTGGGGTACACGTGGCTCTTTCAATTCTGGTTTCTTCGGTGTATATGCCCAGCAGTGGGATTGCTGGGTCATATGGCAGGTCTATTTGCAGTTTTTTAAGGAACCTCCACACTGTTTTCCATAGTGGCTGTACTAGTTTGCAATCCCACCAACAGTGTAAGAGAGTTCCCTTTTCTCCACATCCTCTCCAGCATTTATTACTTGTAGATTTTTGGATTGCAGCCATTCTGAGTGGTGTAAAGTGATATCTCATGATGTTGAGCATCTTTTCATGTGTTTGTTAGCCATTTTTATGTCTTCTTTGGAGAAATGTCTGTTAAGTTCTTTGGCCCACTTTTTGATTGGGTCGTTTATTTTCCTAGAATGGAGCTGCAGGAGTTGCTTGTATATTTTTGAGATTAATGGGAGAAAATAATAGCCAATGAAGCAACGGACAAACAATAGAATTTATTCTTAATTTGAATGTTTGCTCCTTGGAAGGAAAGCTATGACAGACCTAGACAATATATTAAGAAGCAGAGACATCACTTTGCTGACCAAGGTCCACATAGTCAAGCTGTAATTTTTCCAGTAGTTATGTATGGATGTGAGAGTTGGACCATGAAGAAGACTGAGTACTGAAGAATTGATGCCTTCAAATTGTATTGCTGGAGAAGACTCTTGAGAGTCCCTTGGACTGCAAGAAGATCAAACTCAATCCTAAGTGAAATCAACCCTGAGTATTCATTGGAAGGACTGATGCTGAAGCTGAAATTCCAATACTTTGGCCACCTGATGACTCACTGCCAAAGACCCTGATGCTGGGAAAGATCGAAGGCAAAAGGAGAAGGAGGTGGTGACAGAAAGTGAGATGGTTAGACAGCATCACTCACTCAGTGGACATGAATTTGAGCAAACTCTGGGAAAGAGTGAAGGACCAGGAAGGAAGCCTTGCATGCTGCAATCCATGAGGTTGCAAAGAGTTGGGCTCGACTTAGCAACTGAACAATAACAATAACATATAAATATGTAACTGTTTCAACCTGAATGTTTTCACATTTTCTTTACAATGTTAATTTTTAATCAAGTACTTTATTTTTTATTATAATTTTTTATTGAGGTATAGTTGGTGTACAATGCATATTAGTTTTTAGGTATCCATCATAGTACTTTTACATCTGTAGACATTATGATCACCACAGTAAGCCTAGTAACCATCTGCCACCATACAGAGTTATTACAGTATTATTGATTATAATCCATATGCTGAAATTTTATCTCTGAGACTTATTTACTTTATAACTATGAGTTTCTACCTCTTAATTCCCTTCACCTATTTCACCCAGCCCGTTCCCCCTCCTCTACAGTGTTAAATTTTTAAATTGGATGTGCAGGGATCATTAACAGTAATGTCAGATGTTTCACCTTTAATAGAATTTCCAAAAATTTATCTTTGATTCTATGAATTGGATGAAGAAGACAAAGTCACTAATGGAATTAACTTTATTTTGCATTTGAGGCATCAGATGATATTGACAAAATTTGCATTATTCAACTTTTGTGAAGTTCTGTTTCTGCTCATGTATCCAACATATTGAATTATTCCTTCACTTTTTATATAAGCCTGAAACAACTTGGAACTGAAAATAAGCAAACGTGATTCAACAAAGCATTGAATGGTCTAAATGAAAAGTCATGGTTCATGGACTAATAGGTCTTTTGTCACAGCCACATGTTTTAAATTGTCAATTTTAAGCACAGTTTTCATGAAATAACTTCTAACTTTGGTAGAAGTAACAATGGTTCTTCAACAGATCATGTGTCTTGTGGATTTCATAAATGAACAAAGTTTTAGTAGAATACTGAGACCAGAAGCTTGATGATTAAAATAGGTGCAATTTTGAAGGATGTGACCTACTTAATTCAAAAATTAGTATTTTATTTTTCATGGTGCATGCATGCATGATCAGTCATGTACACCTCTTTGCAACCCCATGGACTGTAGCCCATCAGGCTCCTCTGTCCTTAGAATTCTCCAGGCAAGAATACTGGAGTGGGTTGCCTCTTCCTATTCCAGGAGATTTCCTACCCCTGGGATTGAACCAGAGTCTCCCGGATCTCCTGCACTGGCAGGCAGATTCTTCACTATGCCACTTGGTTTGATGATAAAAATAGGTGCTGATTTTGAAGGGTATGACCTACTTTATTCAAAAGTTAGAATTTCATTTTTAATAATACAATTTTTAAAATAATATGATTTAATATATAATTCAGCCTCCTAAGTGTCAATGACCTCACTGTAACTCGAAACGTTTATGTAAGCATTCACAGACTGAAGATGTACAGTAACAAATACAGTTATAGTTTCTCCCAGAACACAAGGATGCAACAAGCTGGTATTGAGCAGAGCAGATGAACAAGGTCACTCAGGCAGTGGCAGGTCCTGAGCTTGAGCCCTGAGGAGTAGGCTGGCATTGCAGTGACCTGGACTCCTCTGTGTTGTCTGTCCTTCAGTGGCCTGGATTCCTGCTCTTTCTGCTGCTCCTGGTGGTTCAGGGTGGAATGGCAAGATGTTCTAGGAGTGCTTTGAGAAGGGTTAACCTAGAGGAGGAAGGTGAGAAAGACATCAGCTCTCCCTGAAAAGGTGAAGAGGAAACCCTTCAGGTCATCCAGTGTAAATCTTGCTTGTGCTGCTTATATACTTGGTGACTTAGGGAAGTCCTTCAGTGTCTCAGGATCTCAGTTCCCATCTTTATAAAAAGAGAAATTGGCATGACGACCTCTCTTACTTTAATATTCAAAGGCTCCAAAGCCTGTAATTCATGGCAGAGCTCTCTTTTATCCCCTATTCCTTCTTTTCTTCCCTCCTTCCCTTTCTCTTTCCCTTTCCTTCTCATTTTTTCTCTGTTTGTTAGTTATAGAAACTATAAAGCTAACATATTTGTTTCGAATATAAAAGAGTTTTCTTTGAGGTAAAGGAGTTTTATTTTGAGATTGTTCAAGTAGAACCATCGCATTTGACATCAGGATTCTGAACGGTTACAGAAAACAGCTATAATGTAGAGCTCCATGTGGTGATATCAAATCCAAGAATTAGATTCAAATCCTCTGACAGTTTTTCATCTCCCATCAGTCATGTCCAAGTCAAGACATGCAGCATTTCTTCTGTTTCGTCCCTTAGCTGGAGTTAAATTCTGCTGGAGACTAGGCTGCATCTTTTTATTTATTTCTTAACTCCAGAATGGTCTTTCTTGTCTGACAATGCAACATATTAAACTACTTAAAATGCTTTGTGAATGAAATCACATGTCTGAAATGTGGTGTCCACGATCAGAGCTCTCGAAGGGCAGGCTTGGCTTTAGTCTGCCTCCTTTGTCTTACCTAGTTTTTCAACCCCAGGCATTCTTTTTGTCTCTCTTTTGAATCCCAGTTACTGTTAATTAAAGAAAACCAGATAACCCACCAGGGGGTCTCAGAGAATCAGACAAGACTGAGCGACTGAACTGAGATAATCTCAAGGAATTTTGTTTTGTTGTTTTCTATGTATAGGAAGATACAGGAGTCTGGACTCGCTGAAATCATTCCTTTGATATGTACATCAGCTACTGGGGCTAGCATCCTGTGGTTTTATGTCCAGAATTCCCTCAAGGCTTACCTTGGGGTTTGATGCCTGCTAGAGGGTGGATATTCGTTCCCTTAGTAAGTTCCCTCAGGGCACACAGGCTCAGATTGGCAGTGGCTGCAATTGCTGATAAGTGTGACATCTTTTTTTTTTCTTTCTTTTTTTTTTTTTTTTACCGATATGGTTGGCAGTATTCCATTTATCTAGTAGCAGCAGTGAAGAACATGAATTATGGAAAGATCTGAAGTAGAATTAAAGAATTTGCAGTTGGAAAAAAAGTTGAAGAAGTTTAAGGAAGAAGTCAGAAAGAAGAAGTTCTCCTGGGCTCCTGGTTCTTTTAATGGGAGAGAGCGGTCCTCTTTACTGAGATGGAAAATATTTTAACAGGGAGGGAAATCTAGGGTGGGGAAGCGTGGGTTCAGTGGTGGACAAGTTAAGTTGAAGATGTCTACCAGATAAGTCCAGAGATGTCAGGTGAGAGCATGGAATGAGATGTGTGAATGTGGGTCTCAGAGGAGGGGTCTGAGCCGATGATACAGAGGTGGGCGTGTCCAATATGTTGAGGGCACAGTGATGGAGAACCAGCTGGGCATATTAAAATTTAATCTCTTTGTTGCTCGGGGCTGTTGCACCGAGTTTCCCTGGGGGGAAGGAGGAGGGAGGGAGGAGGGAGGGGGGTTCTGGAGGGGGAGCATATGTACACCCATGGCAATATCATGTCATTGTATGGCAAAACCAATAAAAAAAATAAATAAATAAAATAAAATAAAAATAAATAAATAAAATTTAATCCTTAACTTTACAGAGTGTCTATTCTACCTGGGACAGTGAACTCACAAAAATGTTTTCTCACCCTCCCCCTCTCCCTGCCCCCCACCCAGTTATTTCACCCAGTCTTTCATGCTTCAGAGTATCTTCCCAACCTAGGAACTGAACTCAAGTGTCCCACATTACATGTAGATTCTTTACCAGCTGAGCCACCAGAGAAGCCTTATAAATATTGATTTGACCACATACAGTTTACAGTTGCTTGCTTCCTAGTTTTCACTGGAAATTAGAGTTATTGATTACTACACAGTCCATGGAATTCTCCAGGCCAGAATACTGGGATGGGTAGCTGTTCTCTTCCCCAGGGGATCTTCCCAATCCAGGGATCGAACCCAGGTCTCCCACATTGCAGGTAGATTCTTTACCATCTGAGATACCAGGGAAGCACCCCCCCCACCCACCCCCAACCCAGAGAAGGGAATGACTACCCACTCCAGTATTCTGGCCTAGAGAATTCCATGGACTATATAGTCCATGGGGTCATAAAGAGTCAGATACAACTGAGCAACTTTCACTTTCATTTCATTCTTCACCTGGTCCTGCACTTTCCTTACTTGCCCTAGGACCCTTGTCCGTGCATACTCTCTCTTCCTGACCTTGGCTCAATTCTTTAGTTCTCTCTCACACATGTCCTAGTTTATCCTGTGCCTTTCTACTCCAATCCACCCTCCTTTCTGTCTCCAAACCTGGTGCCTCTATCAGCTACTACTCAACCTCTAGACTCTGTCTGTTACTTACAGTGGCTCATAAAAAGTAGTGCCCCCATGATAATTATTACATTAATACAGTATTCTAGGTTCTCCAAATCTTTTAGGTATAGGCTTTGAAACCATTTGGTGTCCTTTAGAGGCTCCAAAGAGCTCCGGCACCACAGTCCTTTTTGTCTTAATGCAAAAAGGAATCCAGCAAGAGGCAGAGTGCTAGATAGGAAGTGATTGATTAGGATAGGATGCTTGTGAGGTTCACAAGCAGGTATCAAACATTGTGCTGCCCTGGGTACTCAGTGGGTTACATTTTTTAAATCAGAAGAAGGAAGGGGGAAGGGGTGAAGATCTTTGTCTTTCTTGAGTAGATGCCATGTTTCCATCATCAGTTCCTCCCCTAGGTAGGGCAGGGAAGTGTTCTTATCCCTATATGGTCAGGCCAGAACTGTCACAGCACTTTGGAAAAACAGTTTCAAGTCTCAGTACAGTGACAATCTTTCATTTTGGAAGGTCATCCACCTTTCCATAAATGATTGTTTTCTGTATGCACAGAGCCTGTTTTGGGGGTCGTTAACTTAATGACACATCTAGGCAGGTTGTAGGCCTTATTCTCTACTACTGTTTTATTGTTTGGGGGGCATTGTGCAAAAAAAAAGAAAATGTCTCAGAGACCAAAGAGCATACATATTTGGTGCTCTTAGCTCACTGGGCAGGATGTAGGTCTTATGCCACCATTGTTTTATTGTTTGGGGCACATCTCATGCTTCTATTGCATGGTTTTGTGGCTAAGCAAGATAGCTCAGTTTTATTGTTAAGCCTGCCAATCTGACGTTGATGCTAAGTGACTTATTTTGTTTTGTGAGTCAAGCAAGTCCACATTCCTTCAGAATTTTCTCATTACTTTCTCAAGTTATCATTAATCTTACTGTGGTCTCCCAAAGCTTCCCTTTCTATCTGCAATTCCCTAGTGGGGTTTCTAAGCTAACTATGTGATCATCCTATTTTGTCCCAACAGCTTCCTTTCCAATATTATTATTTATCAATCAATATGTTAGTAAAATTGAAGCTGCACTCCTACAAAAAGGAGGGAGAAGAAAGGAATGGGGGAGGATTATTCGTTATAGAGCGTTTGTAGATCAGCTTACAATTTGCGTGTGAATTAGTAGAATTTGTTTCCATGAGACATCTTGCCCACATTTTCAAATAATATCTTGAGATAAAAACATTTTTTTTTCACCTGGAAGATAAAATACTAGATCATCAGGATTCCTATTGATACCAAGCAGGACCCCATGGAGCTCCTGGGGCACAAAAGTCTTTCTTGTCCCCCATTTCTTGATTACAGGAAGCAGTCTTCATTCAGTCTCCATGACCTTCCCTGAATTCCAAAGGGCAGGTTCAAGCAGTTAATTAGGGAAGGGAGGGGATACAGAGAAAAAGGAGGAACAATCAAAAGAAACCATAGTACAGCCTTGGGGGTAGGATCCTGATTCCCCCTTAAAGGACTATGCATAGCAATACCTTTGAGCTGTTCTGCAGATACTGAAACCCCCAGCAGGTGGGAGAAGTTAAAATGGTATGCTGCCCATAAGCACACAGATCACAGCCCAGTTAGAACCTAAAGGTTGAGGATGCTGACTCCCATTTATCACCAACCAATGAAAAGAATGTCCAGGAGCTAATCATACCCTCTTTGAACCATTACTATAAAATTTCTCACTGTCACCTCCTGGCTGGGACATGCAGTTCTGAGGATGTTATCCTGCTATGGGTCCTTGGCCCGTCAAACAAATGAAGCTATTCTTTTCTTTGTTGTTGTCATTCTATCACTAAGTTGTGACCCCATGGACTGTAACCCACCAGGCTCCTCTGTCGATGGGATTTTACAGACAAGAATACTGGAGTGGGTTGTCATTTCCTTCTCCAGGGATTAAACCCGCATCTCTTGCATCTCCATCTTTGATAGGCAGCTTCTTTAGCACTGCATTACTGACTGAATGAAATTTGTTCTGTAAGTATATCCAGAGGTTTTGAGAAACATGATGCCTTATGCCACCACTATCTATAACTATTTACACCTCACTCCTCTATCTCTGTTGCCCATTTATCTGCAAATCAGTGGCAAAGAATTCACCTGCAAATGCAAGAGATGCAGAAGACAGGAGTTCTATCCGTGGGTTGGAAAGATCCCCTGAAGTAGGAAATGGCAATCTACCCCAGTATTCTTGACTGGAAAATTCCAAGGACAGAGGATCCTGGTAGGCTACAGTCCATGGGTTCACAAAGAGTCAAACCTGGCTGAGCGACTGAGCATACACATCCTTTTCCCCAGGTCAGTCGTGTAGCGGGAGTCAGAAGGTTAAACAGAAGCGTGTTGCAGAAGTGGGTTTTATTGTTCTTTTGCTAGATCCATCTATAGATCACATAAAGGGCATTTGTGGGTGGGGTGTAGAGTATGTTAACCTATCCACCCTCCAACGCTGTGGTCATGCAACTTTTCTTAGCAAAAATATTTTCCTGACTGCTGTCAGCTTTGAATATTGCCTTCTTATCCTAATTTTACTTTAGTGGGTTGACCTCCTCAAAGTGCTAAACCCCGTATCTCTCTTCCTCTTGAAATACTGTGTTACAATATTTACTGTTCAATCACCTTGAACATATAATTATTGAGCACCTACTGTGAAAACAACAGTTAGAAGTGGGCATGGAAAAACTGGTTCCAGATTGGGAAAGCAGTACATCAAGGCTGCATATTGTCACCCTACTTATTTCACTTATATGCAGAGTACATCATGAGAAATGCTCGACTGGATGAATCACAAGCTGGAATCAAGATTGCTGGGAGAAATATCAATAACCTCAGATATGTAGATGACACCACCTTTATGGCAGAAAGTGGAGAAGAACTAAAGGGCCTCTTGAAGAAAGTGAAAGAAGAGAGTGAAACAGTTGGCTTAAAGCACAACATTCAGAAAACTAAGATCATGGCATCTGGTTCCATCACTTCATGGTAAATAGATGGGGAAACAGTGGAAACAGTGAAAGACTATATTTTGGGGGTCTCCAAAATCACTGCAGATGGTGACTGCAGTCATGAAATTAAAAGATGCTTTCTCCTTGGAAAAAAAGTGATGACCAACCCAGACAGCATATTAAAAAGCAGAGACATTACTTTGCCAGCAAAGGTCCATCTAGAAAAGGCTATGATTTTTCCAGTAGTCATGTATGGATGTGACAGTTGGACCATAAAGAAATCTGTGTGCCAAAGAATTGATGCTTTTGAACTGTGGTGTTTGAGAAGACTCTTAAGAGTCCCTTGGACAGCAAGGAGATCCAACCAGTCCATCCTGAAGGACATTAGTCCTGAATATTCATTGGAAAGACTGATGCTGTAGCTGAAACTCTAATACTTTGGCCACTTGATGTGAAGAGCTGACTCATTTGAAAAGTCCCTGGTGCTGGGAAAGATTGAAGGCGGGAGGAGAAGGGGATGACAGAGGATGAGATGGTTGGATGGCATCACTGACTCAATGGGCATGAGTTTGAGTAAACTCCAGGAGTTGGTAATGGTCAGGAATGCCTGGCATGATGCAGTCCATGGGGTCAGAAACAGTCGGATACGACTGAGCAACTGAACTGAGCTGAACTAGGAAAGCTCTACAGAGGACAGAAGCGTGAATTACAGACCACAGGGATCTGAGCTGGATGAGCCAGGCCAGTTCCTATGCCCCTAGTCACTTTAAGGTTTCTTGAAGTACCTGTGTGTCCCTCAGTCTGCACTGGAGAGCTTGTTTTAGCCACTGAGGGGGTTGTATAGGTTGCCAGGAGTGGCATTAGGAAATTCTTCTCTGAGTGTCTCCAGTCTTCCCTGTATTCATCCAGTGTCTTCCCTTTTATTTCAACTTCTCTCACTTTACTTTTGGGGGCTTCCCAGATGGCTCAGCTGGTAAAAAAAATCAGCCTGCAAAGCAGGAGACACAGGAGATGTGGCACCCAATGAGATGGTTGGATGACTTCAGCAACTCAATGGACACGAGTTTGAGCAAACTCTAGGAGATAGTGGAGGACAGGGGAGCCTGACGTGCTGCAGTCCGTAGGCTTGCAAAGAGTTGGACAACTTGACGACTAAACTAAAACAACCCTTTGTTTCCTGTACCACTTTTATATTTGGAGAAGGAAATGTCAACCCACTCCAGTGTTCTTGGCTGGAGAATTCCAAAGACAGGTGAGCCTGGTGGGCTGCCGTCTATGGGGTCGCACAGAGTCAGACACAACTGAGGCGACTTAGCAGCAGCAGCAGCAGAACCTCTATGTTACTATTGCCTCTCTTTTCCTTTTTCTTACTCTCTTCCTAAACTGACAACTATTTTTTAATATAGTATTTTGTTTATTTATTTTTGGCTTCTCTTATTGCACAGCATGGACTCTAGCTGCGTGGGCTCAGTAGCTGTGGCACATGGGCTTAGTTGCTCCATGGCATATGGGATCTTCCTGGACCAGGAACTGAACTCGTGTCCCCTGCATTGGCAGGCAGATTCTCAACCACTGGACCACCAGGGAAGTTCCCAACAACTATTTTTATGTGTATTTCTATGCCAAACTCTGTACTGTCTGAAAGATGTGAAGTGCTTTTTCTATGTGCAGTTTGTCTTTCAGACAAACTACGTCTTTTCATGCCCTGGGCTTGGTTTGGTGTCTGGTCAGGAGTGATACCTGACTGCCCTGGTTTCCAACCAGTCTGACATCTGAAGACAAATCACGCAGTTGTCCATGCTTCCTCAATGGTGTCTGATGGTTGAGGTGTTTGCCCAAATGGCCCCATCTCTAAAGATGAGCAAGAGTCCAGCCTATCACCTGGTTTCCATTTCTTAGCTAATGGGACAGAGGCACGAACCTGTAAAACAAGTAGGTTTGTTTCCAAATGAAAACCAAATGGGCTGAATCCCCGTGCAGGGCTGGGTCCACTCTCTGCCATCTGTCTTACCAGGTGCGGAAGGGTGCCCTTACCTAATTGTCACTACTGATCAAGTCCAGCATTCCTCTGCCTAAAAAATTAGCTATCCAAATATATGTTCAGTTACTGTAGCTAGAAATTACAACCCCTGTCATGCAAGGAGCTGAACTCGACTGCCACATTTAGCTGCTGATGCCAAATATCGTTTGATATCTCGATGCTGAAGAGTTCTCTTTTGCCAGTTAATATTTGTTTTATGGAATGAGCAATCAGTTATCAGATCCCCTGACCACTTGTATAAATCTCTGAGACAGTATCTTCAGAAGGAATCAGTCCTTTTTTCCTCTTTCACTTCAATCAACTTGAGCCGGTAATCGAGTGTGCTTTCATTCACAGTTCTAGTCACGTGAATCCTCCAAGTTATTTATTTCTTTTTGGGGTTTTATTTGTTTTCAAACCAGAAGATCACTTTAAGTAAAGTTTATGGAATTTAAAAATGCCCAAGGCTTAATAACGCACTATTGGAATATAGCTAAATTTATAGCAATAAAGTTATGTATCTTAGGGTTGTTGGCAGGGAATAGAGGCTGGACTTGTCCCAGGAAATGTTTTTTCGCATAGTCGCTCACTGAGTCAAATGCCAAGTGTTCTGAGTCATGTTCACATGACATTCGTGGGTCTCTGACCACAGTTCCTTTTTACTGACTGATCATGAATGTGTTTTAGATGCATTACCTACTGTCGGTAAGACTCCAGAGCCAAGAAGTCTCTGGAGACACAGAAGACCTGGACCCTGCCCACAGGGAACTCATAATCTAGTTGGAAAGTTCAGACATTACATTGTGATCTCAAAAGGCATCACTAAAGATGCAAACATTCTTGTATCTAACTTCAAAATATATGTGGATTCAGAGTACTTATCACGTCCATTGCTGCCACGCTGCTCTAATGATGGTGTCATTTCTTATCTCAGTTACTGCTGCCATCCCCCAACTGATATCTCTGTGCTTCCACTGTTGTCCTCTTTAGCTTGTTCTCAGCATAACAAGGTGATCCAGTTAGAAAGTGAAGTCAGGTCATGTTAGTCCTCTGTTGGAAGCCCTTAGAGGGGCCTGGACCCACTCAGGGTAGGACCAGTGTCCTTGTAGTTTAGCCAAGGTTCTACACACAGTCCTGGCACATATGAATATAAGACGTTATGGGGCAAAAGGGACTTCATAGGTATGATTAAATTGAGGAGCTTGAGATGGAAAGACTATTCTAGATTATTCTGACTGGGTCCACTGTAATAACAAGGATACTTATAAGACAGAAGCAAGCCAGTCGGTCTCTCAGAAGGAGATGTAATGACAAAAGCGAGAAGAAGAAAGGCCACATGACAACAGAAGCAGAGAGAGATGGACATGCTGGCTTTGAAAGTGGAGGATGGGGCCATAAACCAAAAAATGCAGGTAACATCAGGAAGGTAGGAAATGAATTCTCCCTTAGAATTTCCAGACAGAATACAGACATACTGACACCTTGATTTTAGGACTTTTGACCTGTAGAATTATAAGAGAATTAATTTGTATTGTTTGAGTCACTTAATTTGCGGTAATTCATTACGAGGTCTGTAGAAAACTAACACATATTTTAAGTCTCTGACAATTAAAAGCAGAGACCAGGATTTGGCAATCTTTCCTGTAAAAGACCAGATAGTAAATATTTTAGGCTTTGTGGGCCGTATGGTCTCTGTCACAATTACTCAACTCTGCTATGTTGCATGAAAGCAGCCAGAGACACTATGTAAATAAATGGCTGTGGCTGTGTTCCAATAAAACTTTATTTACAAAAATAGGCAATAGACTGGATTCAGTCCATGGGCTGTGGATTGCTAATACATGGTATAAACCAAAGCCTCATCATTGTTTATTGTTTTAATCTATACTTCATCGTTTTCTGGAATCCGTTTCCTATTTATGTGTGCCCCATGACCCTCTGAGGCAGATATAGAATATTTAGCATATTGAATATTGGAATTGGCTCTCCAACCAGAAACAGTAAGATTTTTAAGTGTGAAGATGTGAAGTTTATTATTAACACTTAATAGTTGTCTTTAATTCCTCAGTATCAGCATCTTTAATTCTTAACACATTGTAAGAATTATATCTTAGAGGTGTAAATGTAAATAGTAAATAGTAGTGCTAAATGACTCTAACTTGATTTGCCCAGTTGAGGAGACCATACTGTGTTTTCACAAAGCCTCCAGCATTTCTAATGATAAGAATGTGCATGACTCATGAAAATGTATTTCATCAAGCACTGTCTACAGAGGATTAAGCTGAACTGTAAAACCGTGTTTTTGTGTACAGACTTCAGTATAGCTAATGCTCTTTTGTTTATAATTTCTCCCTGGGACATCTCTCTGGAGGCAAATGTTCTCTCAGCAGAGGAGGTACTGTACAGACAGTGTGATTTTTAGCCAAAGAAATTGCTGCACGGGGGGATCCTTATTAGACTTATGTTGTACTTCTTTATGCTTTGTGAACCTGACCCCAAACATCTGTATAAATGTGGCAAGTTACAACAGCTTGCTGGTACCTGACTTGCCAAATACAATTCTGTTTTCATCGTGTTTATATCCGTACTAAATGACATTGGCCCGCCTCCCGTGCCTGCTGGCTTTCTTCTCCCTTCTTCCTTGTTCATTGTGCTGACCTCCAACCTTAACAGCTCAGACTCAATCCTTCCCCCTTCCATGGTCAGGCCTGCACCGTTATTGTTTCCTCTGCGTCTTCTCCTAACATCCTCCTGGCTTGTATGTGGATTAGTTCATTCCTGTCACTTGAAACTTTACGTGATTTTTGCGTGTACTCTACCAAGATGCTCATATTCAGAAGCTAGTTTATAATACTTAAGCGTAATATTCAATAAATATTGTCTGACTTAGTGATGGCTTGATTTTCCTCTTAATTTGACTCTTCTCTGTATTTTTCAGAATACTTTTAGATTCACAACAATATTGAAAGTATGGTGTAGAGAATTCCCATACACCTCTTACCTCTACACATGCAGAGCCTCTTTCATGAACAACAGCATTCACCAAAATGGTACATTTTTTACCCAGGATGAACCTACATCAATACATCATAATCCCCCAAAGTCCATACTTCACTCTAGGGCTTACTCTAGGTATATGCATTTTATGGGTGTGGACAAATGTATGACATTTATCCATCAGATCCATCATTATAATATCATACAGAATATTTTCAATGACTTACAAATTCTCTGCGCTCTGCCTATTCATATTCACCAATGCACTAATACAGGGCTCCCTAGGTGGCACTAGTGGTAAAGAATCCATATGCCAATGCAAGAGACACAAGAGATGCCACAGGTTAAATCCCTGGGTTAGCAAGATCCCCTGGAGTAAGAAGTGGCAACCCACTCCAATACTCTTGCCTGGAGAATCCTATGGACAGAGGAGCCTGGCAGGCTACAGTCCATGGGGCTACATAGAGTCAGACGCAACTGAGCACATATACACATGTGTAATGCACCAACACACATACACTCCTGGGAGCCACTATTTTTATTGTCTCCATGGTTTTGCTTTTTCTAGAATGTCATGTAGTTAGAATCATAGCAGGTAACATTTTTAGACACTTCTTTCCTTCAGATCTTGTTATGGCTTGATATCTCATTTCTTTTCAGTGCCGAATGATAGTCCATTATCTGGGTACACCACAGCTTATTTATCCATTCACCTATTGAAGGACACCTTGGCTGCTTCCAAGTTTTAGTAACTATAGATGAAGCTGCTATAAACATCCATGTGCAGAATTCTGTGTGGACATATGTTTTAAACTCCTTTGGAGAAATAACCAAGGAGCCCAATTTCTGGATCATGTTATAAAAGGAGGTTTAGTTTGGAGGAAATGGCCAAATTATCTTCCCAAGTGGCTATACCATTTTGCATTCCACCTGTAATGTATTAGAGTTCCTGTTGCTCCTTGTCCTTGTCAGCATTTGGTGTTACGGTTTGCTGGATTTTAGCCATTCTAATATAGCTATACAGTGCTATTGCAATTTGTGTTTCCCTGATGACATACAGTGTAGAGCCTCTTTTCATAAACTTTTTAACCATCTGTGTATCTTTTTCGTGAGCTGTCTGTTAAGCTCTTTGGTCTATTTTTAATTGGATTGTGTATTTTCTTACTGAGTTTTAAGAGTTCTTTGTATGTTCCAGATTAACAGCCCTTTGTCAGATCAGATGTGCAAATATTTTCTGTAACTCTATGGCTTGTCTTCTCGAATTCTCTTGATATCATCTTTTGCAGAGCAGACGTTTTAAACTCCATCTTATCGGTTCTTTCTTTCTTGGATCGTGTCTTTGGTGTTGTGTTTAAAGTCATTGCTGGATCTTCCCTGGCTGTCCGGTGGTTAGGACTCTGTGCTTTCACCGATGTGGGCTTGGGTTCAATCCCTGGCTGGGAAACTAAGATCCCACAAACCCTGTAGTGTGGCCCAAAACAAAACAAGACAAAACAGAACAACAACAAAAAAAACCCTGCAGTAAAGTCATTACCACGTACAAGTCGCCTCATTTTCCTCTTGTGTTATCATCTAGGAATTTTATAGTTCTATGTTTACGTTTCGGTCTGTGATCGTTTAATTTCTGTGAAGCCTGTGAGATCTGTGTCTAGGTTCATTTTTTGCATGCAGATGTCCAGTTATTCCAACACCTTTGGTTGAGGAGACTTATGTATTGCCTTTTCTACTTTGTCAAAGATCAGGGGTCTGTTTCTGGGCTGTCTGTTCTGTTCATTGATCTGTTTGTATATTCTTTCAACAGTGCTGCATGACCTTGATTACTACAGAGCTTTCTTCTTTTCTAACCTATGCATTCAGTGCTATGAATTTCCCTCTTAGCACTGTTTTTGCTGTACTCCACAGATTTTTGATAAGTTATGTTTTCAGCTTTAGGTAGTTCAAAATATTTGAAAACTTACTTTGAGATTTCTTCTTTGACTCGTGTATTTCTTAGAAGTATGTGGTTTAAAATCTTGCATATTTTGTGGTTTTTCCACTTAACTTTCTGTTATCAATTTCCAGTTTCATGCCATGTGGTCTGAGAGCAGGCCTTGTATGATTTCTGTTCTTTCATATTTTATGGCTGAGAATGTTGTCAGTTGTGGTGAATGTTTCATATGAACTTGAGAAAAATGTGTATTCTCAATGTTGAAGAAAATAGCCTGTAGATGTTAATTATATATATAGTTGATTAATGGTATTATTGAGTTCAGCTATGTCTTTATGGATTTTTCTGCCTGCTGTATTTGCTCATTTCTGAGAAAGGGGTTTTCTTTGGATTATGTTGAGAAATATGTTAAAGGTTTAGAACAGCATTCTTACTTTTATTTTACCTTTTCAATTATAACTAGAGCTCTCTTCATATTTTAGAGAAAGCAATCTACTCTGATCTCCAGATTTGCTTAGGAGCAAAGACCATATATATTTTTTAAAAATTTTCTTTACATTATCATGTTGGTTTTGCCATACATTGACATGTATCTACCATGGGTGTACATGTGTTCCCCTTCCAGAACCCCCCTTCCACCTCCCTCCTGATTCCCTCTCTCTGGGTCATCCCAGTGCACCAGCCCTGAGAATCCTGTATCAAGCATCAAACCTGGGCTGGCGATTGATTTCACATATGATAATTTACATGTTTCCAAGTCCATATTTAATGATAACTTTCCCTCATAGCTCAGTTGGTAAAGAATCTGCATGTCATGCAGGAGACTGCAGCTCTATTCCTGGGTTGGGACTATCCCCTGGAGAAGAGATAGACTACCCACTCCAGTATCTTGGCCTGGTGAATTCCATACACTGTATAGTCCATTGGGTCACAAAGAGTCGGACACAGCTGAGTGTCTTTCACTTTAATCACTATCTTGGAAGCAGAGAATAATTGGGATACCTTCTGGAACATTTTTGACTTGGATGTGACTTTACCTAAACTGTTCTAGATAATTAAGAAAGAAAAAAGTCCAGAGTCTCTTGACATGGATTGATTCTGGTTTAAATCACATGCCATGTAAGGCCCTGCATATTTGCCAGGCCTCAGTGAACATGCCACTTGTGTAGGGAGCTATGTTTGGCAATGCACGTCTGCTTTCTTTCCAGTGCCCAGGAACCCCTGCTCTTTGTATTCTGCTGTCTCTTAGGTATGACGCCCACGTTGCTGGTCTAGTTTCATAAGGTATACTGTGAGCCACCCAGAAGATATAAAAAGTCGAATTCTACTGAGATTCCATTACAAACTGTTCTAAAGATGTTCATTTAAAATCTAAGTGCCAAGCACCTAAACCATCCTTTTATAGTTCTCTCTACTCTCACTCCATGAAAAAAATTATCACGATTTGTTAGTACAAGTAGGTGTTCTGATGCCCAGAGGTATTGCAGACCAGTGGTCAGCACACAATAATAAGCTACACTCAAAGTACTTGCGTGCCATCTTCCAGAGTGGACTATTTGAGTGAGTGAGAAAAGATGAATGAAAAGTGGACCTCAAATAATTACATTAAAATAGATATAAGACATTGCTCATCAATATCACTTCTGATGTATGCCTGCCAATGATGTATAACGTGATCCAACTGTGAGAAACAAGACATTTCCAATTGGAGGAATGTTACACAAAATAGTCGACTGGGCTCTAAAATTGTTAATGGCATGTAAGTCAGAAGAGTCTGGGGGAATGAATATTCTAGAATTAGAATAAATGATCCGTGATCAGATTGTGGATTCAAATACAAAATAAATTTTCCCAGCTTTAAAGGACATTATTGAGCCAATGAAGAACATTTAAATATCGAGTTTATGTTATTTAGACTATTGAATCATTGTTAAACTTTCCATGTGTGATGATTGTATTGGTTGTAAAGTGGGATACTTCATAAGAAGTATGCGCTGAGTGTTTTAGAGATTCAGAAGTCACAAGATTTGCAACTAACTCTCAAATGATTCAGAAAAAGGGAATGTGTATATGTGGGTACACCTATACATACACACACATACATACATGTATTATACATAGGTGTGAATTAAGCAAGAGAGAGACTGTATACATATTAACAGTTGGTACATTTGGCATATAGATGTTTGTTGCACTATTCTTCAAAGTTTTTCCATAAGTTTGACATTTTTCAAATAAAAATTTGAAGATCGGTAGACAGTAAGTCCCAGAGGGTCTTTTCCTCAGACTTTTGTTTGGACTTAAGTTAAGGTTCAGATAAACTAACGTGGAAAATCCTCAAGCTACTAAAATAAATACTCTGTTCTTATCTTTTATAATATTTGGATATTTTGGCACTTATAGACAAGGGCAGTTGAAGACTTGTTAAATAAATATGTCTTTATATATTTGACCCTTGAAGAGATGCCTTTAAGTAAACAAATAAATAAAATAACAGCCAAGCATCCAGGCATTGTGATAATCACAAGTTTTTGACTGGGAAATGTTTCCCAGTTTGAGAGTTATTGCTTTCAGCTGTAATAATAATGGGCTTTTCCTCTAAGGGGAAAATACACGATGTTTAAAATAAATATCATCGGTACAGTTTTGCACTGTTGAGAAAGCATAAATAACCCTTTTTTCTCTTTAAGCATTTGATCACCAGAAAGTCTCGTGTGTGTATATTGGGGGAGACAGAATTTCAACTAAGAGGTGATAAAAAGACTGGTTACAAGAGGGTTTCACCATCATTTTAAACAGTTCCATAGCCCCTTTGTTTTCGGCCTTCACACAAAAGTAAGCCCAGACTCTTATCCAAGGAAGCTGGCTTTACTTTCCTACTAAAATCTGCATTTGACTGTTGAATACAATTCAGAATGGGACTGTAAGTTCAGAGGATGCCTTATTTAACTAACTTTCTAGGAACTGACTTAAGTTCTGTTCTGAACACTGTAGTGGGGTTATCTTTATGGTTATCCCAAGGTTGGTCCTAAAAGGATTTACACGTTTTTCCAGGGAAGAGTCAAAAGTGTTGAAGACATTTTTTGGTGTGATTTCACATCTTCACTTTATTTCCATATGAGACAAATAGTAACACATTCCTTCTTTGTTCCCTCAATCTGACATGATAAATCTTTCAGCAAGAAGATTAAATAATTATTCTGTTGTCACTCTAAATTGTATTTTTGTTTTTTAGAACTGAAAAGCTACCCAGAACTGTAGTGAATAGCATTATTTGAGTAGTCATGGTTTTTCTGACATTTTTTCTAGTTGAATGACCACCTACAGTGATGTGGTACAAATACCAAAAGAGCTCCTGTAAGACAGGTACTTTTATTTAACAGAGAAGGAAAATTATACAGCTAAGGTAGTAGGTGGTGGTCAGTCCGATAATGCATGTGTGCCTACTAAGTTGCTTCAGTCCCGTCCAATTCTTTGCAACCCTATGGACTGTAACCCCCCAGGCTCCTCTGTCCATGGGGTTCTCCAGGCAAGAATACTGGAGTGGGTTGCCATGCCCTCCTCCAGGGGATCTTCCTGACTCAGGGATTGAACCCGTGTCTCCTGTGGCTCCTGCATTCCAGGTGGATTCTTTACTGCTGAGCTATCAGGGCAGCCCTGGTCTGGTAATAGTTTTGCTCTTACCACTATAATACACTGCTTCCTGCTAGTAAAAGATATTTATTTTATTTTATTCCATTATCCACTTAGACATTGTGACAGGGTACAGAAAGACAATCAAATAACTGGAAACAAATCCTTTTAAGGTTGCAATTTTATTTCTTTTCTCTGCCAGCCAGTCAGTTAGGTCTTATCTAAGTGTGTTTATCTTTCTAAAGTATTAACAAGGATAGACATTTATTTGTCGATTAAAATTTGTAGCACAGACTAAAGGAAGTAACAGACATTCTGCAGGAATGATTAATGTCAAGGTAGCTTGCTTTGATTGAGGCCAAAGATCCTGGGAGAATCCAGCTAAATTCTCCAGAATCCTTCTTGGCACAGAGATGGAACAGAAGTGGGAGAATCTGAAGTAATATGGCTTATCAATAAGTATTCCCTCACTGACTCAGAAGTACTTGGCAGGCAAGAAATTGAGTGTATATGAACATCAGTAGCTAGTACGTCTTGTTTCTTCAACAAGCATGATCACCAGTTTTGTGCCAGGCATCAAGCTGTGTACTGAACTCATTCAAGTCTCTGCAGTTGTCGGCAAGTCTAAATTTGCAATCCCTGTTGAGTTGCTATGCATAAAGTAAGATGTTAGCAATAAAGCATAATACCTATTACCAATAAAGCATAATACCTACACTAAACCAGTCATTTATTAGCAATTATGACTATTAATTGTCATTATCTTTCCATGTAATGCTAGTAATAAAGAGCCCACAATATGGATGCCCCCAGGACATTTTCCTTGAAGACTTCCTTTGTAACTTTCCCAAAAACATTCAAGAATCAAATGGAAGACATCCAGTTAGAAACTTCCATGTTGTAAAATTTAAGTTTTGATTATATTTACTTTGGGTGGCTGGAGTAAATTAACTTTTCTCCCGGCTTGCCAGGTGGCTCAATGGTAAAGAATCTGCCTGCCAATGCAGGAGACTCAAGAGATGCAGATTAGGTCCTTGAGTCAGGAAGATTCCTTGGAGAAGGGAATGACACTTTTACTCCAATATTATTGCCTGGAGAATCGCAGGGACAGAGAAGCCTGGTGGGCCCCAGTCAAGGGGGTTGAAAAGAGTCAGCCAAAACTGAGCGCACGCGCACACATAACCACTTTGTGCCTGATTACGTGGTCTGTCTGTTGTGAGCCATTTCAAGCATGCATGTAGCTTGTAAATATTAGGAAAGCATTTAATAATTCATCAAAAATTCTTAAGTTTTAAATTGTCTGATTTTGCATTTGTACCTAGCTTATTTTTTCTCTGCATTTAATAAATCCAGCAATTCTCACTATCTGAAATGTGTTGGTCAACAATTTTTTTTTTTAATATGGCACATCATTTGGTACCTTAAGCCACTGGCTTTGGCAACAGTGGCATCATAAGCTACTATCTGTTTTTAGCTCTTTCTTTTCAAAATAATTTATTGGAAAGAATACAATATATAATTATGCAATGCTTTAGTAGCTTAATATGAGATTTTCCACCTAAATTGGTAGCTGCCCCTGCTTTTCTGAAACACACACACTCGCAGACACACACTCACACACACATGCATACCCCTGGGATAAAAAATGACAAAATTCTAAAACCTCACATCGTAGACTGGGAGAATGAGCTCATTCTAGAACAAGCTGGATATTTTGACAGTGCAAATTGTTTTCAAAATAAAGGCAACAATGTGTCAAGTGAGAAATATGTTTGGAAGTAATAATTTTATGTATAGTATTTTTTTCTTCCTCTATTAAATTTTATTCATGGTGCAACTTTCTCCACAGATTAGTAATATCTGTTTGCAATTCTGGAGTGTTTTACTATTAAGATCCTATCTTAAATTTCAGATGTATAATTTTGCTTTTATGATAGAAGTTGTAACTTTTTTATGGAGCAGGCTAGTATGATGCTCATCCAAACACATCTTTGAAGCTCATTTTATTACAAAGATTAGGTAAATTTTCATTTCCTTTTCTGCTTGAAGACTACATATATCTTGGATTTTCAGATAATTGCTTTTCAGTGTGAAATCTATGGTATCAAATAGAACAATCTCTATATTACTTTAGCTGTGTGATTTTAAGAGACCTGGGACTTCCCAGGTGGCACTAATGGTAAAGAACCCGCCTGCCAAAGCAGGTGGACATTAAGAAACGCAGGTTTGATCCCTGGGTTGGGAAGATCCCCTGGAGAAGGGCATGGCAACCCACTCCAGTATTTTTGCCTAGAGAATCTCATGGACAGAGGAGCCTGTCAGGCTGTAGTCGGTAGAGTCGCACAGAGTTGGACACGACTGAAGCAACGGAGCGCTGCAGAGCACGTGAATACTTAAAGTGGTAAGAGTTCCAAAACTTGCAGGCAAAGGTC
Source organism: Antilocapra americana (assembly GCA_007570785.1). Lineage (NCBI taxonomy): Eukaryota > Metazoa > Chordata > Mammalia > Artiodactyla > Antilocapridae > Antilocapra > Antilocapra americana. The sequence continues at coordinate 2,552,605 of ML661340.1, read as the reverse complement.
ATTCACAAAATCTGTAAATACTCTGCCTAAAATCATAACTAACAAAGATCAAAACAAGCAGGAAGCAAACAAAGTCATTTCAGGTCCTACCTTGTTATTTGCCTTTCAAATAAAATTATGTATGTTCTTGCTTTTCCCTCTTTTTTCCCCCTTCTCCTTTTTCTGTACCATCTTTGATTCTTCTCTCTCTGTTTATCTCCATGATAATAAAAAAATAACTATTCCCTAACTTAAAGAAGAGAGAGAAAACACTTTTTGGATTCTCAAACCCAAGTATGCCAATTCTCAGTTCTCCTTCATAAAGTTTTGGGAAATACTTTTTTTGCATATTACCTTTCCCCCCTCACCTACCATTTTTAAAATCTCTTCTTTCAGTTGTTAGCATTGTAATGATATTTTCCCAGGAATATTTTCAGCCCAGATAGAGATATTTTAAAAAGTCAGATTGTGCTGTACACTGTTTTTTGGCTACCCAAATCATTTCTGCCATGATAAAAGCTTCAAATAGTGTCTAAGAATGCACATGATTGTACACCTAGCATATCTCTGTCTTCTTAAGAAATATTTTATTATGAAATATTTCAGTACTTCCATTAGCACACTTTCAGAGCCAAATGCAAGAGTACAGTGGAGGCTTAAGTACCATTTGATGACTATTTAATAGGTATATGTCATGCTAATATAGGCCATCTTCCAATCTTGATTCATTATTTCTTATAACAACCTGAAAGGCCAGGTTTGAATTTAGAATTCTAGGCTTCTTGGTGCCTTATTCATCCCCACAGCACCCTCATCTTCAACCCACCCCCACCCCCATTCCCTGCCTTGTCCTACACTAACGGGAAACTTACACATGTACACAGTGAAAATATGCACACATATATTTTATGCAATATTATTTATGGATGAATTCTATGTAACTGATTGATTATCACAGAATGCTTTTATTGATTTTATTATATGTGTAGCTGGCCTATGGCTGCAATAGATGAATGAGTATAATAGTGACTATTAGGTGATTTCTTTCCTTACCTTAACAAGTAACACAAAATTGAAATAAAATGTTTTCTGGGAATTCAGTGACATTAGTAGCTTCTTTGTTGAATCTAATAATAACATTTGAATACTGGTAGATTATATTTTCTTTTTGTGTGTGTGCTATTCATAATGTAATGCCTGTCGACATGATACCCTTTTAATTCTAATCTGCATTATAACAGTTTTTTTTCCATTATACATAAAGTAATAAATCAAGCCTTGATTTGTAGTGTTGAAAATTTCCTTGATATAAATACTCCTACAAGTGCCCATTTCCAGCCATTGACATACTTTATGTTGCTGAACACAGAAATGGAAAAAGGTATTCTATGGTTCACATTACATTGTATTTCCACCATACAAATCAAAGGAATGTAAATGACCTCGGGAATATGGTCTTTAACAAAATCATTAAGAAGTCATCAATTTTGAGTATTTATTTCTTTTGTTATAATAACATTTACTTAATTGTAAGTTTATGCCGTTTACTTTTTGATTGTTATGTTACCAGATAGCTTGAAATTAAAAAAAAAACAAACTAACAATCAGCAATGTCTCACCAGCCACCCATCTTACTATCCATCTTATCTGATAGTATGTGTATGTTGATGCTGCTTTCTCTGTTCGTCTCACTCACTCCTTCCTCCGCTGTGCCCACAAGTCCATTCTCTAATGACCTGGAGGGACAGCATGGGATAGGATTATATATGTGTGATCATGGCCAATTTGCATTGTTGTATGGCAGAAACCAACACAACAGTGTAAAAATAAAAAGTAATGAAAAATTTATTTTAAAAAACTCAGCTATTGGTTCAAGCCAGCTCTGGTACAGTATAGCTCAACAGCACTGACTGAATAGTCTATGTGATCATTTCTGGGTTTATATTCTGTTCTGTTGTCCTACTTGTTTACTTCTGTTCTGACAAAACACTGTTAATTCAGTTTTAAAATTCAACTTGTTGTCTGGAAGGGCAATTCTTTCACAGTTTGCTTTTTCAGAAATATCTTAGCTGTTCTTATTGAGTGCTGTGTTGGCACTTCCATCTTTCAGGTATATTTTATAATTATTTCATGAATTTCACAAATATTTGGATTGAAATTGCATTGAATCTTAGGTTAGTTTAGTGAGAACAGACATTTCTATGATACTGCATTTTTATGCATTAATATTGTATTCCTTCCCATTATAGATCTTTTCATGTTGTTAATATAATCTTAAAATGTTTAAAACTTATTTTAGATTTATTCTTAAGTAACTTATAGTTTTTGTTGGTGGTGTAAACATTCTTTATCTTCCTTTTTCCAAGTCAGTTTGAGTTATAATTTACATATGATGAAATCCACCATGTATGTGAAGCCATATGAAAAACCATATATACACAATTTGATGAATTTTGACAAATGTATACACTCACGTAACCACCTCCACAATCAGGATGTAAAACATTTCTGTCATCCCATAATGTTTCTTATTGCCTTATTTCAGTCAAGTCCTCCTTTCCTTGCAAGCCTCAGGAAGCCACTGATTCATTTTCTGTCACTATTGATTAGTTTGCCTGTTCTTGAATTTCATATAAATGGAATCATGTAGTATGTGCATTTTTGGGGTCTGGCTCTTTTGACTGGGTGGGCCCAATGTTCTTTTTTAAAAAATACATTTATAAACTTCCTGAAGTATGAAAATAAAATTTATGTTTTGTGAAAATTCATCTGATTTACTTTTATTTTGCTAAACCCTTTTGTAAAACCCAATAATTTATCTGAGATTGTTTCATTTTTTTTAAAAAATATGAGTAATACCAAACCTGGAGACAATGACATTTTGATTTCTTCTTTTCCAGCTCTTATACTACTTGTTTCTTTTTCTTGTCATCTTCTTTATGCTAGCCAGAACATCCAACGTTAAATTGAAGTATAATAGTCAGCCTCATTTTATTTTTCTTATTCTTAGAATGCTTTTCCATATTTCAGCATTAAGTTTAATGACTGCTGTGGGTATTGTATAAACAGAATTTATTAGGCTTAGGAAATTATTCCCTTTCCACGTTTGCTAACATTTAATCATCATTATGGATATTGGATTTTATTGAATGCTTTGACTATAGCTATTAATAATCATTTTTCTTTTAACATCCTTTTTGTATATACCTTCAAAGATTACTTGACTTCAAAAAGCAGAGGAGAGCAAACTTTTTCTTAAAGAGTCAGATGATAAACATTCTCAGCTTGTGGACCAAAAAAACTCTGTCACAACTACTCAAGTCTGCTCTTACAGTACAAAAGGAACCATAGATAACTTGTAAACAAATAGTCATGGCAGTATTTCAATAAACCTTTATATGCAAATGTAAGCAGCCAACCTGTTGACTGTCATTTGCTGGCTCATGTCAGTAAAATATATTCAAATATTTTATGATGCTAGGACTTTTTATACTTTCTATGTCTTCTTGAGTCAATTTTGTTAATTTACACTTTCAAGTATTTTCTCCATTTCCTCTAAGTTTTAAAATTTATTTTACAACTATCTTATTTGCAGGTCTCCTTCATTTTATCCTTTTTTCCTTTTTAATTTTTTAATATAAATTTTTATGAAAGTATAGTTGCTTTACAATGTTGTGTTGGTTCCTGCTCTATAGCAAAGTAAATCAGTTGTATGTGTGTGTGTGTGTGTGTGTGTGTGTGTATTTGCTCTTTTTTTAGATTCTTATCCCATGTAGGTCATTACAGAGTACTGAGTACAGTTCCCTGCACTATACAGTTGATTCTCCTTACTCACAATGTGTTTTTGTTTGAGACTTGTTTCTTTTTTCTTGGTCAGTTTTGGAATGCTTGTCTTACTGATATTTTTAAATGAAACTTTAACACAGTCAAGAAAATGGTGAGAGCGTGTTTGTCTTTCACCTAACCCATAAATAATTTGGCTGATCTACAGATGGTAGATCCTTCTTTCACCTAGTTTGTTCATCTCTGCTCTGTGTTGTGTCCTTTCTTAAGCTACACACTCAAATGAAGAGGTAGTTGTTTCTCACAGGAAGGAAGATCCTTCTTGATTCAGTAATGTAGGATATTGGTTCTCTGTTAATAGATAATGCAGATAAGCATTCTTTGAGCACTTACTGTATAGCAAGCACTCCACTAAGTGCTTGATACATATTATCTCACCTAGTCTTTACAACTATTCTAAGCTTTGTAATTACCTTCATCTTTGCAGATAAAGAAGTAGGCTAAGAGAAACAGGCTCGCATAGAAAAATAATGGTGGACCAGGATTCCAAACTCAGTGTGATTCCAGAGTTTTGTCCTTAACTTCTGGAAAGTTTTCTCTGGTTTTTGATGTTTGTTTGTTTTGTTATATTTTGTTTTGCTTTCTTGGAAACTCTGTGCTCCTGAAGTAAACTTTTCACGCATAATTAGGTATCTTAAGGAGACATGGCCATTAGGAAGCAGTACTCTGTGAAGAACGCCTAGACCAATTATGTCCTGTAACTTAAGTTTTAAAACTGAGATTCTAGCTTTTAGTCACTCTCCTGTGAGACTGATCCTTGCCTAAACCCCTAGGATCATATATCTGAATGTAACTAAGTAAGGGTCCTATCATGAACGATGGTTCTACTTCTGCATCCTATTTTACAATTTTCAAAGGCTTTTACAAACATCTCATGTTATCCTCCCAATCTGTCTTTGAATTAGTGACAATTACTTTTTGTCCTTTGGAGCTCAGTGCATTGAGGCTCAGAGATTTAAATATCTAGGTCCAAACCACAAACTCATGGTGGGGCTCAGATGTAAACAGAGGTCTGCTGGCTCTTCATGTTGGACTCTTTTCTGATATAACATGTATCAAGCATTTCATGAATCCCTGCCTGAAACAGCCAAATGACTTGTTTCTTACATCATCTGGTTTGCTCAGTTTTGTAGAATTAAGGATTGGATGATGAGTGATTTATCAGTGTCACAGAGGACTGTGATATGCAATGTGTGTATGAACCTAATTTTGTTGAACAAAGTAACCTCTGTAGAGTTAATGCATGATAGAGATGCACGAAAGTGAGAATGAGAACATATATAATTAAAGAATCTGTTTCTCCACTGGCCAAAACAAGACAAAAAGGTTTATTAACATTTTTGTGTCCATTTATTCATAGACTATTTCCACATCAACTAGGGCTGCGAATACTTGGTGTCAGTTTTTGAAAGTTTATTTTTAGGTTTCTGAATTCATTGTTCTGGATAATTTAGTGTTCCCTTTTTCTTTTAATGCCAGTGGAGAACTTACACATGGATGGATGGCTTCCAGGGGTCTTTCAATGATGCTGTTTCCCAGAGACCCATCAATTTAATGATGGTGTTTTTAAAAGACCAATGTTCCAAATAATGACATGTAAACTATCTGTTATTAGCCTTTTTCCTTGACTGTGACTCCCTTTTAAGGAAGAAAAAAGCAAATGCTGCGATTCCAAACTGGCACTAAATTTATTTCACAGAAGTTCACATACAAAATTCATTTGGGAAAAATACCTTTGCACAATCTATTAGTGATGATACGTATCTTTTTCTTTAAGGCAGAATTAACCTTATGACTGTATACTGTTGCCTGTTATACATAAACATTAATAGTTAAGTAGTACTACATAGATATATGTGCACACAGACTTAAATAATAATAGTAAATAATAATGACAATTCAAGTCAAAATTATCATTTTTAAAGCTTACTCTGCTCCAGGCAGTATCTATAAGTGATTTATTTGATTCCTCAATGAACTGAAAAGGTTCGTGCTAGTATTATCACCACTTTACAAATGGGAAAAATGATGCCCAGATAAATGACGCAAGTCAGCCAGTTCACACTAATAGTTCAAGGTGCCAGTTCCAGATTCCACACCCTTATCTACGGGCAGTGCTGCTCCACAATGAGTGATTAGGAAGCACGGAAGCAGAGTTTCCATGACAAATAAGCACATGCTTCACGAAACAACTGCAAAGCCTTAACGACCACTAGTTTCCCATTATCAAGTTAACAAGTTCAGTGGCCAGAAAGATATGTGTGCTTAGAATTCTCTTGAAACACACGATATTAAAAGAAAAAATACATTTTAAAGACATTTTTCCTGTTTGACATAGTCTATACTTTCTGACAATAGAGAAATTTGGAAGGAATTTCTCACAAATGTTCATTTATTTTTCTTTTGCATAGATGCTGTGAATCTTCTGATTGTATTTGTCTGTTTTCTTTGGCCGCTAGGATGTTCTGAACCAAATGTGCAGCTTACTCGTAAAAATTGTATAGAATTTTAGTGTGTGTGTGTGTGTGTGTGCTTAATCGCTCAGTTGTGTCCAACTCTTTGCAGCTCCATGGACTGTAGCCTGCCAGACTCCTTTGTTCATGTTATTCTCCAAGCAAGAATACTGGAGTGGGTTGCCATTTCCTTCTTCAGAGTTTTTTCCCCAGTTCAGGGATCAATCCCAGGTTTCTTGCATTGCAAGCAGATTCTTTACTGTCTGAGCCATCATGGAAGCCTAGATTTTAGTATGTCCCCAAATTAATCATATCTTGGCTTTTTATTATTTCTCTACCTCATCTTTCATGGGTCCTGGTTTCTTGAGCTGTTTGCTTTTCATTTTTTTGAATTATAAAAGTTCCCTTCAAGACACTTCAAGATCGTATGGAGATATTTACTAAGTACATCAAAAATAGGTAATAATTCAAAGCATGTTTTATTTAAGGTCATAGAATTGCTATAAGCATAGGACCACTGACATTTTCTGTTAAATAATGAGAGAGGGTTAGTTTAGTTGGTTTGGTCTTAGGAGCAGAGTGTAGATATAGTTACATTATTACATGAAACCTTATTCATGTTCCTACTGCAAAAGTAAGTTTTGTTCTATTTTGGAGAGGCTATTTGTAGGGTTTATTTTTCCATTCACAATTAGATGTGTGACCCAACTGGATGGTTTTATGGTGCCGGTTGATGAATGTTAAACTCAAATTTGTCCAGAGACTAGCATCACTTATGTGTGTTAGTTGCTTAGTCATGTCTGACTCTTTGAGACCCAGGTTCCTCTGTCTATGAAATTCTCCAGGCTAGAACACTGGAGAGGGTAACCATTCCCTTCTCCAGGGTATCTTCACGACCCAGGGATCGAATCCACATCTCCTGCATTGAAGACAGATTCTTTACTGTCTGAGCCACCAGAGCGTCACCTATAAAATAGTGTTGTTTTGGATTACCAAATAACAAACCTAACCCCTACATTTTCACTGACATCAGAATTGATTAATTGATTAGTCTAACACTTTGGAGGTGGAAACCCCCTTCTGATTGCTCAGGCAAGGATAAAAGTTGTATTTTTTTTAAACATTTTATTTTATTTATATACTTTTGGCTGCATTGGGTCTCTGCTGCTTTGTGTGGGCTTTCTCTAGTTGCAGTGGGAGGGGGCTACTCTCTAGTTGCCCCTCAGCATGAAAGATCTTCCAGGACCAGAGACTGAACTTGTGTCCCCTGTATTGGCAGGTGGCTACTTATTGACTGGACCACCAGGGAAGTCCCAGAGTTTGTATTTTAAACCAGGTTGCTCGTCTCTCTTGCTAGTGATGCTGGGGAGCATCTCCACCAGTGTGGCTGGGAAGGGAATGGTTTTTCTAGATACCACTGACCCCTGAGATACAACTTGGCGAGTTCATTCTTGTTTGCAAGAGGGAAAGTGCTTTAGAAGAAGAAAATTATTCCACAGTATTCCAGGGAGCGGGGAAGAGGAAGGATCCTAGGCGGAAAAAAATGAAGGAGAATGCTTCTGGGTGAAAAAATTCATGAGCACAAGACTTAGGTGACCAAGATAAGTCAATGCAGAGCATCAACCTTCTGACAGCCCTCCTTGAGCCATCTCTGCAACGTGGGGTGGGTCACGGAACACACGGTCCCCTGTTCATTCTGAAAGTTTGCTGTTGGTGAATCGAGATGATGAATTTGCCTGATGGATTGAATTCCTGAGTGTGCTCAGAGGACAGAGGCAGAGGAGGCTGATCAGGGGCTCTGATCCCCTCACAGCCGCTGGCAGCTGCCTTCCCCTGGCCGGCTCCTCACCCTTCATAGGTCCTGTGCGGTGCATCTGGCGCCAGAAACAACAGTCATGTCAAGTCGCACTTCAGGACTGAACAAAGTTATCTCTGTGCAGCACGTTTCCAAACGCGATGAAAAAATAAGGTATGAACAGATGGACGGATTTTCTCATTCCATTTCCCTCTGGTGAATCTTACGAGCTCTTTTGCCCATGGTATGTTTGTTTTCCATACTTGAACATTTTTTCCCCCAGATATAAAATTCAATATTTGAAAGTTGGTTCTGGCAAAGTTGACCAAATAATTCTTAGGTCAGTTCCACAGATGTGTTTATTTATTCATGTCTGGAATGCTTTCTTTCCTCAAATTACAGGGCACGTCAAGAGTTAGCGTCTCTTTCAGGATCTAAGGGTCACTTTGTTTGTTAAAACCAACCAACAAACAAAATAAAAACAAGAGAAGGAGTAGCTGGATTCTTACCCAAAAAAAGTATTAGGGTTTTTTTAAATCATTTTTATTAACTGGTGTACTAAATAGCCCAGGAGCAATGAAAAAATTCTTAGTAATTAAAATGAAGCCTTTAATATTTATTCTTATTTATCTCTTTGATTTATATTTTCATTCACTCTACAATGTTTTAATTTTTAGATAAAAGTCTCCACATGTCAGATGTAAGACTTTTGTATTTCTAAATTTGCAGAGGCAAGTGTGAGGTCAGTTTAGGCAATTCCATTTTAAAAGTAGTGGGGCTGAAGGTCAGAATGAAAATGAATGGTTTGTATATTTTAAGATCACAATCTATAGAAACTCCACTTTGTCTAAAACTGAAGTGCTTGCATATTTGGAACCACAACTTAACGTCAAAAAAGGATTTCCTCTAGGTTACAGTTTCCTCCTTCAGCTTCCTAGTGTCAAATACAGAAAACAAAATGCCATCAGGAGTAATGACATCGCCCTTGGACTTTAATGCAGAAAGAGCAAAGGAAATTTGAAACTTCAAGACTTTATTTTCTTCAGGGCTTAAGTAATTTCAGATTGTTCTATTTAGTATTATAAAATAGTTTCATCCAGAACAATTAGAGGCATACCCTGAAGATATTGTGGGTTGAGTTTCAGACCACCACGATAAATCAAGTCAAATTTTTTTCTTATTTTCCAGTGCATATAAAAGTTATCTTTATATCTGTTGAGTACAACAGCATTATGTTAAAAAGATATACATAGCTTAATTAAAAATACTTTATTGCTGAAAAATGCTAGCCATCATCATAATAATGAATCATCACAATGCAGTGAAGGGTTAGTTGCTCAGTCGTGTCCTACTCTTTGTGACACTATGGACTGTGGCCCACAAGGCTCCTTTGTCCATGAAATTCTCCAGGCAAGAATACTGGAGTGTGTTTCCATTTCCTACTACAGGTGATCTTCCCGGCCCAGGGATCAAACCCGGGTCTCCCCCATTGCAGGCTGATTCTTTACCATTTGAGTCACCTTGTTATCCCTATCACAGTGCAGGGTTGCCACAAATCTTCAGTTTCTTAAAAAAAAAAAAAAATCTAACACCAACAAAACAATACCAACAAAAAATCTACAGTACCTGAGAAGTGCAGTGAAGCACAGAGCAGCAAAGCGAGGTCTACTTGTACACTTAGAAGGGGTGAAACTGTGCAAACGTTACAGAAGTGGCCACACTGTGACAGCACAGTAGTGTGTGCTGAGAGGGTACCCACTGACGTGGACCAAGCATAAAATCAGAACGCCTGTTTCACATGAGCACAATTACAGGAAAGCGAAGTTAGTATACTACTGTTTTTTAAAAAAAACACAAAGATTAATTCCAAAGAAAACTCATGAAAGTGAAAGTGTTAGTTGCTCAGTCGTGTCTGACTCTTCGTGACCCCGTGAACTGTAGCCCACCAGGTTCCTCTGTCCATGGGATTCTCCAGGCAAGAATACTAGAGTGGGCTGCCATTTCCGTCTCCAGGAGATCTTCTCGAACCAGGGATCGAACCCAGGTGTCCTGCATTGTAGGTGGATTCTTTACCGTCTGGGTACTGGGGAAGTCCAAAGAACACTCGTGAACCTAGCAAAATATTCAATGAGTGTTTTCTATGTGAAAAGTGCTGTGCTGGGAAGGATCAGTGCCTCAAAGATGAATCAAACATAATTGTCTTAAGAGGCAGAGACCAGAAATTGGAGTTTGACATAAATCTAATGTAGAGGAGTACAGTAGAGGGGCATGTCTCTCCAAGAGTAGACAGTTATCACACATAAGAAAAAAGCTCCTTATTGTTGATTTTGAAATAGAAGATAAATGACTCTGAGAAATGCCCCAAAATAGTAAATGTCAGAATCTTCTAGAAAGAGTCTGAGATGACATGGTCTTAGGGATAGTGAGATCTGTTTTCTGAAAGGTGAGAGGATCCAGGAAAATCAGAATAGGAAACTGAACTGTTCAGAAGAATGGGATCACGTTAAAAAAAAAAAAAAGGTGTACTTCGGTGGTGCTTCCATTAGTGGGGTGCACTGACTTTCAGGAAGGTGGGAGATTAAAAGCTTTGGGGTTTATCAGCAAGAGGTCACTGGAGAATTTTGAAAAGTTTTACAAGGTAATATTTTGCAAAGACATTGTAGAACAAAATATAGCACAATGGTTCATGGTAAAACCTAGAATTTGATTTAATGATTTGAAGCAAGAACTGTTTCCTGTAGTTGTTTTCAAAGTGAGGTTTGGTTTCTTTCTAGGTGTTTCACCCAAAGAAAAGATCATTTTTACCCATATTTGTTTCAGCAGATTAATATTCAAAGTACTAAAGTTGCAAATTCCAAAGCCTAGCTCTTCTTACGCTCCTAAATTTAGCTCAAATTCTGATTATTTTGTATATAAATCTGGTACAGTTCAGCTGTCACTTTCAAGGGGACCTTTGCAGCTTAGTTAATTAAATTTCATTAAATATTTAAATAGCATTCATAAATTTAACATATTCATTTCAAGTTTTAAACTTTTCAAAGATCAAAGAAGCCAAACAGTCCCAAGTTCTGGAGAAATTTACATAAATACATTAAATTGAATTCATAAGCATGGTGACCCTTAAGTTCTTATAAACATTACAATATTATTTTATAAACTGGTGAATTTTTCCTGTAAGATTTTATAAGTTTATAATTAAAAGACTTAAATAAATCACCAATCTTAAATCTGATAGATACATAAAATATCGTGTGTGTGTTCTCAGTCGCCTTAGCCATGTCTGACTCTTTGTAGCCCCATGGACTGTGGCCACCAGGCTCTTCTGTCCCTGTGATTTTCCCTCTAGCCAAAGCTATGGTTTTTCCAATAGTCATGTACGGATGTGAGAGTTGGACCATAAAGAAGGCTGAGTGCTGAAGAATTGTTGCTTTTGAACTGTGATGTTGGAGAAGACTCTTGAGAATCCCTTGGACTGAAAAGAGATCCAATTAGTCAATCCTAAAGGAAACAATCCTGAGTATTCGTTGGAAGGACTGATGTTGAAGCTGAAGTTTTGGTCACCCAATGCAAAGAACTTACTCATTAGAAAAGACCCCGATGCTGGGAAAGATTGAAGGCAAGAGGAAAAAAGGAAGACAGAGGATGAGATGGTTGGATGGTATCACCAATTCAATGGACATGAGTCTGAGCAAGCTCTGGGAGATAGTGAAGGACAGAGAATCCTGGCACACTGCAGTCCATGGGGTCTCAAAGAGTCAGACACGACTGAGTGACTGAACAACAAATTTGCTTACTACTACAGATAATACAACCTGGTAATTGTTATATCTGAAACTTGTGTGACGCTTTATTTTCCAAAAACTGTTGTATGTGCTTTCTTTGAGTTAACTGTAATGTCTATAACTCCATGAAGTAGATACAATTATCATTTCTTTCCATAGATGAGGAAATGACAACACAGAGATTGCTAGCTTGCCCAGAGTCATATAGGCAGTAAGGGGAAAAAGTTCAAATTTGAGCCCCAGCAACCTAGGTCATGTGGTGCAGTGGTGAAGAATCTGCCCACTAAAACAGGAAATGCAGGAGATGTAGGTTCAGTCCCCAGGTCAGGAAGATCCCCTGGAGAACGAAATGGTGTTTTTGCCTTGAAAATTCCATAGACAGTCCACAGGGTTGCAAAGAGTCAGACAGGACAGAGCACACACAAGCAACCTAGATCTAGAGTCATCTTCACCCCTCCCCCAGAGTCACCTCTCCCTGGTCCTTCCTCCACTGGGCACCTGAAGCTCTTTGTTTTATGCATCCTACAACATTTATGACATACTCTCTCCACCAATGGATGAAATGTTCCATCACAATGTGCATTCTTTATACCCTACATCATGGCCACAGAACTTATAGATGTTCAACAGAGACTTCAGTGAACAAATGACTTGAGATCTATAGCTTTACAAATGTCACAGAAGTGGTCTTACTATGCCAACCCTAGAGGCTATCCTTTGAGATTTAAGAAAGAGTAAAGAGAATAAAAGGAATGCAACATTTTTACTCTGTAAAGAAGGTTTCACTTTTCCAAATGATCATTTTATGCAGCATCACCATAGAGTTGAGAAGCCCCCTCACCAGATCTGGTACTGAAGGAGATTTTCCATTGTCTCTTTGGGTGAAAAAAAGTGGAAGTGTTCCTCGTTCAGTCGTGTCCAACTCTTTGCAACCCCATGGACTCAGGAACCCACCAGGCTCCTCTGTCCGTGGAATTCTCCAGGCAATAATAATAATGGAGGGGGTTGCTATTCCCTTCTCCAGGGGATCTTCCCAAGCTAGGGATCTAACCTGGGTCTTCTACATTGTAGGCAAACTGTTTACAATCTGAGCCACCAAGGAAGCCCCTCCCTTTGTGTATTTTCCCATAAATGACATTGTCACTATCTAATACTTTGACAACTATATGAATCAAATAGTCCATAGAGAAATAAGACAAATAACAAGGCCCCTTTCAGATCTGTGGTTTTCTTTTAGGAAAGCTAACACATGTGCTTGGGCAGCTGAGTCCCCACACAGAGCTGATGTTTGCCTGCAAATGTATGAAAAGAGAAGGAGAGAATCACCGAGACCCATAAAAAAGGGATGTCATTTATATGTTAGGACATATTCATTGTCATGATGTGGATGAAATAATACTGTGTTAGAGTTCTCCAGAAAAAGAGAACCGATGGGAGATATGATATATGAAGAGATGTTTTATGAGGAATTGACTCACTCTATTATGGAGGTTGAGATGTCCCATCATCTACCAATTATAAACTCGAGTCCAGGAAAGCTGGGGGTGCAGGTCAGTCTAGGTCCAAAGACCTGAGAACCAGGAGTTGCAGCTGGCCATGTCCCAGCTCAAAAAATGAGGCAGGAAAGGGCAAATTCTGCTTTCTTCTGCCCTTCTGTTCAGGTCCTCTGTGGGTTGGATGAAGGCCCACCCGCATTGAGGAGGGCAAACTGCTCTCCTGAATCCACCATGGCAAGTGCTAGTTTCATCCAGCAGTGTGCCCAGTGACACGTCCAGATATAATGTTTAGCCAAATATCTGATGTCCTGTGAACCAGTCAGTTGACCCGTAAAATTAACCATGACAAACAAATATGTCTCACTTGGGAAAATATGTCAACATCTTGTCAAGCCAGCATGGCTTGCTGGGTATATTTGTTAAGCAGAGTCTTTTTGTCTCCCATGGTCCCTTTGTTATCCAGTAAGGGCCAGCCATTACCTCCTTTGATGAGCAGTCATAGGGGCCCTTGCTCCCTGCTAAGTCGCTTCAGTCAAGTCCAGCTCTTTGCACCCCTATGGACTGTAGCCTTCCAGGTTCCTCTGTCCATAGGATTTCTCCAGCAAGAATACTGGAGTGGGTTGCCCTGTCCTCCTCCAGAAGATCTTCCCAACCCAGGGATCAAAACCACATCTCATATCCACCTGCAGTGTCAGGCCAGTTCTTTACCACTAGTGCCACCTGGGAAGCCCCATGGGGACCCAGACTTTTCAGTAGCTCTTACCTAAGATGCAGAGACAACCTTATTTCAGTAACTCAACTGTCTGAGCAAATATAATAATAAAGGGTCCAACCTGATGGAAGATTGCGTTACTTCCTGTCCCATGGGGTGGCTGCAGGCTGTCAGAAGCTGAGTGTGTGGGTTACTTCTCTGTCAGCCTCCTCTTCTACTAACCTGGGACTCTGACACCTCTAGGATGGGGTGGGGAGGGGACAGAGGCAAGGGGACAAGGGGGTTCTTGCTGATGCTGCTGTGGTGACGTCACTGACCCGGACTTGTCCACACTCCCTCGTTTCCCCCTCTTCCTTTTCACAAGTTCTGCATAGTACAGTACCTTTGCTTTCACAGATTGGATCTGGAGTCTTCAAACCTCAGCTGAAACATCCGAGTAACATCATGTTACAAATGCATTTCTTTAAAAACCAAAGTCTTCGCTTTACTGTCTAACCAGAGCCTCTTGTTTAGACATAGACCTCTCCAGGCCCCCCGGAATGTGTTGCCATCTTCATTTCACCGTTAAAATGACCTGTGCTTGATTCCACTAGCTTCTGAGGATGCGCCTGTAGTCACGAAGCACACGTGAGAGTGTTTGTATATCGAATGGGAAATTACGTTTGCTGGTAAATGTTTCCCCGTCTCCTTAAACCCCTACTTTTTGGTAAAGTGGACTTGAGGTGGCTCACCCAGAGAATGGGATAAGATCAACAGAGAGGAAATTGGGCAAAGGAAAGCAAGAAGAGAAGAATAAAACATTACTGAGTAATAGGTGATATTCACTAATGCTGGGCGTTACCCCGCGTCAGTGGGGGTTCACAGATTTGGCTGAATTCCTTAGTTGTCCAAACAAAGAGATAGACAATCAATTGCACGATTCAATACATTTATAAGGCGTAAATAATGAAGTTGCTCGAGATCATTAGACATTTCCCTAAGAGAGAAATGCCTCCTGGGTGTTCCCACGGTGGGCAAACGCTGTAAAGAGGTGGACTAAAAGGCAATATCATCCACTAAAAGGTACACATCCTCATATTCTTTCCTGTAACATTCCTCAACACAGATAGAAAGCCAAAGAATATTTTAGCAAATATTCTTATAGAGAGAAACATGATGCTAAGTAGCAGTATTCCTTTAGATACGCCCTAGTATTGGGCCTTCATATTAACACACACATACACCCATACACTTTAAGTTTGCTGATACATCTTTTTAATCTTGATTACAGCCCAATATTAAATATAATACCTTCTTTTGTTGGTGATTTACCCATTGGATAGATATGTGTGTTTGTGCATGTCCTTGAAACTTCTTTCTCATATAGTTCTCAAATGAATTTCCAGCTTAAAAAAATCTTTCTTTCCAAAAGTTATGAATTGGCAGTCAGGGTGAAATTGTATATTTAAGAAGTCATTATTTGGCATTGAATTCATCTTGGGGGAGATTTAAAGCTCCTTCCTTGATCTTTGTTTTTCTTCTTTTCCCGGAAAAGGCTGCTCTTGGGTGTTAAAAAAAAAAAAAAAGTAAAAAAGAGTCAAAGACTACAGATTTTTCAGATACATTTGGCTCTGTGTAGTGAATATTAATTCATGTGTTCTCAGAGGTTACCTTACTGAAAAAAAAGCAAGATGGGAAGCAAAGGAAGAAGGAAGATATTGTATAGTCCAGTGAAGTTCTATAAAGAAAATGGAACCATTCCTTAAAAGGCTGCAAAAAGAACATTTTCCCCTTGAAAACACTAACAACCCAATTGGAAGATGAGATGGTTAGATAACATCACTGACTTGATGGACATGAGTCTGAGCAAACTCTGGGAGATGGTGAAGGACAGGGAAGCCTGGTGGGCTGCAGTCCATGGGGTCATAAAGAGTCCAACACGACTGAGCAACTAAACAACAACTGGAACAGGATGATCTCACAAATTAATGTAAAGCAAATTTGTAGAATGCACTAGGGTGTCATGGTCAGGGGACAAATATATTAAGTCCCTGATCTGATGGTGGTGACAGTTAGGTTCAAATAAAAATCAGAGTTAAGGATTTTACTGAGGCCAGAATAAGTAGTGTGTTGGCACCAGCTCACTGCTTAGAAAATGACTGAATTATTAATTGTGCACATAGCTTTCTTAAGTCCATTTCTGCTTCATGGACACGTACTGCTGTTTTCAAAAATTTTTCATCCAAAACTACTTGATGAGATTACTTATAGGGGGTATATTTATATAAATACTCCCTGGTGAGAAATACAAGTGGTTTTATCTGAAATAAATCAAAAATCTGAAAAGCATTTCCCTAACTGTCTTCCCCTGTGGTGATGGAGGAGAATAATGTATCTTAATTTTGAAGCCATTCAGACATTTGAAAATACAGAGGCTAGAGATGAGAGCACACTCATGTCTAAAAAGAAAGTTTCTAAACTCCTCGAAACCAATGAATTACCGAATTTGACTGATGAAAAGTAGTTTCACTATTTTCACAAACAGGTGTCAGAACTAACAAAATTATCCTGGAAAGGCAGTTGAGTGAAGGAAGGCCTCCTGTGTGTTTTGTTAATGGCTCTGTCCTTCTCACCCCCGGAACAGAGTCCAACACATAGTAGATATTTGGTAAATATCTGTAAAATGCATGAATGAGTTATAAGTTTAAGTAGCAAAACGAAGGAATGAATGAGAGCTATCTAGTAGAGCCTTGAGTGACCTATGCTGATGAATGGATGAAACTACACTGTAATTAACATTGAAATCATTGGTACTTTAATGACTTCTTTCCTGGTATTGGACAGTGGCATTCCTAAAAATTTTCAAATGTTTTCCTTTCACTCTTCTGCACACAACTACATTAAACTTCCTATTATTTACTGAAAGTAAAGGAAAATAAAAGTGTTAGTCACTCAGTCATGTCCAGCTCTTTGGGACCCCATGGACTGTAGCCCACCAGGCTCCTCTTGTCTATGGAATTATCCAGGCCGGAATACTGGGGTGGGGTGCCATTCCCTTCTCCAGGGAATCTTACCAACCCAGGGGTTGAACTGGAGTCTCTTGCATTGCAGGCTGATTCTTTACCGTCTGAGCCACCAGGGAAGTCTATTGCTTGCTGAACAAAACTCAAACTGTTATCATGAAATAAGGATCTAGTGAGTCTGAATTAATGCATTTCTCTCCCGTTCACATTTCTGTGGCTGATTACTTAACAGTCTAAGTATTAGTTATAGGTATTTAATTGTTTGACCACCATAGCTATGAAGGTACATAGTTTTTCAATTAAAAATGTCAAAGGAGTAAAAGGAATGACTAATGATAAGCCTAAAGAGCAAAACCATTTTGTTAGCTAGTCACTGTTTTTATGCCTTTCTGTATTCACAGACATGTTTGAAATAAAGTAATTCATTCAAGCACATTTTTGAGTCTCTGCTCTGTGCCAGACATTCTGTAGACACAGAAGAGTTGTTACAGAGAAGGAGTCTAAATACTTGCCCTCATGGAGCTTACATTTTGCGGGAAGAGAGAGGCTTTTGACAAATTTTGAAATAGATAAATCATATTACAGTATTTAGCTAAGATATATAGATGGTGGTTTAGTCATTAAGTCACATCCGACTCTTGCGACCCCATGGGTTATAGCCCGCCAGGCTTCTCTGTCCATGGGATTCTCCAGGCAAGGTGCATGGAAATAAGAGTGATTCTGATGAGGGGTGTTAGTGTTGCTCCCTGAAATGGGTTCTTGGGGAAACAAGAGAGTTCGGCTTGCACGTGTCTAGGGCAAAAAGTGTTTCAGGCAGTGGGAAGCAAGATGCAAAAGCTCCTAAAATAGAAATGTGTGTTAAGGTGTTACCAGCAGGAACATGGTTACCAGTGAGGTAAGGATGTTGGTAGGGCAGATCACGTAGCATCTCCTAGACCATGGTACACGCTGGACTTCACTATAAGTGTGATGGGAATCTACTGGAGAATTTGGAGCGCAGAGAACTTGATCAGGTATATACTTTAAAAAATGTAGCTGCCAGGGATAATAGACTATATGGTGGGCAAGAGGAGAAGCAGGGAGATATCACAGAACTCTTTTTGTTTTTCTGAGGTGAAAAGATGATGGTTTGAACTGAGATCTTGGTGAGAAGTGGTTCAGTTTGAAATAACTGTTAGTGCCAGAGCCACCAGGAATTTCTACTGCATAGAATGTCTGGGGCAGTAGAAACGTGTGTGGGCTAAGTCACTTCAGCCATGGCTGACTCTTTGAGACCCCATGGACTGTAGCCCGCCAGGCCTCTCTGTCCATGGGATTCTGCAGGCAGGAATACGGGTGGGTTGCCGTGCCCTCTTCCAGGGGATCTTCCCAACCCAGGGACTGAACCTTCGTGTCTTATGTCTCCTGCCTTAGCAGGAAGGTTCTTTACCACTAGTGCCACTTGGGAATCTCAGCAGAAACATACTAGTCAATAATGACCCCTGAGTGTCTGGCCTGAAAAATCGGGTGGGTTATAGTACCATTTAATGAGGTGAAAAAGATGGGTGGAGCAGGATTGAGTAGCAAGAAACAAGGCTTGATTTCTGATATGTCACTTTGAGATGCTTTTTAGAATTCCCAGCGGAGAGATGAGAAGGCTGTTGGATGAATGAATCTGACTAAAGATAAAAAATTGAATGCTGGCTTCATCAAGATAATGATTTAAAACTCTGGGATTAAATGAGATCATGTGAAGATGGTTCTTCTCAAAGTCTCTCTGATCTCGCTTAAGAAACTTTGATTTTTTTGTGGATGTTATCAAATATGGTAAAAATAATTTAAAGAGAAAATAAAACTAAAAGAAAAGTGAAAGAAAAAATGCAAATGCCAGCTATTTATTTTATCTTTGTTATTACATTTAATGGATATGAAATTGTTATGTCAAATTGCTGTCATAGTTTCCAAACATTTACTCTGGCTTGTTATACCTACTTTGCTGTGCACTGATAACAAACTGTCAAACGAAGCTGGAAATGAGAGAAGAGGAGCTTTGGGTTTCCCATGTTAGCCTGCAGCAAGATGAGGAGGTAAACCTAAAAGACACTTAGATATTATATTCATGGATAATTAAAAAGAATTACCACAAAATACTACAATGGGTCTAAGCCTTAGCATCAAGCTGGGAAGTGGTCCAAGTTCAGTTGCCCCAGTTGGATAAGCTGGGGCTTCTAAGTTTTTAGAAAACATAAGACTATAGTTCTAGAATCAGATGAAGAGGGTGTCTCAAGAAAAATGAGGCAACTATATAGCCTATATAAATGTTCCCAGACATCAACTAGAATGATCAAAGAGGCCAGGAAGGATGCAAAGATATGCTTTTACTTTTACACTTTCCTTTCCCCACAAGTTTTCATAAGATGCAGTTCTACCAATCTTTGGTTTTGTCTCTGGAGAGTCTGTTCTAAAATACTTTGGGTACAAGCCTGAATGAAGAAGCTCAAAAAAAAAAAAAAAAAAAAAGGCAGCTAGATCCATCGCCAAGGGTAGAGGAGTGAGATCAGAGTTTTAAACATCTTCCTCCTTAAAAGCACAAGCCAAGTGACCTAACTCTTAAGTGTGAGGCTCTAGGGGTTCGACCTGGCCATTGAAGTCATTACCAAACCAGCCATTTCTATTTATTTGGTTGTCTCTCTTTATCATTAGCAGTAGATATTATTTCAACCAACACATTCTCTAAATCAGGCCAACAGTATAATGGTACTCTGATTTTTGCAGCAAAGATTGTTTTTTCAGGGAAAGGGGGAAAAAAAATCTATGAACGATGGTTAGTTGGTTCAAATGCACACATGTGGATCCAACCTAAGATTACTACCTTATGTGGAGCCCAAAGGGAATTGCACAATCTAGATTTTCCATCTGTGACTTAATTCACCCACTTAAAAATATTGCCCCATATTTTTGCTTAGCCTGGTGTTTGTCTCTGCTCATCCTTCCACTTGCTTACCATCCTGTGTCCTCCAACTAGGGCAGCTGAACTTGGACCACTTCTCAGCTTGATGTTAAGGCTTAGACGCATTTTAGTATTTTGTGGTAATTCTTTTTAATTATCCATGAATATAATATCTAAGTGTCTTTTAGGCTTACCTTAATCCCAGTATAGCAGCTTTACCTTTAACATTGGTTCTCAACTGGGTGTGATTTTGCTTCCCAAGGAACATTTGGAAACATAATGAGACATTTTGCTTGATGAAGCTGGGGGCTGACATGCCACTGGCATTTAGTGTGTGGAGATCAGAGATGTTGCTCAAAATCCTAAAATACACAGGAAAGCCCCTGACAACAAGGAATTCTCTGGCTTCACATACCACTAGTACCAAAGTGAAGGATCCTTGACATATACCTAGACATTGATTCATTCATCATTTACCCCCATGCTCATATTTCTCTGCACTTAAATATCTTAGACACTTTCAGTTACTAATTATACTTGATTAAGAAATAATAAAGAAAAAGAAAAAAATGATCCATATGCTCAGAGAGGCGCACTGATCAGTTAATGGCTACATAAGAAGTAGGGCAAATGTCTTTATAATGTCAAGGCTTCTGATTCTACTTGTGAATCACATGTGTAAGGACTTGGTCAAGGGGTATCCCAAGTTGCTGGCACAGCGTTATTAATGGAGGAAGACCTGAGTAATGAAATGAACTGACAAAATGTCTGAATTGTAGAATGGTTTTGGTGAAATCCATCGCATTACTCGCATGCCTTTGCCTTGCCCTGTGCTCTCACTGAGTAACCTCCCAGAGGAGCTTGCCTTGACTCTGCCCACAAAACAGCTTCCTCTTTGGGTGGACAGGTTGCAGAAATGCCCCATTTCTGAGCTTTGCACTCACAGGCCAGGGCCAGCTTTTGATGGGTACACACTGGCAGGTCTCCAGGCTCATTTTGCAGGGGACCATGTGGTATTATAGGCCCTTTCCAGGTGGCTCAGTGGTAAAAAAAGAAAAATCCTGCTTGCCAATGCAGGAAACGCAAGAGATGCAGATTCAATAACTGGGTCGGGAAGATCCCCTGGAGGAGGGCATAGCAACCCATTCCAGTATTCTTGCCTGGAGAATCATATGGCCAGAGGAGCCTGGTGGGCTACAGACCATGGGTCATAAAGAGTCAGACATGACTAAGGCACCCCCACAGGCAAGGTGCTTTTGTGCAGGACACAGCTTGCACAGACTTACACAACAGCCCTGCTGGAGCTGTATCTTTGTCATGAGCATCCTTCTTGGTCTTTATTTACTGCACAAATGTGTGTATCCACTGTAGGCACTTGAGTGGCCCAGCAAGCAAAACAGATCAAGATTCCCACCCTCAAGGAACTTACGTTCTGGTGGCAGTGGTTAAAAAATTACTGTATTTCATTACAGTCTAGTGATGGTTTGTTGTTCAGTCTCTTACGGCATGTCTGACTTTGTGCAACCCCCTGGACAGTAGTCCACCAGGCTCCTCTGTCCATGAGATTCTCCAGGGAGGAATACTGGAGTGGGTTGCCCTGCCTTCCTCCAGGGCATCTTCCCGACCCAGGGATTGGACTCGCATCTCTTATGTCTCCTGCATTGGCAGGCAGGTTCTTTACCACTGAGCCACCTGAGAAGCCCAGTCTAGCAGAGCTTGTGTTTTAAACGTTTGTAAAGTTGATAATAAGTGTATACTCTAGGTGAAAAATAAACGGCTGAAGAGTTTCATCATTAGGGTCCAGAGAGCAGTGGCCTGGTTTCAATCTCACCAGCTCTGGGCTGGGCTTTCTTCTTGCGGCAGGATGTTCAGCTGACCTCATCCTGAGGTCTAAGGCAGCTTCCTCCTTGCCTTACTTACTGTAACCCTATTCTCTGACCTGGAGCCTTTGTGAGTGGCCTGGCTCAGTGAAGAAAGAAGCATTTTACCCCCTGCCTGGCTCTTAACACTTCTAGCAGCCCCACCTGCGGATCCTGGCAAGTCTCTGATTGAACATTTGACTTCAAAGCTCCATTCTGAATTTATGAGAGGTTTCCTGCGCTTTGGGTTTTGTTTTGCCTTTTTTTTTGCCCGCGGCTATCCAGAAACCCGTTGTCTCGGGCCATATTGGTCAGAAGGCTTCTCGCAGACTTTTTATCTGTTCAGGGGTTTGGAGGTTGGTGTTGGGCTGGATCATGAGCGGCTGCTTTGCTCCAGTATTTGCTCCCGTATTTATACGTCGTGGTCACCACCCTTTTAACTATAGTCCGAGAGCAAAGCCTGTACTGGACGGAAAACAAAAAAAATAAAGCTGAGAAAGCAGGCAGCAGTGAGCAGCTCACAGAAGTGGAATGCAATCCTGAAATGTATTTGCTGAGGTGTGAGTTACCATCAGTCTTTCCTTGAACATCTGGAAGGAAACAATGCCCAAACCGACATGATATAAATTACTAAGCTCAGTCATTTCTGTTCTAAAATATGTCAGCTTATGTCTATTACACTGAAAGAGAACGATGTGTTCATTTTTTTTTCTCCAAATGACAGAAGTCATTGGCCATCATTCACTTGTATTTCTGTTTCTGTGTTTTGATTCTGAGATCACTGTAACTTCTGGGGACTGCGTGCTTTCAGGGAGATATTTACATGATGTTCTGTAAAGCTACACTCTTAGTTTCTTCACTGTTTTTGAAAACTTGCCTTCTGTTTCCATAAAGTTCTGGCCAGTCGTTATACTTTTCTTTTCACCTTTTCCTTGGGCTCTTTTCTGGTGATAACTAGAATTTGGGTTGTGATGAAGGGGACCATTGTGAGAGTGGAAAATGTGTATGATATGTTAGTTTGAAAGGAGGGCTCTCAGGATTTCCCTGGTGGTCCAATGGTTAAGACTGTGCTCCCAGTGTAGGAGGCCTTGGGTTCAATCCCTGGTCAGAGATCTAGATCCCACATGCCACAACTAAGACCCAGCACAGTCAAATAAATACATTTTTTAAAAATTTTTTAAAAAGGAAGGATCTCACATGAACTTTGAGGTTCAAACTATAACTCAGTTGACTTGGAGGTCAGGCCAGACTGGGTGGAGGCATCTCTAGGTAGGGGTTAGTTCAGAAAACCTCAGGTATGATTGTTTTAGAATCTACGAAGGATTTTTGATATCTTCTACATGAGCTTCAACTCATTCATAATGCCTGAGAGTATTTGAGATCATAGGATTCCTATATGAATTGAATGGACTCACATGCTTTTCCTCTCATTTTAGAGAATTACTGCTCAGTTCAGTTCAGTCATTCAGTCGTGTCCGACTCTTTGCAACCCTATGGACTGTAGCACGCCAGGCCTCCCTGTCCATCACCAACTCAAACTCATGTCCATTGAGTCAGTGATACCATCCAATCATCTCACCCTCTGTCGTCCCCTTCTCCTCCTGCCTTCAATCTTTCCCAGCATCAGGATCTTTCCCAAGGAGTCAGTTCTTGGCATCAGGTGACCAAAGTATTGGCGTTTCAGCTTCAGCATCAGTTCTTCTAATGAATATTCAGGACTGATTTCCTTTAGGATGAACTGGTTTCATCTCCTTGCACTGATTATTGCAATAAGTAAAAGGTGGTGAGATTCAGAGTCTGATGCAGTTTCAAACCGTGTCAAAGAGGAGAATGTCTATGGCCTGTAACGATGGCTGGTCATTTATTTTTTTTAATTTTTGGCTATGCTGGGTTTTCCTTGCAGTGAGTGGTCTACTCTCTAGTGGAGGTGCTTTCTCATTGCAGTGGCTCTTTTTATTGAGGAGTGCTCAGGCTTCAGTAGTTGCTGTACACAGGCTTGGTTGCTCCTGAGCATGTGGAATCTTTCTAGACCAGGGACTGAATCCATGTCCCCTGCTTGGCAGGCAGATTCCTAAACACTGGACTTGCAAGGAAGTCCATGCAATGGCCTGTCTTAAAATACATTCCTTGTAAATTTCAGGGATTAATCCTTTGTCAGTTGTTTCATTTGCTGTTATTTTCTCCCATTCTTAGGGTTGTCTTTTCAGCTTCTTTATGGTTTTCTTTGCTATGTAAAAGCTTTTAAGTTTAATTGGATCCCACTTGTTTATTTTTATTTCCATTATTCAAGGAGGTGGGTCATAGAGGATCTTGCTGTGATTTACGTAAGGGAGTGTACTGCCTATGTTTTCCTCTAAGAGCTTTATAGTTTCTGGCCTTACATTGAAGTCTTTAATCCATTTTAAGTTTATTTTTGTGTATGGTGTTAGGAGGTGTGCAGTTCAATACCAAAAAAACAACCAACCCAATTAAAAAGTGGGCAGAAGACCTAAACAGACATTTCTCCAAAGAAGCCTTAAAAACATACGCCAAGGATGGTTTAAAGCCAAAAATGGCTAAAAAACACATGAAAATATGCTAGCATCACTCATTATTAGAAAAGTGCAAAATAAAACTCACCTAACACCAATCAGAATGGCCATCATCAAAAAATCTACAAACAATAAATGCTGGAGAGGTGTGGAGAAAAGGGCATCCTTTTGCACTGTTGGTGGGAGTATTCAGTTCAGTCACTTCAGTTCAGTTCAGTCACTCATTCGTATCTGACTCTTTGTGATCCACATGAACTGCAGCACACCAGGCTTCTCTGACCATCACCAGCTCTCGGAGTTTACTCAAACTCATGTCCATTGAGTTGATGATGCTGTCGAACAGTTTCATCCTCTGCCA
This sequence comes from Antilocapra americana, assembly GCA_007570785.1. NCBI lineage: Eukaryota > Metazoa > Chordata > Mammalia > Artiodactyla > Antilocapridae > Antilocapra > Antilocapra americana. The sequence goes on along the minus strand of ML661340.1, from coordinate 2,527,866 downwards.
TCCCCTTCTCCTCCTGCCTTCAATCTTTCCCAGCATCAGCGTCTTTTCAAATGAGTCAGTTCTTCGCATCAGGTAGCCAAAGGATTGGAGTTTCAGCTATAGCATCAGTCCTTCCAATGAATATTCAGGACTGCTTTCCTTTAGGATGGACTAGTTGGATCTCCTTGCTGTCCAAGGGACTCTCAAGAGTCTTCTCCAGCACCACAATTCAAAAGCATCAATTCTTCAGTGATCAGCTTTCTTTATAGTCCAACTCTCACATCCATACATGACTACCGGAAGAACCATAGCCTTGACTAGATGGACCTTTGTTGGCAAAGTACTGTCTCTGCTTTTCAATATGCTGTCTAGGTTGATCATAACTTTTCTTCCAAGGAGCAAGCATCTTTTAATTTCATGGCTGCAGTCACTCTGCAGTGATTTTGGAGTCCCCCCCCCAAAAAAAAATCCGTTACTGTTTCCATTTTTCCCCCATCTATTTCCCATGAAGTGATGGGACCAGATGCCATGATCTTCATTTTCTGAATGTTGAGTTTTAAGCCAACTTTTTCACTCTTCTCTTTCACTTTCATCAAGAGGCTCTTTAGTTCCTCTTCACTTTCTGCCATAAGGGTGGTGTCATCTGCACATCTGAGGTTATTGATTTTCTCCCAGCAATCTTGATTCCATCTTGTGGTTTTCTCATGATGTCCTCTGCATGTAAGTTAAATAAGCAGGGTGACAATACACAGCCTTGAAGTGCTCCTTTCCTGATTTAGAATCAGTCTGTTGTTCCATCCAGTTGTATCTGTTACTTCTTGACCTGCATACAGATTTCTCAAGAGGCAGGTCAGGTGATCTGGCATGCCTATCTCTTGAAGAAGTTTCCATAGTTTATTGTGACCCCCACAGTCAAAGGCTTTGGCATAGTCAATAAAGCAGAAGTAGATGTTGTTCTGGGACTCTCTCATTGTTTCAGTGATCCAACGGACGTTGGCAGTTTGATCTCTGGTTCTGCAACCACTATGGAGAACAGTAACAACCAGAAATAAAACTACCAAAAAACCCAACAGTCCTGTTACTGAGCATTTACTCTCAGGAAACCATAATGGAAAAAGACATATGCACCCCAATGTTCATGGCAGCACTGTTTACAATAGCCAGGACATGAAAGCAACCTAGATGTCCATTGGCTGAAGAATGGATAAAGAACTTGTGGTACATATGTACAACAGAGTTTTACTCATTTCTTACTTAGAAAAGACCCTGACGCTGGGAAAGACTGAAGGCAGGAGAGAAGGGGATGGCAGAGGACGAGATGGTTGGATGATAACACTCACTCAATGGACATGAGTTTGAGCAAGCTCTGGGAGATGATGAAGGACAGGGAACCCTGGCATGCTGCAATCTGTGGGGTCACAAAGAGTTGGACATGACTGAGCAACTGAATTTTTTCTTTTTAACTCATCCATAAAGTGAAACACATTTCAGTCAGTTCTAATGAGGGTGAACCTAGAGCCTATTATAGAGAATGAAGTAAATCAGAAAGAGAAAAACAAATATCATATATTAACATGTATATATGAAATCTAGGAAGATGATATTGATGAACCTATTTGCAGTGCTGGAGACATAGTGAGCAGACATAGCAAGCAGACTTATGGACACATCAGGGGAAGGAGAGGGTGGACGAATTGAGAGTAGCATTGAAACATATACATTATCATATATAAAATAGATAGCCAGTGGGAATTTGCTGTCTGATGCAGCAAACTCAAACCTGGAGCTCTGTGGCAACCTGGAAGGGTGGGAGGGAGACCTAGGAGAGAAGGGACATGTGTATACCTGTGGCTGATTCATGGTGATGTACGGCAGAAACCAACACGGTATTGCCAAGCAATTATCCTCCAATTAAAAATAAACACATTTTTAAAAATGCATTCCTGTTTAGTGTTTGGAATGTCTCCTCTCATTACTTTTGTAGTGGATTTAGCTATGGATATTTTTTCTCAGATTAATATTTAAGTAAGAAAGTATTCTCTGGGTGCACAAAGATTACCCAACATCTGGAGGGCTGTCCAGGAGTTAGCTGCTCAACAGTTAGGAAACTGATGATAGATTAAAAATGGATAATCCACAGAGTGAGTGAAAATAAGACAGACCTTCAAATCCCCAATGTCATTCTCATTCAATATCATTTCATGGAATGAAGAAATAAAGTACTTTAACTCGCTAAGTAAGTATAAGGTTTTTTTGGTCAAGAGTGAGTTCCTCTTATAAAAATTTTCATATTTAGCATTTATTTCTCGTCGATCATCAACATTTTTTTAGTTTCTTGTCCTCACAGTGTGCCAGTCACTCTACACAGAGAAAGAACCTCAACTAAAATCTTGTTTAAAAAAATGAAAGGAAACATGTTCCTCAGATGTGTTCCCTGGAGGCATGTGTTGCAACAGGAGTGAGATGGATGAGGGGCTGTTAGCCTGTGCTTTGTCATGCAGTTTTCATGGATAGAACATGTCAGGTAAAGGAAACCCAGTGTGAGAAATAATCAACAATGCTGTGTTTCCCAAAGCATTATATTTTAATCTCAAACTTTTGGATTTCTCCAACCCACCAGTATCAAAGCTAGTAACAAGTTGTGAATATTAAGAATTTCAAAGCATTAAGATTTGAGCTTTTAAAAAAGCCTAAAAAGCTATGTAACTTAATATGCAGTCAAAGAATTTGCAAACATCTCATTGAACCTGTAGGTAAAAACCTTAAAGAATATATACAGTCAAAGAATGATAAAAGGAATTCAATAGTATGTGTCATGGTTGCTAATTTATTATATATCAAAATTCATAGTGTACTGTTTACTGACTTACTTTGTATTGCTCCATTTTAAGAAGTCTATGTATATTCATAGAGAGTTGTATAAGATCAACCCCAACCTCAGTCCCCCAGTTGTTTCCCAGTAACGTCTTAAACTCATCAGTGACAGATTACCCTTCTAGAAAGTTCTGGGGGAACTGGAGACTACTCTAGGGACAGCTGTACTTTTCACATAGTTCATTCTTGTTCCAGAGTGATGTGTCCTGGGATTTGTCCTCGGTTTAATCAATCTTTTTCTTCAGCAACATGCTGACTTTTGGACAACGTTGTTTCTGTTGTGATAAGACTTTGAACACTTTTGTCACTTCAGCTCAAGTAGGACTTGGCTGTTGAGCAGTGGATTCAGGGGCTGTGTGCACAGAAGTCTGGACTCTCTGGAGCAGGCATGGGCTGGACACCCTGCCACACGCACGCTCCCTCAGACACACTCTTTTTTTCTCCCCCATCTAGTGTTGGTGACCGAATTCGCTAAGCACTTGAATATCTCCTACTTTGTTCTTTTCGCAGACCCTTTGTTTACTTGATAGCTTATTTTGGCAAGTGAATGATCAGCTCTCTGAACAAACTCAAGGGTGATCAAGGGGAATAATTGACCTCAACTTTAGATGATCCACATTTTTAATGTCAGTATTTGTGACTTTGCAGAACGATTGATCACAACTGGCTTGCTTTCTTCCCTGTCTGTGAGACTACATCAAAAGCTCTAAAGTACCCTTAGAAATCAAGTTGTAAAAGCCCTTGTTACTGCCAAAATTCTATGTGATTTTTAAAAATCTGCAGCTAAGGAAGTGTGGCCTTATCATGGCCCTCTGTTCTAAAGACAGAACCCAGGGCCTTGGCTAAGACTATATACTCCCAATGCAGGGGACTCAGCCTCAATCTCTGGTCAGGGAACTAGATCCCACATGCTGCAAGAAAGATACTGCATGCTATAATTTTGACCAGGCTGCACTGAATAAATACATATATATTAAAAAAAGACAGAACCCATAAGTCCATGTTGTGTTGCCTTCCCCCTTTCGGAAACTTGATTGGTAGAGATCCATTACTTGTGTTATTATTGAACACTATTAATCAGACATGGTCAAGTGCTTTGATCTAGTTGTCCTAGTATGTATGTTTATTGTTTCCTAGAAGATTTAGCTGTTTGCAGGGAGAGTAAAAATAACAGAATCAAGCAATGGCACACACTTTCAGAGTGTGCATGCATGCGTGCTAAGTTGCTTCAGTTGTGTCCATCTCTTTGCGACCCTATGGACTACTACCCTGCTAGGCTACCCTGTCCATGGGATTTCCCAGACAAGAACACTGGAGTGGGTTGTCATTTCCTTTTCTAGGGGATCTGCCCAGATCAGGGATGGAACCCCTGTCTCCTGTATTGCATGTGGGTTCTTTACCACTGAGCCACTGGCTCAGTCACCTGGGAAGCTCATCAACCAAGACTAGCATTGGCTTTTTCCTCTGTTGTCTAGACTCTAACTGACTCTGTTAGTGATTTTGGAAAGCATTAAGTCCTTGGTTTTTTCAAACCTTGCCCATAATAGTATCAAATTGTTTTCAAGTATATCTCACTTCCTGCTATTAGGAAAATCCTTGCTCACTCCAAGGACCAAAGTACATGGCTTTTAGATGCAGACTGGGAAACAAGAGAGGGACTGATTAACACAATTTATAGCTGTAATTTGTGTTGGGAAAGTAAAGGGGCATGGCTGGAGTTTATTTCTGAATATTTAGGGAATCTCATCTGCCCCTGTTGCTCAAGATTTCTGAATTGCGGAAACATTTTCCAAAACCCCATAATGTTCCTCAGATTTTCATAATGGACTATTGGTTGAAAACAAGTTTGTCAATATAAGCTCCGTATGTCTTAGGGAAGGCTCATCTTAGAGATTTAATTTCATAATTTAATGGATTAAAGGGGTCCTGTGTGCACTGGCAAAAAAAAATGTGAATGGGCAAATATCAATAGATTGTATTCAAGAACATCTGTAATTGAAAAATAGGATGGAGGCATTGAGAGTATGAATGATCAAGCAAGCGTAAAAGATGAATTTCCAAGGGCTGACTCACTGTACTGTGTTTGTATGTGTGTGTATGGCTTCTTTCTTTCTTTCCTTCTTTCTCTCTCCCTCTGCCTCCCCTCTTGAAATAAAACTTACATCATCTACCTATCACATAGGTGAGCAATTTCTGAACACCAACAAGCATAAAGCTTTCAGCAAATAGTTATACATTGCCAGGGCAACCAGCCTTAGGAAGGCTCAGTTTGTGATTTAACCAAAGAGAGTTTTTAAAAGAGCATCCAAGAGAAACATCCTTGGCTCCTTGACTTTCTTCCTCCATCAAGGTGAATACTCTCCATTCTGTCCCCATTCTGTCTGGAAATAACCAATAACAGTAGCTAGCCAATACAAACTCCTAGCCAATAAGAACTAGCCAGACATATGTTATCAACCAGTGTATAAAATGTGATGACTGGTTCACAGGTTGTTTTGCAGACAACTAATGGAGTAAGTGAGAACGCCTGGCTCAGAAGATATCTGTTGTTACATTCCAATGCCTGGGCGAGAAAATGCTTGTTGCATCTGTTGAATCCACTGCATTCTGGTTTTCCTTAATGGTGGAGGGAAAAGGGAGAGGGAAAGAAAAGACAGACTCCAGACTCCCTTGCTAGCTGATTGCATTCAAAGCATCTGGTTAATCAGAAACTGACTTCTTGTTGTTGTTGTTGTTATTGAGTTGCTCAGTCATTTCCGACTCTTTGCGACCCAATGGACTGCAGCAGGCCAAGCGTCCCTGTTCTTCACCATCCCCTGGAGCTTGCTCAAAGTCATGTCGATTGAGTCAGTGATGCCATCCAACCATCTCATCCTCTGTCATCCCCTTCTCCTCCCGCCTTCAATATTCCCAGCGTGAGGGTCTTTTCCAGTGAGTCAGTTCTTCGCATTAGGTAGCCAAAGTATTGAAGCTTCAACATCAATCTTTCCAATGAATGTTCAGGTTTGATTTCCTTTAGAATTGACTGGTTGGATCTCCTTGCAGTCCAAGGGACTCTCAAGAGTTTTCTCCAACACCGCAGTTCATAAGCATCAATTCTTTAGCATTCAGCCTTCTTTATGGTCCAACCTTCACATACTACATGAAGACTGAAAAAACCATAGCTTTGACTATAAGGACCTTTGTCAGTAATGTCTCTGCTTTTGAATATGCTGTCTAGGTTTGTCATAGCTTTTCTTCCAAGGAGCAAACATCTTTTAATTTCATGGCTGCAGTCACCATCTGCAGTGATTTTGGAGCCCAAGAAAATAAAGTCTATCCCTATTTCCATTGTTTCTCCATCTATTTACCATGAAATGATGGAACTGGATGCCATGATTTTAGTTTTCTGAATGTTGAGTTTTAAGCCAGCTCTTCCACTCTCCTCTTTCATCTTCATCAAGAGGCTCTTTAGTTCTTCACTTTCTGCCATAAGGGTGGTATCATCTTCATATCAGGTTATCGATATTTCTCCCAGCAATCTTGATTCCAGCATGTGCTTCATCTAGCCTGGCATTTCACATGATGTACTCTGCATATATGTTAAATAAGCAGGGTGACAATATATAGCCTTGATATACTCCTTTCCCAGTTTGAAACTAGTCTGTTGTTCCATGTCTGGTTGTTACTGTTGCTTCTGACCTGCAGACAGGTTTCATAGGTATTTTAAGTATACTGAGAATTTTCACAGTTCCAGAATTAGTCCTGAAGCAGTCCAATCTAGTCACTGATTTGCATGTTTCTGAAATCTTAAAGGATTTCCCCAAGATCTGGCTCAGGTTTTTTTCCATTAAGTCTAGATGATGTTTTTAAATATTTCACTCCAGTGTATTTCACTTGAAAAATGTAAGCTTCAGACATAGCATTTAACAGTTTCTTACATCAAGATAAGCAAAAACAAGCAATGCTCTCCAACCCCCCATGTTTCTATTGCTTTATGCCTTCATGTAAAAGGAAATACTTTATTTAGTTTTATGAGAGCATATCTGTTCATTTTCAATCTTATTTCCTACGTTCCTTGTAAGAATTTCAGTGTTAGCTGAAAGAAAGTTACCTCCTCTCTCTCTTTTATTTTTTGTTCATTTTCATAATTACTATCCACTTGGAAACATTTGGTCTAGTCCATAATGATGCTTCCAAATGGCAAAATTACCAATAGCAAAGGGTTAAAGGTAATGAAGCCATCCTGATATTACTTTTTATACTCCTTGAACCAAATTATTGTCAGTCCATCCTCTCCTCAACAAAAAATGAATTTGAGTTGGAGAGTTCAGTCCCAATAACTTTGTCTTGCTCTGACATATGACAAGAATGTGCTTTGTAAATCACAGGTCTTGAAGTCACTAAGTGTTGAGACAAATGGACTGTTTTTTAGGGAATGTTGATTGGATGCACATATTTTAAAGACATATGACTCTAGTTTTACTAGCTGTGTTGAGCTTAACCAAGAAAAAGAAGGGCTTCAAAGATAGAGCCCCTACAGCAATACAAGGGTATCCATTTGTGTGAAGTGGGTCATTTTTAATGACTTGCCAACAACCACTTGTAAATGTATAATTGAAGTCATTAAGAGATCATTTTCCAGCCTGCTTTTCCCCTCCTTCGCAAATGTTTTAATGAACTCAGTGTATTCTTAAGCATTATCTAATATGAAAAATAACTTTGATGGACAGGTATTAAGAAAGGAAAAAAAAATTTAAAGATGTACCAAACTCAAACAACTTGCCAATCTAATTTTTTATTTATCTATAAAAAATTGGGATCAATAACTTGGACAGAAGACTAAATGTGAAGGTTTCTAAGTATTGTTTGCTGGGGAAGAGTGTTAGAGGTAGGCAGCGTTCCTTTATGTGGCATAGTGCCTGCTGAGAAGAGATGAAAAGGTATGTCTGTGAACCTCAGAAAGTAAACCAGTGTTTCGACTTAGGAATCAGGGAAAGATAAATGAACAATAGATTCCTTGTCATTTCAAATTCTGAGTCTTAACTCCTGCTTCAGAATTTCTTCCTAGAAGATTTTATGTTTTTTTTTTCTTTAAAGACAAGTTTTGTGGTTAAGTAAAGTTATCGAAGAGATGGTGAAATAACACAAAAACCATAGCAGGCTTTGCCTTGGTTCAAGGAGGCCATTAAGAGGAAATTGACTAAAGCTGTGCAACTCTGAGACCTGGCTGCTTACGTTCCTTTACATTTTTTGCAGAATGCTTCAAATTCTTGGTTTACTCCTAGGAGGCTCTCGGACTTCAGACACTAATCCCAACTAGAGTCGCAGAGTCCGGAAGACATCAATTCACTGTGACAAACAGAAAGCTGAATGGCATTCCTGCCAAAACCCTAGGTGGATTTATTTTCTCAACAGCAACAACACACCTTCCTGACCAGATGCTTTGTGTTGTTGTTTAAAGATAGAAGTAATAGACGAACGAATCAGGATTTTCTCTGCATTCCGGGAACTGCATGATGCTGATGAGAAGCTGGTCCGCAGTTCCCTCATCAGTAACTAAGAATGATTAGCATTTCCACTAGGGCTCTTTTGAGAATGTAAGCAGGTTAAATACTTGGACAAGCTTGGTGCCCTAAAGGCATCCCACACATTTCCAAGGGCTGAAGAATAGCACTAAATAGGAATGAAGCTTTATCCAGCAAACTTAATCAACCTCTTTATATTACATATTCATCTTCTACCCACAGCTAGTTGGTTCCTATTTTCAGGTTAACAGATAAATTAAACTGCTTTCCTTTTCTTCTTTTATTTCTCCCCTTATATTTAGTTTGACTTTGTTGGAACCTATTTCATGGTCAGATTATGATAATAATGGGAGAAATAGCAAGAAAGAATTAGGAAATCTAGGAGCCTGTTAAAGCTGGCTGAGTGAAACCTAGTGATAAACCAGGCTTCGGGTTCCCATTCCTCCAGGGGACCCTCTCTTTTCCATCAAAATATTTTGAAAATTATCTTATGCATTACTTCAAAATCAAATAAATGTCAAATGCTTAAAATAGTTAAAAACTCAGGGAAGAAAAAACATAAAAACTCTATAAGAAAATATAGTTTAACATTTATATAATTTTGAGGAGAGAAAAGACTTCATAAACACAGTCTCAAGCTCAGAGTTGGCCTAAGCAGCTATAATATACAGTTTTATATCTATATAACCATAGATATAACATTATGAAGCTTTTGCATAAACAATAACTAAATGAAAATAAAAGTAGATGAGAAAATGGAAAACTAAAGTAATTTCAACATAAGAGAGTGGCAGTATCTTAATTCATAAAGAACTCTCATAAAACCAAAGAAAGAAAATCCTTGAACATGAAAGGGTAAAAAAAACTGTTCACCAAAGAAAGGAGAAATGAAAATGATGCCAAAACCGACTTTGACATGTTTATCCTCACCAGTTGCTTAAAAAAATGCATTTTAAATTTCAATAAGATACTCTCAAATGGGTATTGATTAGAAAAAGCAAGGGAAATAGGTATTGTTGGATTATGGTGAGTAAAAGAGAAATAGGCGATCTTTGCAGGGGAGATTGACAGGGACTGTCTTCAAGAGCAGCCACATGGCCACCGACCTTTAAACTTAACCCTTTGGTCCAGCAGTTCTACTTCAGGGAAGATATTCAATGGATATAAATGGAAATATTCAATGGATATGTAATCCATTATATATGCAGCCATGGGTCTATGGGAGTGGTTCCCAATTGGGAATGATTTTTCCCCCAAAGGGATATTTGGCGATATCTGCCGAAGGTATGCTACTGCCTCCAGTGGATGGGAGCGCATCCTGCAATGAGCAGAAAGACCAGCAGGAAACTAAGAATGAGTCAGTCCAAAGGCTTCATAGGCCTGAGGTTGAAAAATCCTGGTATATGTGAATGTTTGTGCTTGGTCGCTTCAGTCGTGTCCTACCCTTTGCGATCCTATGGATTGTAGCCCTCCAGGCTCTCCTGTCCATGGAATTCTCCAGGCAAGAATACTAGAGTGGGTTGCCATTTCCTTCTCCAGGTACGTGAATGTTTACGAAAGTGAAAAATACCCCCAAACAAAGAGCTGGCAAATACATCTTGGTGTTTCTGTGTAATAGACCATTTCACAACAATTAAAATGTTACAGAAATATATGTATTGATACAGAAAGTTTGACAACATATTACAGTTTAAAGCCAGTACCCAAAGAGCATGATCCCATCTTTGATTAAAAAGCACAGACTTAATGAAATATATTTTAATATACCCACAACAAAGTGCTTATGGGTGTTCTTTTTATTTATCTTTTTAGTCTGATTAAATTGAATTGCTTTTATATTCAGAGAAGAATTATTAAAACTAATTCTAATGAATTTTCAAAGAAAATCATATGACAGATTTTTACGAGTTACAGTTTTAATAGATACTGATTGAGAAGGTACATATGATAAACAGCCATATAATTTTATTTGACCTTTAAAATATATGTTTATTATCAGAATAGTTGCTACATGCATTTGAAATATGCCCACATATGCCTGGAGGCTTCCCAGCTGGCTCAGTGGTAAAGAATCTGCCGGCCAATGCAGGAGACACAGGAGACATGGGTTTGATCTGGGTCAAGAAGATCCCCTGGAGAAGGGAATGGCAACCTACTCCACTATTCTTGCCTGGAAAATTCCATGGGCAGAGGACCCTGGTGAGCTGCCGAGTCACTGAGCATACACACACAAAATGTGGGTCTGAGCGAACAGATTACTGTCTTTCCCTGGATTTGTTACAACTGTGGCCCCCGTGTAACTCTGAGTTGTGTTGGTGCTCAGTCACTTCAGTTGTGTCCGACTCTTTGTGATCCTGTGGACTGCAGACTGCCAGGCTCCTCTGTCTGTGGGATTCTCCAGGCAAGAATACTGGAGTGGGTTACCATGTCCTCCTCCAGGGGATCATCCCCACCCAGGGATTGAACCCACGTCTCTTACATCTCCTGCACTGACAGGCGGGTTCTTTACCACTAACGCCACCTGATACTATGAATTATTTATTGATCATCCCATAAGGTGTTTACAAAGGTGTTTATACCTTAAACACTAATAGTTAATTTTTTAAGCTTTTCCTACTTAGAGAGTTGAAATAAGGTTGTGTCAGAATGCTGAAGTTATTATTGTCATCCTATGTTATTAATAATATAGTTGTATTAATGACAGGCCACATTTTTAAAGCTGTTAAAAATGAAAGCTTAAAGTTTATTAGTGTGGCATCCACGACTAGCATGAAATCCAGTCTTACCAAACAATTTAATAATAACTTTTCTTACTGATTTTTATTAAAACTGAACCATGGACTTGAAGGGAGACTGTGATAACGAAGGTACTCTTCATCTTATGTGTGGTCTTTCTCTGACTTCCATTGACCATCTCTGAAATAACACAGTACATGCTGTTGACAAGTTTCTAAATTTGAAGGAACATTTTTACATGTGCTTATTAAAAAATAATTATGCCTTGCTTGACATTATGCTGTGAAATCAATATGTATATATGTGTGAGTGTGTGTGTGTGTGTGTGTGTGTATACAGTGGTGGTTTAGTTGCTAAGTCATGTCCAACTCTTGCAACCCCATCGACTGTAGCCTGCCAGGCTCCTCTGTCCTTGGGATTCTCCAGGCAAGAATACTGGAGTGGGTTGCCATTTCCTTCTCCAGGGGATCTTCCCAACACAGGGATCAAACCTGGGTCTCTTTCATTGTAGGCAGACTCTTTACCGGCTGAGCTATGGATACACACATATGTTTTATATAATATACATATATATATATATATATTTTTTCTTTCTAGAGTAAGTAGTTTATGTTCTGGAAATGTAAATGGTTTGTTATGACTCCAATCACCTGAAAATTTTTTTTAATTAGTTAGTTACTTATTTCTGCTGTGCTGGGTCTTTTTTGCTATGCACAGGCTTTTTCTAACTGCGGCTACTCTTTGTTGTGGTGTCCAGGCTTCTCATTGTGGTGGCTTCTCTTGTTGGGATAACACAGGCTCTAGAGTGCAGGCTTCAGTAATTGTGCCTCCCAGGCTCTAGAGCACAGGCTCAATAGTTGTGACACACAGGCATAATTGCTCTGTGGCATGTGGAATCTTCTGGGACCAGAGATCACACTTGTGTCCCCTGCATTGGCAGAATTCATAACAACTGGATCATCAGGGAAGTGCTGCTGAATGTTTAATATGCTATTCTCTGGAGGTACTCATGACATCACCGACTCAATGGACATGAGTTTGAGTAAACTCCAGGAGTTGGTGATGGACAGGGAGGCCTGGTGTGCTGCAGTCCATGGGGTCGCAAAAAGTTGGACACGACTGAGTGGCTGAACTGAACTGAACTCATGGCATTGATGTCAGTAGACATTAGTTCATATATTCACTCATTCTCCTGTTTATTAAATACTCATTTAGCCGCTAGTATATTCCAGGGCATGGGGAATGTAACAAGGAACAAAACAGAAAATATCCCTGCCCCCATGGGGATTAAATCTCTTCAAGATTGGTCACAAGGAGTTCAGTGTCTAGTTGGATAGGAGACAAATATGAAGCAAGCTATTTCAGTATAATTTAGTCACTCCTGTAACTGAGGTTTATATAAGGGACTGTCAGAGCACAGCAGTGAGAGATCTAACCCAACCAAAGACAAGCAAACCTGAGCAAAGGCTACTTGGTGGAGCTGGTCACCCAGATGGATAGTAGGTATTTCCGATGGGTAGATCATGGGAGCAGTGTGCCAAAGGGTGGAGCTTGACATTAGAGAGGCATGCACCGCCCAAGAGTCGACCATTCTCTTGGAAATGGAATATGAGTAAGACAAGGTCCTCAGCACGTGACTAAGTGGCATCAGTAATGAGCCAGTGACTGGCGTCGACGTACATCATCATAGAGCCAGAGATCTGAGCGGTTATTTTTGCCTTCATCATTTGTTTTTTAAAGACGAAGAAAAAGCTAAGATCCGGAAAGTCACAAAGCAGATGTAAGGTCAGGGAACACCTTCAGTCTCCTGCTGGGGCAAAGGTCAGCTGCTCACCGTACTGTCTGGACAGCTTGACACCGTGTCACACACATTGACCAGCACGACTGAAGCGACTTAGAAGCAGCAGCCCAGCACGTATCACACCTTATCATCGCTTGTGATCATTTTCTCATATAAAAATGATCAACTGTGGTATTCTCATATATGAAATAAAGATATATTTTATTCTATAGTACATATGTGTTCATTTTCAGGCACCACTTTACTGTATATAACACAAAGTACATTTGAATGGTTGGTGTTTTGGAGAAGCGAAAAATCAACTGAGATAGTCCACCATGTTTTAGCTAGAAAACTGCCCAGATTTACAACAAATTGATCATCACCGAATAGCCTGAAATTTACATAGGAATTAAATCCTTTGACTTTTTGTTGCTTTATCAAATAATAGTGACCAGGCACTTTGGACCCAGGAATGAACCATTTTGCAGAGCAAAGATGTCATCCCTGTAATTGAGATAAGAGCCAGGAAGGGCACCAGGCATGAGATTACCATAGGAAGTACTATCTCTCTTGGAATCAAATGGCAGAGGGAATGGGATGGCGATCGTGGTGGGAATGAGGATAAACTTAACTTTTAGGTCATAGATGGTCTGTATCAATGAGTTTATTGAGCGAAACAATCAATTCCCACATAGTAAAGGGTCAAATGAGAAACATTTTAGCAACTAGAAATAGCTAGAGAATAAAGCAGAAAAGTAACCAGTCATTTGTGTTTCAAAGTGGCCATGGGCAGTGATAAGAATCTTGCATGAATGGGGAAAGACGTAAGACACATGAAAGTCATTCTTCTTCCTTCTGGACAGCCACTTCCTTATCCTGGCTGTTTTGTCCATTGCCTTGGTCAGGTACCATATGTGTGCATGGAACAGAGGGAGCATTTCAAAAGTAGAATTATGTTGACATTAGGAACAATCTGTTTCTTGCATTTCCTTCCCATTACTTCAGTATTGCTTTCTGAGTAATCTACAGCATTAATATTTTAACTAGGTAATTTCCTTTTCTTTCCTGTTAAAAATAATTGTTTATGGCTACCTTGATGCCAAAAGTATCATAGTTAGCTTTCAGGTAGAAGAATGCCATAAACAAGGACTCTAGGCTCCCAAAGGTGTTTGTTGTGCATGGACAGGGCTTGAGCTTTCCTCTCTGCCCTTTTGGGTCTGCAGAGAAATCTGCTTAATCTCTGTGTCTGGGCTTCCAGGTTGTTCACAACCTTGAACTTGGTGAGCTGTGTAAATAAAAGATTTATTAATTTTAGTTCATTGAGTCTCTTTGTTTCTGCAATGGCACCGCGATTTGCTTCTTTTCCTAGACATCATTTAAAAGTAAATTATAGTTGGAAATTATTTTAAAATATGTTTGAATCACTTTGTAAAATAAAATTTCTCCCAATTCCTTTAACAAATGTGGGCTCCCACTGATAGCAGTGGCCACATAACAGATTTACCCCTAAACGTAACAGCTTAATGCAATGCATATTTATTATCGCACAGTTTCCATGGGTAAAGAATTCACATGCAGCTTACTTGGGTGTTTAGCTTCAAGGTCTCAGGGTGTCAGCTGGGATTACGGTCACCTCAAGGACTGGTCAGGAAAGAATCTGCTTCTGCGCTCATATCACGGTTGTCAGGACCCAGTTCTTGGCAAGTTGGTCTCGTCCCTCTCCGCCGTGTTGGTCAGGCATGGTCTTCAGTTCGTCGCCTTGGGGGCCTCTGCAGTATGACAGCTTGCTTCCTTAAAGACAGCAGGAGAGAGGGTCTGCTCACAAGACAGCCGGTACAGTCATTTATAACCAAACCACGAAAGTGACATTACCTCACCTTTACCAGAATCTGTTGGTTAGTAATGCACTTGGGGGTGGGGAGAGAGAGGACTCACACACACACAAAAAGTTTCTGTGAAGCCTTTTGTAGTCAAAATGGCATAAAGCAAAAAATAAATAATGATAAAGTAATAATAACGATAAATAATAAGCAGTTACCTGTATTAGTAAAAACATAAATTCTCTTAGGATTTCTTTGGTTGTCAAAGACAGGTACTTATGTAGGTCTCTGGTGAAACTGAAGTGGTGTAAAGTGAACTTTTGAAAAAAAGTGGATACCCATATTCCTAAGAATGCCTTAGGCAGTTCTCAGTGCTTTTCCCTTAAGCATTTCTGCTGCAAACATTTCTGCTACGTTATTAATCGGCTGTGAAGAAATGTCACCATAAAAGACAAACTAACAAAAAATAAAAGAGGAATATTAAAGAGGACATAGTGAACCATGAGAAATAACACAATTTAAAAGACTTGTGAATTATCAAATATTTAAGTAGATATAAAATATGTGTAGATTCATGGCGGCTGCTGCTGCTAAGTTGCTTCAGTCATGTCCAACTCTGTGCGACCCCATAGACGGCAGCCCACCAGGCTCCCGTCCCTGGGATTCTCCAGGCAAGAACACTGGAGTGGGTTGCCATTACCTTCTCCAGTGCAGGAAAGTGAAAAGTGAAGGTGAAGTCGCTCCGTCGTATCCGACTCTTCACGACCCCATGGACCACAGCCTACCAGGCTCCTCCGTCCATGGGATTTCCCAGGCAAGAGTACTGGAGTGGGGTGCCACTGCCTTCTCCGAGATTCATGGCGAGACTGAACAAATAACTGAGTTTAGTTCGCATGTTGTACCTAAGCACATGTCTTCTGAGTCTTTTGTCATAGTGTTTTAAACTATTTTTTGTCTTTTGCTTGTTGTTTTGCCTTCTCATTCAGCATCCCTTTTTTGTCACTAAAGTTTCTTCTGTCATTAAGAGAGGTGTCAGCTCCCAAACACTAGGCTGCATGGTTCTATCCGAGTTCTATATTGCCCTATGGAAGCCTCTGTACTGCTATTGTGTCATGTGGCTCCTGACAGATGTGCCAGAGTTCTATGGGAAGTGGGGACTCAACTCTGCACCTTTGAGGCCCTCAGCCTCTTTTTCCTCCAGTACAGTGTGTGTCAAAAGAAGAAGCCACTCTTGGGGCAAAGCATCTTCACCTGTCAGCTGGATAAAGGCGTAGTCATTAATAGCACTGCTGTGCTGTGCTCAGTCGCTCAGTCACGTCGGACTCTGTGTGACCCCATGGACTATAGCCCCCCAGGCTCCTCTGTCCTTGGGGATTCTCCAGGCAAGAATACTGGAGTGGGTTGCCCTCTTCCAAGGAATCTTTCAACCCATGGATCAAACCCAGGTCTCCAGCATTGCTCACGGATTCTATACCAGCTGAGCTACTCAACCAGTTCAAATGGACTGTAATCCAAAAACTGTCAGTTGATTCTTTTATTTTTCATGGTAAAATTGTCTTAAAGGAATTAGTTATGTGGAAATATATTACCTATGTACAAACATAAAAATATTTACAGCAAAAAAGCTTGTGACAAACATGTTTATGGCAAGAAGCAGCTTATAATAAGATTTCCACTCTTAGACATGTGTGCTTCTTTGTACACTGAATTATAACAGTGTTTTGATACATCGGACCCCCTCACTGCTCACAGACATTCTTGAGAACTAGAACTATGTCTTCATTTTTGCATCCCTGGAGAGGAGTCTTATATGAAGTAGGCACTCCGTAAGCATTTACAGTTTAATCAAGCTATATGGAACTGGCTTGCTGCCATTGGCTGTATCTTCTCTTCATCACCACAAGGTGGAAGAGCAAATGTGTGAGGATTCAGGAACCTAATATTTAAAAGTCTACTTTCAAGTTTCCACTCCTATTATTATGTACAAATCCATGATTGTTTTGGAATAAAACTGTTCCTATTTTAAAGTTGCCTCTTGTTAGAATATATTTGCTCTTCCTGAATTAAAAAAAAGGGGGGGATTAATAATTTCCCTATCAACTTATTCTGTCTCTCATTTTATTTATTTCCTCCACCTTCATCACACCAAATATTGTCTTGGCCAAAAAGTTCTTTCAGGTTTTTCCATTGCATCTTATGGGAAAACCCAAAGGAACTTTTTGTCCAAACCCATAAATAGCAGGGAAGAAAACTGAAGTTTTCTAAGTGTTAGGTGCTATGTTTCTGGTGGCCCTGGTGGTCAGTGCAGGAGATGCAAGAGGTACGGGTTTGATCCCTGGATTGGGAAGATCCCCTGGCGAAGGAAAGGGCAGCCCATTCCTGTATTCTTGCCTAGGTAATTCCATGGATGGAGGAGCCTGGTGGGCTGCAGTCCATGGGGTTGCAAAGAGTTGGACACAACTGAGCACACCCACACACACAATTGTTAGGTGTTGATGAAAACACTCAGTCTATTGTAAACACACTATTATACCCTAATGTGAGGGATAGAATAGTCTGAAAAAAGAAGAGTCTTCCTCTAAGAAGTCTCAGTTTTTCCTTTCACACAAATGATGATTCTATTTTCAGAATCCACAGTTTTCATTTAGAAGTGTCTTAAACTGCTAGGAAACAGTTTATCACTCTTACTCTAATGCTGATGTCCATAGCACCCCACAGCACCGAAACTAAGATCAGATTTGCTAATGCGGGGTTTGTGTCTGCCTCCAGGAGTCACAGCCTTTTCTGCGTGCAGAAGGCTCAGCTCTGTGGATCTGTTTTTCTAAGCCCCAGAGCCACGTATGCATATGTTTCCCTGCCACTTGGTTGTGAATGTCTGGAGCGACTCTAGGGATAAGGAAAAAACTGGGACACAAGCAAGCACATATATAAAGAAATATTTGCAGAAGGTTCATTACAATATCAAAAATGTAAGCATTTTCCTGGAGACATAATTTTGTTTGTTACTCCTTGCCATTGCAAAGTCATTATTTATTTTCAGCATTATTCTATTATATGTATATGATGAAGCTCCAAAATTATGCAGCACATAAGGAAAATATTTGATAGAAAAAGCAGATGCTACAAGGAAAGCATACATATATATTTTATATAAATTGACTGATTATTCATAGCTATTTTTTAACCTAAGGAAGGAATAATATACATATATATGGCAAGAAATTTTGCCACTTTTATATGCTTTTACTACTTTTTGTCATGTTTACGTGAAGAACAAATGTCCTTTTATGTCCTCTTCAAGGTCATAATAACAGTATTCAAAGATACAGTATGTCTCATTGCTTTGGTTGACAAGTGCGTAGTTTAACCGGTATCAGAATCAGAAACCTGTTGTTTTCTGTTTTGGTACCAGTGTGGAGAGAAAGGAATATCTTTAAATTATGTTATCCTTTTCTCTTGGGCTTTGATACTCGTCTCTTCTAAGGGTAGGATAAACTCTAACAGCAAGTACCCATCATCTTGTCATCGGCGTAAAGGGTAACATTGTCACAGATTTGCTCGTTCTTAATCCTCAGAATAGAAGCATAGTGTAGAGCACCAATGGAAAGCGAAGAGGACCACTTCCATGCTGCATTCTAGACCCTGGTAAGCTGTGCCTTTCTGAGGTTGTGCGGTCAGCAGCGATGGTGCGGTCCTCGTGCTGTACTCAGAGCACATTGAGTTTTCCCATGAGCGCTGCGCCAGGCAGGGTTCCACTTCCCGCTGCATCCCTGCACCACGGCTGCAGTAGTACCTGAGACATCAACTGGGGGAGGCTGGCCTGGCCTGCAGAGGTTAGCATACCTCAAAGCCCAGCAATGTGGGCGTTTTGATTCATTTGACTCCCGCTTCAGGGCAGTCAAGGCTCAATTTAGCAAAAGACCAAGCAGAGGCAAGATACATCGGTTGGAGAAATGCTCTCGTGTATTGATCCAAAATATTGGCATTACACATAGGTCCCTTTTGCCAAGATCATAAATCATTCTAATTCCATGACCAGGCGGGCAGCAGGGCATCGAAGCGAGGAGGCTACGTGGGGAGCCTTGGCCCCCGTCTCTGCTGCCTTGCCATATGGCTTCTGGCATGTGCCAGCTGCCGCCTCACGGGGGAATGTAAAAAGACTGCACTTCCAGGGACAGCCCAGCACTCTGTGCTGGAATTCTCTAATGAATGATGCTGCCATTATTTACCTAATTATCACTGTTTGAGCATATATCTTTAATATATTCTTCTGGAACCGTCAAAGTTGACCCATTATGGATATGATAGATGCTTATGTCATGGGCAAGAAAATGCTCCAGAGGAGACATTTCACATTACCCGGACGAGATACAGAAATCCCTCATTAATCCAGATTGTACTCTTCTGTAGCTTAATCATCTATACTTTTTGTTGTGATGTTCACGTATTTTCAGTGTAGAAGAATGTTAAGCACATCAACAGTGGCACATCAGCCTTTTCATCTGCCAGGCACCACCACATGGTCATGTCACTTTCAAATTCGATATGGTACATTCCAAAGACTTCAAAACAAATAGCCCAGTTGTTGTCACTGTATCAGAATAGTAAAAAATTGTAATTGTGAAAATATTCTGCGTCCTGATTGGAGGAAGCTAAGAAGACATGACAAATGAAATGCAGTGGGATCTTGGGCTGGACTCTGGACAAGAAAAGAGCATTACCAAGGCATGCTAATGAATAAAGGCTTGCAGGTTAGTTAGTAACACTGCGCCAGTGTTCTTTTCTAGGTCTTGATCACCACATTATGGTCATGTAATGTGTTAACATTTGGAAAAACCTAGCAAAAGGGTGTGTGAGAGCCTGCTCTGCTGTTTTGGTAACAGTTTTGGTAAATCTGAAATCACCTCTAACTAAAGAGTTAAGAATATTCCATGAATCATGTCACTGTCCTACTCATCTTCAAATAAGTCCGCTCAAAAAAATTTTACATAGTATTGATCTCTGATTATTATTTAATAATCCCTATGGAGTTGCAGACTATTAAACCTGGATGTATTTATTCAGTTTAGTGGTGGAAGAAGGATCAAAAAGACTGAATTTAATGATTAGTTACTAAATGTTGCTTCCCTGGTGGCTCAGATGGTAAAGAATCTGCCTGCAATGCAGGAGACCTGGGTTTGATCCCTGGATGGGGAAGATCCCCTGGAGAAGCAAATGGCAACCCACTCCAGTATTCCTGCCTGGAAAATCCCATGGACAGAGGAGGCTGGCGGGCTACAGACCATGGGGTTGCAAAGAATAGGACATGATGAGCGAATAACACTTTCACTTTTTACTAATTGCTAGATTGTCATCCACCTGGTTAGTTGCCTCCCAGTGTTCCCTTTTCTGTTCTTTCTTGTCATCCAAAGCCTGATTTCATTCAGGGCCACATGTACCCAGTCTGGGTGATAGGTCATCCTCAGTTGTGGGCTACCAGGCAGTTCTGGCCCAAAGGATAAAATGAGGGGACGCAGGAAACACCTCAAACAAGACTTGACTTTCCTGGCACATCTGATTCCTCCCTATCTCCCCATTTGTTGTCATTGTTGTTCAGTCCCTAAGATGTGGCAGACTCTTTGTGACCCCATGGAGTATAGTGCTCCAGGCTCCTCTGACCTCCTCTGTCTCCCAGAGTTTGCTCAAATTGAGCATCCATTGAGTCAGTGATGCCATCCAACCATCTCATCCTCTGTCATCCCCTTCTTCTCCCACCTTCAGTCTTTCTCAGCATCAGGGTCTTTTCAAATGAGTCAGTACATTGCATCAGCTGGCCAAAGTATTGGAGTTTCAACTTCAGCATCAGTCCTTCTAATGAATGTCCAATACCAACTTCCTTTAGGATGAGACTGGTTTGATCTCCTTGCAGTCCAAGGGACTCTCAAGGGTCTTCTCCAACACCACAGTTTAAAACCATCAGTTCTTTGGTGCTCAGCTTTCTTTATAGTCCAACTCTCACATCCATACATGACTACTAGAAAAACCATAGCTTTGATTAGATGGACCTTTGTTGGCAAAATAATGTCTCTGCTTTTTAATATGCTGTCTAGGTTGGTCATAGCTTTTCTTCCATGGAGCAAGCCTCTTTTAATTTCATGGCTGCAGTCACCATCTGCAGTGATTTTGGAGCACACCCCTCCTCCCCCTCTCCAAAATAAAGTCTTTCTGTATAGCTCAGCAAAAGCAAATAAGCCTTATAAAGGAATTTCCACATCTCTGATACATTTCTGTTATCCTTGTCTCCTATGGAACTGTTACAAACTAGCCTTCTTCCCTGTGATTTATACTTAGGTCTTCCCTGCACCAAGAGCTGTGTGACCAGTCCAGGTCACATCCTCAGTGGAGCTTAGAAGAATATTGGCTTCTGGGCACTTGTGCACTGACATGCACAAGTCGGCTCTAATGCATGTTATTTGCTTTCATCTGTAATGCCTGTGAGTTTTTCCCTAAACAGTTCATCTTAAGGACACTTTCATTCTTCACTGTGCTACTGGAATGTTGCCTTGCCTGCCTGGAGGTGGAGATCAGGTGACTCGGAGCAGTAGGGGAACACAGTTCTGGGTATTTTCAGATGGGCTTTAGTTCGTTTTCTTTTGAACTAGAAAATTAATGTGCATTACCTCTTCCTGTGTGATGTGACTTTCCTGCTGAGTATGTGCTGCACTGCGGATCCGTAGAGGAGATCTGAGAGGTTAGCATCAGTAATCCAGGGTTTATACTGAGGTTTGGGAAGAGAACAGATAACAGATGTTATAAATGGAGAAGCTGTAACTGGGAATTAGGAGATTCGGATGACAAGCCAGTTCCGCTTCTAAAAAACTGATTGCTGTGACCATGTGAGTCAATGATGAAGATGAGTCTGGGATATTGTTGTTCAAAAAGAATTGCCTCCCCTCCTAATCAGACCCTCTCTGTTTATTTGGACTAATAAAGGATGGTCAATGGATGGACTCATTAAAAAAAAAAAGGTACTATCCATAAGTGAACTAAAAGTTTCATAACTTGATAAATTATGCATGAAAATTGCAGGAGTATTATTAGACCCCATAGACTGTAGATTGCCAGGCGCCTCAATCCATGGGATTCTCCAGGCAAGAATATTGGCGAGGGTTGCCATGCCCTCTTCCAGGGAATCATCCCAACCCCGTGATTGAACAGGCATCTCCTGTATCTCCTGCACTGCAGGCACATTCTTTACCCTCTGTGCTATGGTAGCTCAGTCATGCTGGACTCTGTAGCCTATAGTCCGCCAGGCTCCTCTGTCCATGAAATTCTTCAGGCAGGAACAGGTAGGCATTGTCTTCGCCGAAGAGTCTTCCCAACCCAGGAATTGAATGCAGGTCTCCTGCATTGCAGGCAGATTCTTTACCATCTGCATCACCAGGGGAGCCTTGAATATTAGCACATATTCTCTACTTCTATTTTCTAGCATCTTCCACTTCCTCTTCTGCTCTACTTAATGGTACATGATAGTTAAACCCAAAGAACATGTTATGTACACAGGTTTACAGATGATTACAAAAGTTAATCTTTCTGGAAGCTGAGCTGAAGAATAAATACCTGGTGTATTTATTAAATGTGGACTTCCGAATCACTTTATAACTAGAGTGAAAATACTATTCCCTTGGCAAGGGAACAAAGAAAACCCCATATTCCCAGGGCATGGAAGACAAATCAAGTAAAGACAATTAGTTAAACCCAAAAGCTCTCTATGCTCTCATCACTGAAAGCCATGATTGAAAAAGCATGACTTTGGAGTCAGGTATCTTAAAATTAGGTCCCCTGCCTCAGCCACTCAAGCTGTGTCAACTTGGATCAGTTACTTAGACCTCTAAGTCTATTAAAATGAGAATAATAATACCCTCTTAGTGATGTGATTGCATGAAGTTAAAAAATATTGGCATAGATTCTAGGACAGATTCCTGATTCAGTAAATGATTGGAATTAGTGGAAGGAAGAGCTAGTTCCCACTAATCTTCCCTTGCCCATTCCCCTCCACCACCCCGACATGCTTCATTACCCACCTTCTTATTTTCACATTGGTTTTTTCTGTCTCTAGCTTGACAGGTAGTCTTTTAGCACCTCTTCAATTCTCTGAAGACTTCAGTGGCCTATGAAAATCACAGAACCTGTGAAAATCATATGACCCTTTTTTTCAAGGTCTAAGTATCTGAAATTTAAACAAGAAAGAAAGCACAGATTAATGAAAAATCTCCCTTTATTTGCATTGCATTCACTTGGGTCCACCCAACTTTATTAAATTGGACTTCAATTTAAATGCTTTATTTTAAGCACATTTCCCCCAAAACTTTGGAAAATTTTTAAATAATGAAAGAAATTACCAGTGGTCTAGAGTACAATCTACTGAATTCTGTAATGATTGCCATTGTTTATTGTACAGCAGAGTTAGGGCATAAAGTGAAGTGTGTGGTTTACATGGTTCTATATAATCTAGTCTATGTGGAAAGGAGTGGGTGTGTAAAGAAAGAGCATATTTACTGTATGTCCCAGTCATTTAAAGGAGATGGAGAGAGGAAAGCTACAATGCGGATATCCTTCCACTCAGAAATACTCCCATGGTGCTTGACTCCCTTTCTTTCTCTTCTTGTGGATACTGTGTTCACTTTTTTGTTGCTTCTGCAGCAAATTACCTCAAATTTAATGGCTTTTGAAAATACAAGTTTACTCTGTTAGAAATCTGGAGATCAGAAATCTAAATCAAGGTGTTGACAAGGCTGCCTTGCTTTGAGGCTCAGATGGGAGAATCTGTTTCCTTGATTTTTTTTCAGCTTCTAAATACCACCTGTGTTCCTTGGCTTATGGTCCTTTCATTGCTTTTTCATCACATCTCTTGTCACAAAGTCATCCCTTCCTGCCACACTTTTAAAAGGATCTTTGTAATTATACTGGCTCATCCAGATAATCTATGAGAATGTCCTCATCTCAACATCCTCAATTTAAGTTGAACATTTTTGTGAAGACCATCACTTAGCCTACCATAGATATTGACCTAGTGGTGGTTTTTCTTTCTGATTGTGCTGTATTCCTGTGATTTTCTCTTTCCCAGTCTATCCAGCTATCGCCCTAGACCTTCTCATCCTTGTATGTTTGACCCCTGAGCTTGGCGTGCCTTTGCCATAATGGGGAGTCCAGATTTCTGGTCTGACATGAGAACTTTTCTCAGACCATTATTTTTCTAAGGGGATGGAGTTTTAGTGAAACCATTAAACCTGGCCAGAGGAAGAATTTTGGCAGCCTAAAAATTAAATTGCTGTGAAAGTGCTGCACTCAATATACCAGCAAATTTGGAAAACTCAGTAGTGGCCACAGGACAGGAAAAGGTCAGTTTTCATTCCAGTGCCAAAGAATGTTCAAACTACCTCAGAATTGCACTCATCTCACATGCTAGCAAAGCAATGCTCAAAATTCTCCAAGCTAGGCTTCAACAATGTGTGAACCAAGAACTTCCAGATGTTCAAGCTGGAGTTAGAAAAGGCAGAGGAACCAGAGATCAAATTGCCGACATCCACTGGATCATAGAAAAAGCAAGAGAATAACAGAAAAATATCTACTTCTTCTTCATGTTCTACACTAAAGCCTTTGACTGTGTGGATCACAACAAACTGTGGAACTGTGGAAAATTCTTCAAGAGAAGGGAATCCCAGACCACTTTTCCTGCCTCTTGAGAAATATCTGTGTAGCCCAAGAAGCAAGTTAGAACTGGACATGGATCAACAGACTGGTTCCAAATTGTGAAAGTACTTCAAGGATGTATATTGTATATTGTCACTCCGTTTATTTAGCTTATATGCAGAGTACATCATGCGAAATGCTGGACTGGATGAAGCACAAGCTGGAATCAAGATTGCTGGGAGAAATATCAATAACCTTAAATATGCAGATCACACCACTCTTTTGTCAGAAAGCAAAAAGCCTCTTTATGAAAGTGAAAGAGGAGAGTGAAAAAGCTGGCTTAAAACTCAACATTCAAAAAGTGAAAATCATGGTATGCAGTCCCATCACGTCATGGCAAGTTAAGTAGAGAAATAATGGCAACAGTGAGAGACTTTATTATTTTCCTGGACTCCAAAATCACTGTAGATGGTGACCATAACCATGAAATTAAAATATGCTTGCCCCTTGGAAGAAGAGCTACAATGATGCTGAAGCTGAAACTCCAATACTTTGACCGTTATATGAGAAGAACTGACTCATTGGAGAAGATCCTGATGCTGGGAAATACTGAAGGCAGGAGAAGGGGATGACAGAGGATGAGATGGTTGGATGGCATTGCCAACTTGATGGACATGAGTTTGAGCAAGCTCCAGGAGTTGGTGATTGGACAGGGAAGCCTGGTGTGCTGCAGTCCATGGAGTCGCAGAGTCAGATACGACTGTTAAGTGACTGAACTGAACTGAAAAATTAGAAAAATAATAGCATGATACTAATTCCTAACTAACTCCTTACCAAGTAGCATGAGCAACAGTTCTTCTTTGCCTTCTCTGCCCCTGGCTATCAAATTTGAAGGTGGAGGCAGATGGCACTGCAGTTGTTGTCCATGGTCCTGAACCACACTTCATGCTAGGGTTGAGTTCTTCTTCTTGACCCTTGGGACATGTGGGGACTCCTGTCCAGTTTTTTTATTCTCCCAGAAATTCTGAATATATGAAGAAAGAACTAGTCAGGGTTGTGAAGGGAGCTTAGAGAGAGAGAGTATAAGATGGTCAGAGGCTGTTGGGCATCCATACCACTTGTCAGGTTGTCAAGTAGAAAACACAGAAACATTTTCTGAGATAATGTTTAAATAATTGCAGCTACAGAAAATATACCACAATTAAATATTATATAAGTATCAAATAACCAAAGGGAAGTAGGACATTTTGTGCATTGAAGAAGGTAAAGGGTTCATATGTCAATCTTTGGTAAAAATGTAATGATTGTTAGTTAAATTGCAAATACAAAATTTCAAAAATTTTTTGCTTGAAATTTGATGGAAAACACTACCTTGTGTAATTTATAACCTGTATTTTTTTTTAGTATAGTTGATTTACAATGTTTCAGGTATAGAGCAAACTGATTTGACTCTTTACCATATCTGTGATATTCATTATGCATTGGTTCCTCACCTCTCAAGCCTCCATTCTTTAAGGATGGGCTGGCATGGGAATCAGGAACAAATTTGGGTGCTGAATGTCTGTGATTCACATTATTTGTAGGAAAAACTATGGATTTCACAAAGCCACTGCTTAAACCTTTGCTTCAGCTAATTCAGAACTTCGGTGAGGCACAGAATGGAAATTTGGTCAGGCCTGTCTGCTGCACATACTCCATGATAATCAAGAGCAACAGCGGTCTTAAACATGTTGATGAGGCCAACATAACCCCATCGCAGCTACGTCATCAAGACATCCTAGCTGATCTTCCACACTCCATTCATCATAGGCATTGACTTTGGACATAGCAGAGATTCTGGGCTGGCAACAGCACTCTGATTATGTAACTTCCACCTAAAACTGCTACGTTTTAAATTGTAAAGCATAAGACATTTCAGTTTTCATTATTTCTCAGGGTTAAAGATAGACACTTGCAACATATTGTGAGTTTCCTTAGTGCAAAATGTGAGCCACTGTTTTTATTCTTGTATTTAATGATGATAGTAATATTCTTATATTTAATGATAATAATAATGATAATAGTAATAATGGCAATAAATGCATTAATCTGATTACAGAGCCTTTTGTTAAGTGAAACATTCCAGGAAAAAGTCAGGATCGATACCTGCCAACCTTGGGTTAATAAACTGTGAGTGTACTACTCTTGGTTACATGATTACCATCATACAGAAAAGTGTGGTAGGTTTTATCCTAATTGTTGTCCCCCTCCCACCTCAAATCCCATTTTGCTTAGGGCACACCTCCATTTTATAGCCAGTTAATAAAGAAGAATATGGGTGAACATCTACATTGCCATGGAAACAACCAATTAGAAGTGCAACCTGAAGATATGGAAGACAGCTGCCAAAACTCTCAGGGAAAAAAAAAATCATCTGGGTTGGCAACCTACAAGAAACAGCGCCTGCTGAAAGCTTTTGCCAGCTTCCCCTAGCATTGGCCCGCAAGTTTCTATCTGAGCAAACATCTTGTACCCATTTGCTAAGTGCCGCATCTGTAATACATTCTAAAAGGATAATTGTGTCTGGAGCTGAACATATGTGATGGTGAGGCAGGAAAAAATTCTCACATTTTTTAGTATAATTTCTCTCATATGTTTCTTATAACTTCATGGCATCAATACCAGCACAAGAGAAAGAAAAGAACTGTAAGTGGGCTAGCTCCTTTCTGTGTTCAGAAGTGTATTCGCAAGTTCTATTTTAAATACCTCTGTGTTATACATCACATTGTACATTGTTTTGTATAAGGCTGATATTTGTGAGGCTAATCATTATACAACTTAAAATACGTAAGCCACCAATATGATTTTGCTTTATGTTGGGGAAGTTCATTATGCAACTATAACACATCCCCAAAATAGAGAATTAAATTAAAGGTAAGTCACATTAAAATATATTTCACACACATTATTCCATTCATTTTATTAACAACCTAGTGAGAGAGGATGTTTTCATTGCCATTTTGCATATAAAAAGCTGAAACATAAAAGGTTCAGGGACTGACTTAAAGTTATGGGTTATAGTTAGTAGTAATACTGTATGTATGGATGTGTAGTCTCTCCATAGTGACTGACTCTTTGCGACCCTATGGACTGTAGCCCGCCAGGCTCCTCTGTCTGTGGGATTATCCAGGGAAGAATACTGGAGTGGGTTGTAATGCCCTCCTCCAGGGGATCTTCCTGACTTGGGGGTCGAACCCGTGTCTCCTGCCTCCCCTGCATTGCAGGCAGATTCTTTACCCACTGGAACACCTGAGAAGCCCCAGTTAGTAAGTGGACCTAGGGGCAAATGCCAGCCTTGTACCCCAGGACCTAACAGTACCATCCCTCCACAGTGTGTCTCCTCTGCTAACTTAAAATTCAGTGTATCTGGATATTAACCTTGAGTAAAGCAAATAATGTAGTTCTTTAATCTTCCTTCCAAAAAATGTTTATAGTTGAGACTCATCAATGAGTAACATACAGATAATGTATTCCCTGTTTTCTACCTGTGTCTTTCTCTTAATTATTAGCAACTGAAAGACAGAAGAGTAAAACTGACAGTGATGGGAATCATATTCAATTAGTCTGAAAAGGTAAACAGATGCAGTGTTCAAATCCTCTTAGTATGAGAATGTTAAACTTACAAAATTACCATACACATGACCCGGTTTTAAATATTGAAAGAGAAGTTGAAACAAAATGTTAAAGCTTGGTCCGGAGAACATGGGGGTCCTAGGAGACACATGAGCATTTCCCTTTAAGGAAATGGGCTACACATACTCTACAGACCTCTCTATTCCAGTTCAAGAAAAGGAGAAGAAAGTAAATTCAAAGGTTGAGTAACCTTTTTCTTATATTGGCACAGAGCTCAGCTGTGCAGGAAGCATTGTTTGCTCTAGAACAATGCTGATTATCTTCTCTGTGGCTGTGCTCGAGGAGTGTGGGAAATGTTACCTTACTCCCTTATGTACACAGCAACAACTAACCAAACACCATAAACCTGCATAAAAATATCTTTAGAAAGATGTAGTATTTTGACTCTAAATTTATTCAAGATGAGTTAAAATTTGCCAGCGCAATCAACAAAGAACTTAAATATACCTAATTCGTTGAAGAAATCATGGTACAAATTTATGGGTATCTCAGATGCTTAGCAAATTTATTTATTCTTTTTCAGTAGCAAGGGGTCATTATATAACTTCCACATACTGTAATGTAGTTTAGGTCATTCAATGAGGGGTCATTGTACAACTTGACACACTATATTTTAGGTCATTCAGAGATTATTTCTGGTTAAAGTCCTATTGTATTCCCCCACCCTCTTCATATAATTCCCATTCTCTCCAAACCTCTAACCCATTTTCTGTATCAAGAGCTAACTCCATCTCTCACTTTACTGAGAGAGTGGACTCTGCCTTTTCATCTAGACTACTCTCTTTCTCAACACCTCCTTGTATTTTGGCTTTTCTGTCTCTTCAGTATTCAGTATTTCCCAACCCTGGTTGAACATTATAATCACCTGGAGAGCCTTTCAGTGTACCCTGTCTAGATTGATTAGTTAAGACTCTGGACTGAGAACCACTGACCTAATCTTTGCTCCAGAGAAGAAACTTCCCTGCTAAATCCAGGCTTTCACTTGTGGTACTTCTTCAGGGGCACTGCTTCCTGAATCACCTCTCTTTCTCAGCCTCATTAGTCTTACCAGTGGTCCATTTTCCCTATCCCACTAAGCCACTCAGTTCTATACCTCCCCTTGAACGACTCCAAGATTCTTTGTAGGTAGAGTGAATCCCTGAACCTCCATCCCTGACACAGAATGTATGGCTATCTGTGGCTGCCCCAGTCAGCTTTCTTTTCTCTTTATTAATTTATTTATTTTAAATGGAGGCCAGTTACTTTACAATATTGTGGCTTTGCCATACATTGTCGTGCATCAGCCAGTGTACATGTGTCCCCCATCCTGAACACCCCCCACCTCCCTCCCCATCCCATCCCTCAGGGTCATCCCAGTGTACCAGCCCTGAGCACCCTGTCTCATGCATTGAACCTGGACTGGTGATCTATTTCACATATGGTAATATACATGTTTCAGTGCTGTTCTCTCATTTCATCCCACCCTCGCCTTCTCTCACAGAGTCTGAAAGTCTGTTCTTTACATCTGTGTCTCTTTTGCTGTCTCGCATATAGGGTCATCGTTACCATCTTTCTAAATTCCATATGTATGCATTAATATACTGTATTGGTGATTGTCTTTCTGACTTACTTCAGTCTATATAACAGGTTCCAGTTTCATCCACCTTATTAAAACTGATTCAAATGCATTCTTTTGAATAGCTCAGTCAGCTTTCTAATACGGTTGAAATGGCTTCAGAAACTCATGCTTTAGGACTTGCCTGGTGGTCCAGTGGTAAAAACAAATCTCCCTTGCAATGCAGGGGACATGAGTTCAACCTTTGGTTGGGGAACCAAGATCCAACATGCTACGGGGCAAGTAAGACCACGTGCCACGACTCCTGAGCCCACGGGCCACAACTAGAGAGTTTGTGTCCCACATGGAAAGATCTCGCATGATGCAACTCAGACCTGACACAGTCAAATAAGTAAATAAAATTTTTTTTTTTTAAAGAGGAAAATCATATTCCCAAAAGCCAAAGAAACCAGAAGGGGCTTTAGCCAGAAATAAACGTTGATTATTCCCTAAGATACAAAGGGAGGGATGATCTCGCCAAGGATCATATCTTGCAATTGCAGCCCCTTTCTCGGGATCAAATGCATTCCTGCTAACTATATGCTATATGAAGTTCATGCTGAGAGATGACTTTTAATGGACTTTTTGGTTTTTTATTAACTAGGGAGTAAAACCCCTATTTATTAAGATTCGTCAGTGCAGTTGACAACATGTATCCTTACGGTGGGTCTTCTTACCACATCTAGAACAGAATGGAAAAGCCATGTCATGAAAAATGGAAAAGAGTGGTTTGGGAGCAATTATCTTCTTGTCTGTCAAAATGAGTGCCTTTTTAGGAAATGTGGTTCCCAAGTGTTGGTTTCCTGCCATCCTGTGTTCTAAGGAAAATTATCCATGGCTCATTAAAAAAAAAGTGCTTTATAGCGCTGAGATAAAACTTTACATGGATTAAAATGATTTTGAGTATTTTGATCGTAATTCATGCAAAATCAATGTCAGTATGTATTTTTGAGCATTTTCAAGTCTTTTAGTTATAGTCAGCAAATTAGTAATGATATAGTAAATTTAAACAATAGACATCGGCTTGGTCTTTTTCAAAAGTGCTTAAGATTTGATTTATGGCTCTTGCCCAAGAATCATCATGAAAAATTGATTTGTTCTGTAGCAGAACTCAGTAAGCATCTTCTTATTTCAAATGGCAATTTTATTTTAAAGACAGAACCACTTACTCTTGGAATATTTGTTTCTTCAGTAAAAATTTCTGAAATTTCCATTTATTGGTCTTCTCTCCCCAAACCTAATCATCCCAACCTCATTCCAGATGTCGTACTTGTGTTTTTCAAAAATGCATTTGCAAACTAATTGCCACATCATATGGGTATCAAATTAAATAAATGATTTCTCTGTAGCCAGTTGTCTTCTGGAACATGAGAGGTAAAGGAAGCCTGGATCTGCCAAGAAGCTTAGAGGGAAAGAGAGTTACTGGGTTCTACTCTCCATGACTGTGTCTGTATTTCTTTGTTGAAAATCAAATCCTAGTTGATTTCACTAAATAAACAGCAAGATTAATGGTTAGTATTCAGTCTCTAATCACTCATCCAAAGTAAAAAGCTAAAGGTGAGCTCTGGTAACCTGTTTTTGTTGTTGTTCAGTCACTAAGTTGTATCCATCTCCGCAGGCCCATGGACTGTAGCCCACCAGGCTCCCTTCTCCTTCACTGTCTCTCCCAGAATTTGCTCAGATTCATGTGATAACCTGTTTCCATTTACTGAATTGAAGGAGGTCATATTTGTGTTATTGGAAGGAATCTTAAGTATAATCCAGGGGTGAAGGGATACATGTATAGATAGATGTAAAATGTGTTTATATTTTATTTGTATATTTTGTCATACATATTTTAATGTTTCAAGTCATCTGAATTCCAGTAATTCAGAATGTATCACAATTTGAATTGGAATTGTCCAACGATTACCTGCTTGCTTTTCTAAGAGAGAAAAAAAAAATTGTTAAGTACATTAGCTCCATAAACTAATTTCAGAGTTACTAAGAGGTAGGGATAAATTTTACAAGGATGACATGGCCTTATTGTTTTTCAATAAGCACCTCTAAAGTAGGAGTCAAGAATTCTGTATTTTTATGAAAGATGCAGAAAGACGTTCTGAAAATTGCAATTGGGGTTATTATACAAAAGATGAAAATGATTTTTATGTGAAGGCTTTTCATAAAACTTTGCTCTTCAATGAATCTGTATTAATACAGTTTTAATATGCTGAAGAATTTAGTGTAGGGATGGAATTTAGTATATGCACATGAAGGAGCAATAACTATCCTTTAGTCAGATATTTGAGCACTAGTAGGAGCTGAGTTTGCCTCTGCCATGCTGTACCAAAAAGTGACGAAAATTCTAGTCTTTCTTTCTGGTGCAAAAGTTCCTTTTGGCTGTAAAAAGTAGTGCTCTGATTCCATTTATCCTGAAGCTGTTGCTATTCATGATCTCATTATCACCTCCTTAAACTTGCTGGCCAGGCTCTGTTTCTAAGAGCATGTGCAGTCATAACAGTGGTGCAAAGGGTCTGTTTTATTATATCTCTCCCTTTTGTCACTGTGGTCAAATCTGAGTCACAGGATAGAGGATTCCAGAAGGACTTATCTGGTAGAAATGGAACCGATAGTATGCCTCTCACATTTGAGTATATTAAGACAAATGCTATAGCTCCAGTGGTGATTGAGTTTGTGATATGTGGAAAAATAATCAGAAAACTGAAGCAATTGATAACTGTAGAAAAATTTTAAAGTTGTTCAAAGAAAAAAAGATGGTGGTGATAAACCACAGTCTTGTTTACAAATGGTGTTTCCATACCACTGGATTCTGATTTAACCAAAAGTTTGACATAACTATATTTGGGAGGATAAGGAAAAGGAGATGTGTGTGTCTGCGTGTGTTTGTAGGGTGTTGTATAAAAGAATAAGCTGACATGTTCAGTACAGGGAGCCACAGTAAGTGTCTAAAATTGAGAAATAGAGAAGGGCTTTTTAAGTATGTCCTTTAAAGTGAATCACTGGAGATTCAGTTAAGAGTTTTAAGTGGCCTAAGGGGAGAAACCTTTAAATATATAAGTATATTCTTAACTTTATAACGATTTTACTTTGATTTCGTTTATTTATTTTGGCTGTGCTGGGTGTTCATTGCTGTGCGGTCTTTTCTATCGTTGCAGTGAGTGGGCCCTATCCTCTAGTTGTGGTGCGTGCGTTTCTCATTGCAGTGGCTTCACTTCTGAAGCTAGGGCTCTAGGACCAGAGCACAGGCTAAATAGGTGGTGAACAGGCTTAGTTGCTCCGCGGACTGTGGGATTCTCCAGAACCAGGGATTGAACCCATGTCTCCTACAGTGGCGGGCAGCTTCTTTTACCATTGAGGCACCAGAGAAGCCCCTACTTAGATTTTTAAAAATAGAAGTTTTCAATGTAAATGAGAAACCAGTCAGTGGATACCATGCATATACCATCCATGTATATCTCTTGACAAGTACTTTGTGATGAACATAAAAATGGGGCAGATGCTGAAGACATGAGGAAGGGAAACGATTGTGGTATGCATTTCTTGTTGACAGGACTAAAGAGTAGGAATGGAGAGGTTGATAACACAGGAGAAACAGAGAGAGAACAAAGAAGTCTGACTCAGACCGATGGCCAAAATGAAGGCATTTGCCTGGGAAAAGGCAAGCATATTTCCTCCATTCTAAGACAGCGGTTAAGGGTGTGGCCAGGGGCTAGACGATATTTAAGAAAAAAAGGATACTTACAGCAGAAAAGTGAATTGAGGAGGGAAATGTGATAGGCTTGCCAGGCAATCCTGAGACTTTATTTGACATTGGTGATCATAAGTTTAAAATGAAACCAAACAGCTGTATGATATTCCCCAGCAGCATAAACCAGTTAATGTGCAGGTAGGGAGAGGGTGGAAGGTTGGAGCCACTGGATTTGGGGTTTTGACAGGTGAATACAGTCACAGAGCAGAGAATCCAGAGAGTGACCATTTTTATATAAGTGTGATAGTAGTAGTGGACTAGGGAATCTAGGCTGGGCAAAGAAGTGAAAGCACAAGATGACTGAGAAATAGTGGCGGGGTTAGTCAATGAGAGGGTCAGTAAGCATAAGAAATTGAAATCATGGGCTGTCGTCACTTCCAACAAGTGAGCTAGCTGGAAGGTTACCAGGGGTGGTAGAGAACTAGCAGGTGGATCAGCTCCCAGAGACGGGCAGGTCCTGGATTTGATGTTGGGAGTAGAAAACTAAGGTGAAATGCAAGAAAAGGCCATTGAAGGTGAGGCTGAAAAACTGGAAAGTTAGGATCCAGAATGCTGAAGTGTACAAGAGTGATCATTGGGAGTCATGCATGAATGAGATCACCAACATGGCAGCTGGGAGGGCGGAGGCTGGGTGACTGGTTGGTAGGAGTCTCAAAGGGGTGAGGCATTGCCAGTACAAGGGTGATAGCCAGGAGAACAAGAGGGTACCTACCCCAGCTCCAAGCCCTGAGGTTCAGGGGATACTGGAAGAAAAAACGTTCCTTCACTGGACAGGACGGCTGAGGAAGGAGTGTGCCCAGGGGATGAGTCTCCGTGAACATAAGGAAGTGAAGGGCGCATTCAGAGCAGTTAAGGAGGTGAGTCAGGAAGTTAAGGATGTGTGTGCTGGATTCTTACTGAGAACTCCAGTCGGCACAACGGGGAGGCTTAGCCAGGGAGAGGGACGTGTGGGGTCATGAGACCAGATATATGTGCATGGAAATGGGGGTTATCAGATTTCACAGGAAGCTTGAACTTTTGATAGCGGCTGAGGTAAACAGAGATGAGGGACTTAGTGGATCAGCTCAGAGAGTTTCTTCTCAGCAGATGGGCACTCGGTTCTAGCGGGCTGACCACACTCCTAGCTAGGTAGCATAATAGTCACTGTTCCTCCCACGGCCTTCGTGGTTACAGCGGTTCTAGGAGGCATTGGCCACCTCCTCCCCAGTTGTCAGTATCTTTACTTTGGGGAAGGCTGCCTTAAAGATGGTAACAGTGCGACACTGTGGGGACATGAGAGAAAGAACCGAGAGTGGCAGTCATAAGTCTGTCCCCATTCCCACGAGTAACCTGGACAAATCTCATAACTTCTTCTGTGAAGTTCAGATTCCCTGTTAAAAAAGAAACTGAGATAGCCCTCTAGGTCCCCCTCAGGCTTAACTTTAGTGATTATAACACGGAAGGCAGTAAGATACGTTTGTAGCCCTTTAAAATGAAAGATATCGGCCGATGTAATCAAACAGAAAGGATGCTTAGAAAGAAGCATCCTTGATAGGTTTCCTGTTTGTTGTTGTTCATTATTTTATTTTATTTTTATTGGACTATAACTGCCTTACAATATTGTGTTAGTTTCTGCTAATGAGGTGAATCAGCCAGGTACATAAATATGTCTCCTTCCTCTTAGATCTGCCTCCCATCCCACCCCCATCCCCTTTTGACATGTGTGCTCTGCTGCCATTTGTGACTGAGATCGACAGAATATATAAGACTATATATTCACATGTACATATATTCATTTCCCAGGTGGCATGATGGTAATGAATCTGCCTGCCAGTGCAGGAGATGCGGGAGACACAGGTTTGAACCCTGGGTCAGCAAGATCCTCTGGAGTAGGAAATGACCTCTCCACTATTCCTCCATGGAAAATTCCATGGACAGAGGAGCCTGTTGGGCTTCAGTCCATGGGGTCACAAAGAGTCAAACATGACTGAGCATGCACACGTGTGTGTGTGTGTGTGTGTGTGTGTGTGTGTGTGTCTCCACTGTCACATTTTTTGTAGCCCTTTTCTTCTTTCATTCATCTGAGGATGGGTATACCTATTTCCATGAAGCAAGTCTGTAACACAACCTTGGATGTGATGAAGGAAGCTTCTATTTCACCAGTACGGGGATTTATACAATTACTGGCATTTCAGAAAAATAACTTTCAATTATGAGATTAAAAAAAATCACTACCTAGACTTCTTAACCTCACATTCCCACATGTATGCAGACATCTGGGTGCTCTGCAACACGTTCACCAAACAGCACAGGAAGAAAGGGTGTAGACCAGCTGTGGGTGGTCTTCTGCATCACAAGTGAATTCCACCATGGTCCACATTTACACATACATCAAACACACAGCCCATTGTGAACATCCCAGAGTGTGAGGCACGCTCCCTGGTCACCTTAGCATCCAGTTAGTTATAAACTTAGACAAGCTACTTTGAAGGGTGTCACACACAGAAGACAAACAGTAGATGTAAATGGTGACTTCATCCTCGGTAAGAGTCTAAGCCAATCACTGCCTACCAATTCCCAATTAAAGGAAAACAAACGAACCTCATACATGGAAGCTTGTGTGTGTTTGTGTGTGTGTGTGTGTGTGTAGTCATTTCAGTTGTGTGGGACTATTTGTGTCCCTATGAACCGTAGCCCGCCAGGCTCCTCTGTCCATGGATTCTCCCGGCAAGAATACTGGAGTGGGTTACCATTCCCTCCTCCAGGGGATCTTCTCAACCTTATGCCTTATGTCTCTTGTGCCTCCTGCATTGGCAGGTGGGTTCTTCACCACTAGTGCCACCTGGGAAGACCACATGGAAGCTTAAACCCACCAAATATTAAAAGTCACATGATTGATGGAAAGAAGATGAAAAGCAGCGTGGATTACCACATTGGAAACAGAGATGAACCGGCAGCTTGTTGTATTACCATATCAAAGAGCAGACTGTCCCAGTGATAATTCTTGGGCAAAGTAGATTCAGGACATTTTCAATTAAGTCTTCTTAAGCTGCATCGCAGTTCAGTTGCATCTGGAATATATTGTGGCCTCTTTGCTCTAAAGTTGCAACAGTGTGAAATCCCCAGCCTTGGCTGTGGCTGCATGTGGCTCTGGGTGGCCTCTGTAAACCAATGACACTTCTAAATTGTACAATAAACAGAAAATACTTTATAGAAACAATATTGAATATTGGAATGACTTCATTTATCTAACCAATTGAGCTAGACTGTCATCATGAAATGAATCCTGGAACAGAAAATACTAATATGCAGAAATAGCTTCTGTTGCATCCTGAGTTTCCAAAACTTGTCTTCTCCTAGTGCAAGTGCTGTTAAACAGAGTCCTCACAAGCTCTAGACTTTTTGATCGGTGAATTCTCACAGGGGGATTCTCAATTAACCATGGCAATACTGAAGTTAAAGGTACATGACACCAGAGTTTGGGGGCTTTTTGTTTCCTCTCTCTCTCCTTACCCATCCCTTCTTACTTTTTGTTGTTTTGTCCAGCTGCTAAGTCATGTCCAACTCTTTGCAACCCCATGGACTCTAGAACACCAGGCTTCTGTGGCCTCCACTGTTTCCTGGAGTTTGCTCAAATTCATGTTTATTGAGTCGGTGATGCTATCTAACCATCTTATCCTCTGTTGCCCCTTTTCCTTTTGCCTTCAATTTTTCTCAGCATCAGGGTCTTTTCCAGTGAGTCAGCGATTTTGCATCAGATGCCCAAAGTATTGGAGCTTCAGCTTCAGCATCAGTCCTTCCAATGAATATTCAGGGTTGATTTCCTTTAGGATGGACTGGTTTCATCTCCTTGCAGTCCAAGGAACTCCCAAGATTCTTCTCCAGCACCACAATTTGAAAGTCCCCCTATATTTTTTCTGATTTCCTATTTTCTTAAATTGCCCTCTGTTTCCGCTCAGATTATTATGTTCTTTAAATGTCCTGACAGTATTCAAGACTTCGTCAGTGCATAATATACTAACAATAAAAAGTTAACTACCAGATGCCTGTTATGCATAAAAAATATACAGGTACACATGGATGCAAAGGTAAATATAGTAGTGGCCTCCCAAAAAATCAGCCCATATTCTCACCACCAGATCCTATAAAGATGATCTTATTTGGAAAAAAAGAATTTTAGCAGATGTGATTAAGAATTTCAAGATGAGATCATCCTGGATTATTCCGGTGGGCCCTAAACCCAAAGACATATGTCCCTTTGAGAAACCCACAGAGAAGAAAGGTACAGAGCAGAAGTTCATAGGAAGATGGAGACAGAGGCTGGAGTGATGCAGCCACAAGCCAGGGAATACCTGAAGCCACCAGGAGCTGGAAGGGGCAGGGAAGATTCTTGTCTAGAGCCTCTCTACTCAGGAGAGCTCTGCCAGTCGCTTGATTTCAGACTTGTGGCCTCTAGACCTGTGAGATAATACGTTTCGTCGTTGTAAGGCCCCAAGGCTGTGGTAATTTGTTAGAACAGCCCTAGGAAACTAATAAAACAAGCAGAAATGAAACTCCCATCAAGGGTTTACAGTATGTAATACAGGAGACCTCTGCAGCATTAATGGTCTTACAGGATAGGAATGACGGAAACTTGTTTCAAATAAAGACAGTTGGAGAGGCCTTTTGAAAGATTTGCCTTGATCAGAGGACTGGAAATTTCAGAGCATAAGCAGAGTTAAGACAGAGGGAGTTAAGAAAAATAAAATATCAGAGTAAATCTGGGTCCTGAGAAAGGAAGTGATGTCATCCACACTTCTAATGCCTTGAGCATTTAGTTGTGTTCAGAAATGCAGAAAGCCTCAATCTGGCCAAATAGAAAGGTCCTTTGTTGCTCAGTTTAGATTATAGAGAAACCAGTACTTCCCACCTTCTACCTAAAGTTAAACTCTCTTTAAAACATAGATTTCTGCAAAAACACTAGTGAAAAGAAGAAATTAAATTCAGAGAGGAAAGAAATAATTTCAGGGATGTTCTGAAAGCTCTGTCATGCCTTACATACACACTTGTATACTGTTTGACTTACACGAGTTTCTTTTTTTTTTTTTTTTATTATTGTTTTTGCCATACATTGTCATGATATCACCATGGGTTTACATATGCTTCCCCTCCGGGTCCCCCCTCCCTCCTCCCTCCCCCCCCGGGAAATCTCGCTGCACCAGTCCCGAGCATCAATCCTGGG
The DNA here is from genome assembly GCA_007570785.1 of Antilocapra americana. NCBI lineage: Eukaryota > Metazoa > Chordata > Mammalia > Artiodactyla > Antilocapridae > Antilocapra > Antilocapra americana. The sequence continues at coordinate 2,489,281 of ML661340.1, read as the reverse complement.
CTGGGGATTGATTAGACACATGACAATTAACATGCTTCAATGCCCTTCTCCCATCTCATCCCACCCTTACCCTCATCCACAAAGTCCACAAGTCTATTCTATACATCTGCGTTCCTTTTGTTGTCTCCCATGTTGGGTTCTCATTACTGTCTTTCTAAATTCCATATATATGTGTTAATATACTGTATTGTTGTTTTTGCTTCTGGCTTACTTCACTCTGGATAATGGGCTCCAGTTTCGTCCATCTGAGTAGAATTGCTTCAAATGAATTTTTTTTTAATGCTGAGTAATATTCCATTGTGTATATATACCACAGCTTTCTTATCCATTCGTCAGTTGATGGGCATCTAGGTTGCTTCCATGTCCTGGCTATTGTAAACAATGCAGCGATGAACATTGGGGTGCACGTGGCTCTTTCAATTCTGGTTTCCTCGGTGTATATGCCCAGCAGTGGGATTGCCGGGTCATATGGCAGGTCTATTTGCAGCTTTTTAAGGAACCTCCACACTGTTTTCCATAGTGGCTGTACTAGTTTGCATTCCCACCAACAGTTACACGAGTTTCTTTTTGGGTTTCGCTGATGGCTCAGAGGGTGAACATTCTGCCTGCAATACAGAGACCTGGTTTCGATACCTGAGTCGGGAACATCCCTTGGAGAAGGAAATGGCAATCCAGTCCAGTATTCTTGCCTGGAGAATCTCATTTGATTCACACTCGGGCCATCTGAGCAGGGAGATGCGAGCTGTATCACTTTCCTAGGCTGTTGCAACAAACCGCCATGAACTGAGTAGCTTCCAACAATGGGGAAGTATTGGCTCATGGTTCTAGAGACAGAAGTCTGAAATCAAGGTGTCCTCGGCGCCGTCTTCCCTCTGCAGGCTCTAGAGAAGAATCTGTCCATGTCTCTTCCAACTTTGGGTGATTCCTCGTGTGCCCTGGAGTCTCTTGTCTGTTAGCCACATCACTCCAGTCTCTGCCTGCCTCTGCACGTGACCCTCTTCTTTGCACCACCAAGTTCTCTACTTGCAAGCTCAGTTCGTGTCTGACTCTTGGCGACCCCATGGACTGCAGCGCACCAGGCTTCCCTGTCCATCACCAACTCCCAGAGCTTGCTCAAATTCATGTCCATCGAGTCAGTGATGCTATCCAACCATCTCATCCTCTGCCATCCCCTTCTCCTCCTGCCTTCAATCTTTCCCAGCATCAGGGTCTTTTCCACTGAGTCATTTCTTTGCATCAGGTGACAATAATATTGGAGTTTAAGCTTTGGCATCAGTCCTTCCGATGAATATTTAGGATTGATTTCCCCTAGGACTGACTGGCTTGATCTCCTTGCCATCCAAGGGACTCTCAAGAGTCTTCTCCAATACCACAGTTCAAAAGCATCAATTTTTCAGCAAGAGCCCAGCCTAAACCAGGATAACATAATCCTAACTATTTAACACTTACAAAAACCCCTGTTTCCAAATCCGATCACATCCTGAGGTTCTCAGTAGACTTCAATTTGAGAGGATCATTTTTCTACCCACTGGACATCCTATTTACATTTTAATCCACAGGGCCTAATTCAGACTTTGATGTAAAATTAGCAACAACTAATTTTTTTAGAGTTTTTTTTTTTTTTTTTCCAAGAACCCACCTGCAATGCAGGAGACACAGAAGGCTCGAGTTTGATCCTTGGGTTGGGAAGATCCCCTAGAGAAGAAATTGGCAGTATTTCTTACCTAAATCTCCAGTATTCTTGCCTAAGAAATCCCATGGACAGAGGAGCCTGACAGGCTACAGTCCACAGAGTTGCAAAGAGTCAGACACGACTGAGTGACTAAGCATGCAAATTTTTGCTGACAAAGGGAGTAGACCTATAATGACGATTAACTTTGTGGAACTGCTAAAAGATATAACAAGGAAAGAAGGGGAATTGGAAGAGAACCTTTTCAGGTGTTGTCTACAAAGTATAAATCCAAAGTCTGTGCAGGGCCTAGGAGGTCTGGTAAGATTTGTTCCTGGCTTGCCTCCTCCTCCCTGGACCAGTCTTCTTCCAGATTCTTTAGGTCCCATTCCATACCATTCATCCAAAATATCCCTCTCTTTACTCTCCACATAACTAACTTCACATCCTCAACTCCTCGGCTTAAATGGCGCTTTTAAAAGTCGGTGTCTCCACAGACCCCCTATATCTTAGTATCTTTCTGTTATTGGGAGTTGTCACAGTTTGGAACATTATTTTTAATAATACAATTATTTGCTTAATGTCTCCATCAGACCAGGAACTTCATAGAGGTGTTTACCTAACAGGTTCAAGGACGTTATCCCCAGCATCTCAGGTATATTTCAGGTCCTTCTATACGGCAGCTCTTCGGATATTTTAAGACTGTTCTCTTGACCATCCTAAGACTGCTTCCCCCTGACCGACCACCTGTGCCCTTCAGTGAACAGACCTTGTCCTTCAAGGCACCCCAGTGCTCACCTCCGCCCTGTATCTGCTGAGCATCAGGAGGGAGAACAACAGAGAGGCGTTGAAGGCCGTCAGTCACCGCCATCCTGGCAGGTGTGCAGGCTGCCCACGCTCTGATTCTGTCATGAACAAGCGTTTGGGTCACAACCTACCTTGTCCTCTGCCGTGTGGTCTCTGCACAGTGTTGGCTATGTGGGTCTCTCCCATCCTCTGCAGACTGCAGCACCACCCAGCTCTCTGGCTGCAGACCCTCTGTTTCGCTTCAGCTTGAAGCCAGCTCCCTGGCTGAGATTCCATGGCTGGTGGCCAGCTTTGGGGCAGACAGAGTAGCAGGCGGGGTGGACCGCCAGGGTTGCTGCAGGAAGACCATCAGATGGGCTGTGAATCATTTCACGTACTGATGGCTTGCCTCTGAACCTTCTAAACTGTGATGCTCAAAATAAAATGGCGTGTGTGTGTGTGTGTGTGTGTATGTGTGCGCGTGCTTGTGACATTCCTGGGAGAATTCATGAAGGACAGATTCGGAGACTTGAACTTGCTCTGATGGTGCATACCACCCCATTTTCAGCCCTCTAACACTGTTCCTATTTAGATTGAAAGTGAAGGTGTTAGTTGCTCAGTCCTGCTGGACTCTTTAGGACCCCTGAGCTGTAGCTTGCCCAGCTACTCTGTCCGTGATATTCTCCAGGCAAGAATCCTGGAGTGAGTTGCTATTCCCTTCTCCAGGGAATCTTCCTGATTCAGGGCTTGAACCCAGGTCTCCTGCATTGCAGGCAGATTTTTAACCCTGAGCCACCAGGGAAGCCCTCCTATTTAAATTGCTGTTAACCGAAATCTCCAGGTCACTTCCAGGCTGATGCTAAACTACAGTGCTCCTTGAACTCATAAACGTCTTCTTTAATATCAGACTTGATTTTTAAAATTATTCCTACCACACCTCATCTGTTGAAGTTGGTCAGTCCTTGCAATAAGTTTAGGTCACTGTATATGATTTTTTTTATTGTTTTTGCCATACAATGTCATGATATCACCATGGGTTTACATATGCTTCCCCTCCGGAACCCCCCTCCCTCCTCCCTCCCCCCCGGGAAATCTCGCTGCACCAGCCCCGAGCATCAATCCTGGGCTGGCGATTGATTAGACATATGATAATTAACTTGTTTCAATGCCCTTCTCCCATATCATCCCACCCTTACCCTCATCCACAAAGTCCACGAGTCTATTCTATACATCTGCATTCCTTTTGCTGTCTCGCATGTTGGGTTCTCGTTACCGTCTTTCTAAATTCCATATATATGTGTTAATATACTGTATTGTTTTTGCTTCTGGCTTACTTCACTCTGGATAATGGGCTCCTGGTCCATAACGGAAAGAAGCTAACATCTCTTAAGCTGATGAAGCCCTTCCTCTGAGCAGAGGGTATGGAATCCAGCCACCTGGAGCTCAAGGCCATTTCCTCTACATTAGTTGTATGACACTGAAATTTCTTCAAGCCTCTTCAACCTCCATGTTCCTCAGTTTCTCAGCTGTAAAATTGGGGACTATAAGGTCTACCTCAAAAGGGTTCCATGAACTTTATTTTTTTTTCTTTTTCTTTTTAAATTAATTTATTTATTTTAATTAGAGGTTAATTACTTTACAATATTGTGGTGGTTTTTTACCATACACTGACATTAAATGAGGTAACATGTAAGGAGTTGAGAATCGTGGCCAGGGACATTCTTAGTATTAAGTAAATGTTAGCTATTAATATTATTCCTGCATCCATTTGTCACTAAAATCACTCACAGCAGCATTTTCCTTAGCAAATCATTTTATCAGATGACCGCCAGCCTGGTCACTGCCCAAATCATTAAGCGCTAATGAAAACTTCCTGTTACAGAGAGTCCTCTTCCTCTTCCTTATCATCATCCAATGATGACATGCTTTGAAAGTCTCACAAATATGCTACATCCCTTTGATAACAACGTAGAGCTTGAGAATCGCCAGTGCACCTGACGTTTTAGAACAGCTTTTCCTCAATATAATCACTGATCCCAGAAGGAATAACAGGCATCAGACTCAAAGAGAAGGAAATCAGGAAATAGAGGCACAGACCCCATTTCCCAACTGTGATTCATGGACGCCAGATGTTGGTGCCTTTTCTCTGAGAATGGCTCTGAAGACATCTGTTGGGAAGATTAGATTAAGTCACATTAAACAGGCTTATGTTAAGACTGTGGAATTCTTACAGTCGTTTTAGCCATGTGGTGTCCATGAAGTCCCAGTGTCCCTCTGGATGGGGTGGCCTGGCCAGTGGACAGAGTGTGGCCCTTCGGGATTCCTTGCTAGTCCATAACTGGCCATGTGTGAGGGCGGGTTAACACACTTATCTGAGTCTCATTACCCTCAACTCTAAAACAGGAATGGTACCTGCCTTACATGTGTATCAGACAGATGACTTACGTTAAAATCCTGAGCACACGGTCAAGCTCTTAATAGGTGCTCAATGAATGATCACTGAACTTCTCATATAATGTGGAATTGGGTTTAAAATAAGTCTATGTATCACTTTACACCACTCAGAATGGCTGCAATCCAAAAATCTACAAGTAATAAATGCTGGAGAGGATGTGGAGAAAAGGGAACTCTCTTACACTGTTGGTGGGATTGCAAAATAGTACAGCCACTATGGAAAACAGTGTGGAGATTCCTTAAAAAGCTGCAAATAGACCTGCCATATAACCCAGCAATCCCACTGCTGGGCATATACACTGAGGAAACCAGAATTGAAAGAGCCACGTGTACCCCAATGTTCATCGCTGCATTGTTTACAATAGCCAGGACATGGAAGCAACCTAGATGCCCATCAACTGACGAATGGATAAGAAAGCTGTGGTACATATACACAATGGAATATTACTCAGCATTAAAAAAAAATTCATTTGAATCAGTTCTACTCAGATGGACGAAACTGGAGCCCATTATCCAGAGTGAAGTAAGCCAGAAGCAAAAACAACAATACAGTATATTAACACATATATATGGAATTTAGAAAGACGGTAACGAGAACCCAACATGCGAGACAGCAGAAGGAACGCAGATGTATAGAACAGACTCGTGGACTCTGTGGATGAGGGCAAGGGTGGGAGATATGGGAGAATGGCATTGAAACATGTTAATTATCATATGTCTAATCAATCGCCAGCCCAGGATTGATGCTCGGGGCTGGTGCATCGAGATTTCCCGGGGGGGGAGGGAGGAGGGAGGGGGGTCCTGGAGGGGGAGCATATGTAAACCCATGGTGATATCATGGCATTGTATGGCAAAACTAATAAAAAATAAAATAAGTCTATGATTTTTTAAAAATTTTATTTATTTATTTTCGGCTGTGCTGGGTCTTCGTTGCTGCCTGGGCTTTCTCAGGTTGCGATGAGCAGGGGGCTACTTTTCATTGTGGCATGCTGGCTTTTCACTGCGATGGCTTTCCTTCTTGCAGAGCTTCAGTAGTTGTGGCATGCGGGCTCAGCGATTGTGACTCGCAGGCTCTAGAGCGCAGGCTAAGTTCTTTTGGCATATGGCCTCAGTTGCTCCACTTTGTGTGGGATCTTCCCGAACCAGAGATCAAATGCCCGGGTCCCCTGTATTGGCAGGCGGATTCTTATCCACTATGGCACCGGGGAAGTCCTACGCCTGTGAGTCACTCTGACAAGTTTAGTTCTGTGGTTCTGTTTCAAATATTCTATGGTCTTTAAACATTTCCTTCTCTCCAAAACTTGATTTGGGTAATTCAAATAAAAATTGTTTTATTCCCAATGTAAGACACCTACCAGGGGTGTATACCTAGTCGTGTTTCTAAAAAGTAAATATTACACATTTCCCTAAGGCTTATTTCATGCTTCAGGTGCCACCTAGGGTCCAGAAATGCTGTTTGTATGTAAAATAGAACATTCACACAATTGGAGAGATTTTCCTAGAGAGACTTTTGCAAACTTAAGGGCAGGGTTAAAATAGACCCTGCAAAAAATGATGGGTGGTACCCTGGGCAAACTCCTGGGCCTGGGAGGGCAAAGGCAGGCAAACCCCTGGGGTATTTGCCAGGACTGGGAGAGACTTGTGTGTCTGAAGGAGAAGCATTAGTTTGGTAGAGAAAAGGCTGAATGGGGAGGATGTCAGGTACTAAATGCTGTATCGCTCCCTTCTTCCTCCCCATGGCCCCCGATCTCTCTGGGTTGCCCATTGATCAATTCCAAGTAAGAACTAGAGAGCAAAAGTGCCTCATTGTATATATGAAACCCTTAGAAGCCTGGTCCCTGGGCACAGAGAAGGGCTACACAAGGTTCTGTAGTGAATCTGATGGAACAAATGCAGAACATGATTCCAAAGAGAACCCCATGAAAAATATCCAGTTAGTACCTACCTTGCAAGAACAGTAGGTAATTTTGGCTTATGCCTAGAGAGATAATTGTTTTGTCATCTGGAGCTTTATTGATCCCTAACTATAACAATATTATAATAATCAATGGCATGGCCCCACCTCATATATTTATAACACTGGAAAAAATAAGCGAGAAATACAATTATAATGCATGTGCTGTTTTAGCTATCAGACATCTTATGTTAAAGTAAGCTATCCTTGTTTCCATGAATAAATGATGCTCACCTTGGAGGGAAAGGGGAGGAATGAGAGGAAGCAGTAATTAGAGAATTTTTACTTTATTTTTCTTTCAATTTGATTTAATGTGTATTCAGTACACACCAAGCTAGTCATGGGCTGGTCAGTTATACCTCAATAAAGCTGAGAATAAAAAATAGAAGACATATTCCTTTTTCATATTCCCATTCAACAACATGAAGTCTGTTGCTTGGCTTTCAGGCATTCAACTTTCAAATGTTTTCCAGAATGCGCTATGGACATAAATGGGACACAGTCTTAGCTTTCCAAAGGATGGACTGTAATGAAGTGAAGGAGACCTTTCTGGGCTATCTACCAGCACAAGAAATGGGATTTCTGGGTCATATAGTAGCTCTCCTTTGATTTCCCAAGGAACTGCTATGCTGGTTTACATAGTGATTGTACCAGTTACATCCATAACATCCTTACCAACACTAGCTTTTTTTTTTTTTTTTTTTTATGACAGCCTTTCTAACAAGTGTTAACATTGTGGTTCTGATTTGAATTTGATAATTAGTGATGTTGAGCACTCTTTCATAGACTTCTTGACCATTTGTATGTCTTCTTTGGGAAAATGTCTATTCAGATCCCTGGGCTTTCCAGGCACACAGTGGTAAAGAATCCTCCTGCCAATACAGGAGATGCAAGAGTCATGGGTTCAGTACGTGGGTCGGGAAGATTCCCTGCAGGAGGAAATGGCAACCTGCTCCAGTATTCTTGCCTGAAGAATCCCATGGACAGAGGAGCCTGGCAGACTACATTCCATGGGGTTGAAAAGAATCAGACATGGCTAAGCAACTTAGCAGTCATGCACACTATTCGGATCCCAATTTTTTCATTGTTTTTCTTTGTTACTGGTTTTTTTTTGTTTGTTTGTTTTTTTGTTTTTTGCTGTTGAGTTGTACGAATTCCTTATATATTTTGGATATTAACCTCTTACTGGATATGTGGTTTGCAAATGTTTTTTCCCATTTTATCGTTTTCCTTTTCATTTATTGATGGTTTCCTGTGCTGTGCAGAAGCTTTTTTTTCTTTTTTGTCTCCATAGCTCACTCACTTATTTTTCTCCTTACTACCTTTGCTTTTTGTGTCAAATCCAAGGAATCAATGCCAATATCAATGCTAAGGAGCTTACTACTTATGTTTTCTCCCAGGATTCTTATGGTTGCAGATCTTGTATTCAAGTTTCAATCCATTTTGAGGTGATTAGTCTGTGTGGTGTAAGATGTGAATCCAGTTTCTTTCTTCTGCGTGTGGATAGCCAGTCTTCCCAGCACCATTTATTGAAGAGACTATCCTAGCCCCATTGAGCAGGCTTTTATCCTTGTCAAATATTAGTTGATCATATATGCAAGGGCTTGTTTCTAGACTCTATTCTGTTCCATTGGTCTGTGTGTCTATATTTATGCCGGTACCATACCATTTTGATTACTATAGCTGTGTATAGTATAGTTTCACATCAGAAAGTCTGAAGCCTCCAGCTTTCTGCTATTTTCTCAGACTTGCTTTGGCTATTAGGATTTTTAATGGTTCCTTACAAATTTTAGGATTTTTGTTTTTATATGTCTGTAAAAAGTAGAAGAAACAAAGCTCCCTCATGCCTGTAGTCACTAAAACCTTTACTCACCTAGATGGATAAATCAATTTTATGATATCTTATTCTAGTATATTTGACTTTTAGCAAGGAGGGAGGAAATAAGCCTTCTCATTTAATCTGGAGCATAACACAAATATTGTATCTATTGGCTAAAAGCAGAGTTGGGCATGTAGAGTTCACTTGTATTCCAGAATTTTTTTCTATACATTTGTGATAATTCCACAGAAAGCTTTTTTTTTTTTTTTTTAACACAGAGACTCTTTCTAGTATATCTCAAATTGCTCTGTAAATAATCCAACTATAGTGACATCTCCTGGTCAGGATGAGCACTAACTGGGAAATATCTTCTGAGGTGATAGAAAATGACAAATAAGATCTAAAGAAAGTAACAAAAGATGGTTGCCAAATGTTTTGTTTTGATGCCCTTAGCACTTTATAGGTTCATCTGCTTATTACCCTCATGTTGTGCACAGTGAGTAACAAACTTGGAAAGGTCAGAACTAATAATATCCCCTTTGACTAAGGACAGATCAATAAAGCAAGAAGCAAGCTTTAAAATTGTCAGGTACTTGTGGGAAGTATTACTAGAGCCCTATAAATGGGTAGTGAGGATTTTTGCTCACAGATTCCAAGGCTTTCCCTTATCTTTTGGTGTAAGAAGGATGAATAGCTTTGTGAATGCTGTATCTTTTTTTTTTTTTTCTTAACAATTTTGAGATAGGAGGCAAACCAGTAATCACACAATTGTGTGCTGATTTTAGGCTCCTTTATTCCTGCTTTGCAACAAAAAGCTATTGTTTGCAATCTAATAATATTGTAAGAAGGCAGAGGAGGGGGAAAGAAACAAAGGTCTTTCCTCTACAGATAGAAATTTGGCTTCAGTATAGGCCAGAGAGAGCAAGCAGGGCGCATTTCCTCTGGGAAATGTTTTCCAACTTTTTTTTTAGCTTCATTTCCTAGCGTGATCCCTTACCATGAATTATTCATGAAAAGATTGAGGCTGGTGGATGACAGCTTTGCCAGAGGAAGCCTTACGTTTGATTCTGTGGCTCCTCACCACTCATTACACCAGTGCCCAGTCTGGTTTGGGTATTTTTTTTCTTACAGCTTTCTCTTCCTCCAGGGATCCAACAGGAGCAACTCAGGAACTGAAGAATCCATGGCTCTGATAAGAGTGGATTAAAAGAACCTCTGAGAAATGATGGTTGAGGGGGGTGAAGAAGTAGTGACACTCAGAATTAGAAAGACTTTCTTTCTATATAACAGTTTGACTAGCATTTTTCTAAATGTGTAATTGTTTGCAGTTCAGAAGGATATAGTCAAAAGATGACTTAAGTTTTTCACATCAGGGTTTTAAACCTGTATCGATTTTGAAAGCCTAACATAATTACCAAGATTTGATGCAGTTTGCAAGCCTTAAACTGTATAGAATTCTAATGAAGATGTGCCTAAGAGCCAGAAATTATGGTTATCATCCCAATACCTTTTCTGTGGTGAAAATTTTAAAATCCATGCCATTTAAGCATTGCTAATTTGAACAAAATGTACTTTCCTTAAGGCCTTACTCACAGAAATTACCTGCAAACAAATGATATGTTTGTTTGTTAAAAACAGCTCAAGGTCTCATGAAGTTTTTTTTTAAGAGATGAATATGGATAACTCCATTGTTCTTTATTTTGGAGGCCAATTGGGGAGGATGGGAGAATATAATATTTTTATTTTAAGTTAGAAGGAAGTAAGTACACATCCTGTTTTTGCCTATTGTGAGATCGAAGTAGACATGAGCACCTCATTGATTCCGAAGGCACTCTCATCAAATTACTACCATGAATATAAAAGAGGAGGAGAAAAGAGAGGAACATTTTAAAACTGGAGTAATAGCAGGCCCCAAACTATCAAATTTCTTATTCTCAAAATTTTGTCATAATCAATAATCTATTTTTCCAGTTTATGACCTTACAGAGTATTTTTCCTAAGTAACTTATTCAATGGGCATATTTTCTTTCTAAAGCAATAGATATCCTATTTGAAATAAAGCCATTTTATGGATCCATTGTATCCTTTATAACATTCAGTGCCCTTAATTCTCCACCCAGTAGACTGCCCAAAGAATAAATCGTCAAATCATGAATTATTCTTTAGATGTAACAGTATTCTCAAAATTAACTCTGGGAATCTTTGAATGGTTTTCTGCCATGTTATTGCTGTTCAGTCGCCAAGTTGTGTCCAACTCTCTGGGGCCCCATGGACTGCAGCAAGTCAGGCTTCCCTGTCCTCCACTATCACCCAAAGTTTGCTAAAGTTCATGTCCATTGAGTGGGTGATTCTATCTACCCATCTCATCATCTGCTGCACTCTTCTCCTTTTGCCTTCAATCTTTTCCCAAATCAGGGTGTTTTACAACGTATCCATTTTTCACATTTTTTCTGACATAAAAACCAATAATGTCTTGCTGGATAAGGAAAGAGAAGGTGAGGACTTTACTATGAATCATAATGATGATAATGACCAACTTAGACAGCATACTAAAAAGCAGAGACATTACTTTGCCAACAAAGGTCCATCTAGTCAGAGCTATGGCTTTTCCAGTAGTCATGTATGGATGTGAGAGTTGGGCTATAAAAAAAGCTGAGTGCCAAAGAATTGATGCTTTTGAACTTTGGTATTGGAGAAGATTCTTGAGAGTCTCTTGGACAGCAAGGAGATCCAACCAGTCCATCCTAAAGGAAATCAGTCCTGAATATTCATTGGAAGGACTGATGCTGAACCTGAAGGTCCAAAACTTTGGCCACCTGATGCAAAGAACTGACTCATTGGAAAAAGGCCCTGAGGCTGGGAAAGATTGAAGGCAGGAAGAGAAGGGAACAACAGAGGACGAAATGATTGGTTGGCATCATGTACTCAGTGAACATGAGTTTGAGTAAGCTCCGGGAGTTGGTGATGGACAAGGAAGCTTGGCATGCTGCAGTCCATGGGGTTGCAGAGAGTCAGACACGACTGAGCGACTGAACTGAACTGAACTGATAAAGATGATAAGAGCACATTTTCCAATAGATTACCAATGGGAAACACCAGAGGGCAGTTGGGTCCTCTAACTAGGGATCAGCAAACTATGGCCCGCAGGCCAAATCCAGCCTGCCAGCTCCTTTTGTAAATAAAGTTTTATTGGAACACAATCATTCTCATTAGTTTACTCCTTGTCTACAGCCGCTTTTGTGCTATAAGGCAGAAGAGTAGTTTTAACAAAGAATGTTATTGACATGCAAAGCATAAAATGTTTATTATCTAGCTCTTTACACAAAGAAGTTGCCAACCCCTACTCTGCTAGTTTGTCTGTTTAGAATCTGCACTGATTACTGACCCAATCTTCCAAATCGAAACAAAGATTGCTAAATAATACACAGATAATTAGATGAGAAAAAAAATTTGGATTTTATACCCTGCAGCGACATCCATTTCTTACATGGTTTGCAAATGAGGGAAGCATCCAAAGCTCTTAACAACTCAAAAGTAAATAGTTTTTTTCCCTGTGACTGGCATGATCCAGACTTTCCAGGGATTCACTGTGCCAGGCTAGTGAGGATTATGGAGTTCCCCCAGCTGCCTGCAGTGTTATCAGGTTGCCCAAGTCAGCGACAAAATTAGGCACAGACAAGGTGGCCCAGAAAGGATTTGAGACTGCATAATGAGATCAAGAACTCCTCCATGGGAGACTCAGAGAGTTACTGCAGAATACTTGTTGTTCTCTCATCAACTTTTTCTTTTCATGCATATACAGGATAGTTGAAAAAAAAAGCACAACTCTCCTATTATGAAGCAGGACACATTTTTGGCTGATTTTAAATAGTTCAAGACCTGGGTTCGATCCCTAGGTCGGGAAGATCCCCTGGAGAAGGGAATGGCCACCCACTCCAATATTCTTGCCTGGAGAATTCCATGGACAGAGGAGCCTGGCAGGCTATAGTCTATGGGGTCGCAGAGAGTCGGGCACAACTGAGCGACTACACACACACACTAAAACAGTAGATTTCAGAAAGAAATACAACACAGCCAAGAGACCACCTTGGCTCTTGGGGAAGGACAGGGACGCCTGGCATTTTCCAGTCCATAGAGGTGCAGAGTCAGACGCAACTTAGCAACTGAAGGACAACAATTCTCAAGAGTGTATCTTTGCCTCTTTTACCACGGACCGCCGACATGGACCACGTTCACACCAAAACCGTAGAGAAGGTGGCCCAGGTCATCATTGAGAATTACTACAGGTGCCTCGGCAATGACTTCCACATCAACAAGCGGGTGTGCGAGGAAATCACCATTATTCCCAGCAAGAAGCTCTGCAATAAGATCACAGGCTATGTCACACATCTGATGAGCAGATTCAGAGAGGCCCAGTGAGAGGTATCTCCATCAAGCTGCAGGAGGAGGAGAGAGAGAGGAGAGACAATTATGTGCCTGAGGTCTCAGCCCTGGATCAGGAAATCACTGAAGTAGATCCTGACACTAAGGAAATGCTGAAGCTCTTGGACTTTGGCAGTCTCTCCAACCTGCAGGTCACTCAGCCTACAGTTGGGATGAACTTCAAAACATCGTGTGGAGCCACTTGAGTCTTTCTGCTGTGCTGTAATATTTTCAATAAACCTCGGACAACAACAACAAAAAAAAAAAGAGTGTATCTTTGAAAGGGATTCAGTTAGGCCCTGTAAATTAATCTCTTTGACAAGACTAGGGTTACTGATATAATAGGTCATCTTGTCCCAAACATGCTTAAGAGTGAAAATGGCATGAGTAATAATTAGCCAGTCAATAGGTATAATGCAGGACTCTCCCATATGAACCGAAGTGCGATCTCCCATACGACCATAGTCACGATGGCACCTGTTACTGCCAGTGGTTTGAAAGTGCTCTGCTTCAAGGCTGAGCTAGAATATGCAGTGCCTTTGTGAGAATGACAAGAAGGTGCTGCCTTCTGTGCCCAGCTAGAGACAGGCTCCCCTTCCTTTGTGTGGATGTAGAACTCCAATATATGACCAGGAACGGCCATATGTGACTGTCCTTTTCAACAGCAGAGTGGTATCAATACTAAAATTGGTTCATGGGGATGAATCTTGTTCAATATGTGCAGCATTTCAGCATTGATCTAAAATCACTACTAGCTGAACTGCCACATTATGAGTAGATGGAAAAGATTATTGTTGTTCAATCAGTAAGTCTTGTCTGACTCTTTGCCACCCCATAGACTGTAGCATGCCAGACTCCTCTGTCCTCCACTGTCTTCTGGAGTTTGCTCAGATTCATATCCGTTGAGATGATGATGCTATCTAACCATCTCGTTCTCTGTTGCCCCCTTCTCCTTTTGTCTTCAATCTTTCCCACCATCAAGCTCCTTTCTAGTGAGTGGGCTATTCACATCAGTTAGCCAAAGTATTGGAGCTTCAGCTTCAACATCAGCCCTTCCAATGAGTATTCAGGGTTGATTTCCTTTAGGATTGACTGGTTTGATCTCCTTGCAGTCCAAAGGACCCTAAAGAGTCTTCTCTAGCACCACAATTCAAAAGCATAATTTCTTTAGTGCTCAGCCTTCTTCATGGCCCAACATTCACATCTGTACATGACTACTGGAAAAACCATAGCTTTGACTAGATGAACCTTGTTTCAAAGTGATGTCTCTGCTTTTTAATATGCTATCTACGTTTGTTATAAATGGAAATGATCAGGTTGTATTAAAACAAATTAAGACAGATCTTAATAATAGCTTACAGTTTATACAAGAATTGTGTGGTGTCTATGTGTTTAAAAATATAATGTGAAGCTGCTGAAATAAATTATATATTCTGAAACTGCAGTCATCTCAGTCATAGGAATACTGGCTTTTAGATTTACCCAGACATATATGAGGTTGCAGAGTCGGACACAAATGAGCACATCCAGACCTTTCGGGGGAAAGTAATTTGGATTTTTTTCCACTTCCTTTTCCATATAATTGTTGTGGTTCATCCCCATTTTTCCATTAATACTGCCCAGATGACAGAAAAGAAGGAGCAAAGGAAAATGGGGGCTCTGAGATAGAGAAATACAGCAAGGTGGTCAAGATCTCATTAAGAGCATCTGTGCCATTTCATATAGTTCTTCTGACCATAAGCTGTAGCAGACCACTTGGTCGCCTATTGTTCTCCATGTTCCTGGCAGTCTCTAAGCTTTTTATTTGGAGGGACTGATGACCAAGCAAGTCTGCCTTGAAGCGTACAGACACCGACAGGCTTGCCAAGATCCTTCACACTTTGCTGAGTGAAGGCTCTCTTCTTCTTTGCTCAAGGCTGATGGAGAAGCAAATAAAACCCACTTTGGCACTTTATTCTTTTCTTTTCTGCCAGCTCCCCTTTTCCTTTTGGTTAACTTAATTTCTTCTATTTATGAACCTGTTAATTTCTCCACATTGTTTTGAACTTTCTTTAGCACTGATGAATTAACTTGTTTTGTCATCATCATTTTGTGAAAAGGAGGGAATGAGAATTTATATTTGAAGTGTAAAAAAAACTCTTTAGGATTCACTAAGACTAGTAACAGTGGTGACATTGAGAGGAGTTAGCTAAATGGACAGGACATGGAGTTAGAAGAAGACTTTGAGTTGTGTAGCTTGGATTTTTTTTCATTTACGGCATATATGAGTTTGTTACTGATTTTTAAGAGTTAAGTTGAAATATTACTTAAAATCAAAATGAAAACAAAAGACAGCAGTATCAAACAGATGCTTTATCAACACTGTCTCCCACAGAAGGATTTGGAAAGTCTAGCAAGCATTCACTCTGCTGAGAGAATGTGGTTGACGTGATTCTGTTAGAGCTTTCAATAAATGGTACCTGTCATTGCTTAGTCATCCTTGGAGGAGATGAAATTTCCTGTCTGCAAGTGAGGATTCTGATCTAGATTTCAAAGTAAGAGTAATAAGGTTCCAGCCTTTCGGGTACCGCTTGGTCTCTTGAGGCAGTCTCTCTGCCAGAGTTTGTTGCAGACAGTTACACTTCTCCTAGTTACTGACTGTGGAGTATAGTTGGGACTCATTCCTAAGAGGAGCAGGGGCACCTGCTCTGCACATTCTTGGCAGCTGAACACAAGGGTGAGCAAGACTTTCACTCTGCCCAGTGGAGTCAGAGTAATTGAGGAGATGGTAACCTATGTAAGCCACATTGGTGCACTGTCAAGGTGGAATATACAGTTCAGAACAGGAGACGGCTAACTGTAGAGTTATGTGGGAGGACAGGGGAAGGAGTGGCGATCCTTGCCTGAGATGGATCAAGGAAGAAGTGTCCAGGCTCATTCCCATAGAAAGTGCAGTAAGAGGCCTTTTAGGTGCCTCACCATACTCTCTTGGGGAAAAGAAAAAAAGGTCACAACGCTCTGTCTTGAAGGCTGAGGGACATTGGTCAAGGCATCAGCATAGAACTCTGCACGGATCCACATCCTGTCCTTAGAATGCCCATTCCATCTCCCTCCCTCTCTGGGAGCTTCATTGGTGGGTCATGAGGAAATCGACCAGCTCTAACCAGCACAAAATATCTCTTCCCAGATATCTGTCCCAGCAATCAGGATCATGTAGTGTTACAGAGTTCTCTGGCTTCTTTCTTTGTTTTGTTTCGTTGAATGACTCACCATTGTACCAAAATCCTTGAGCAAGCTTCTTTTTTGAGTCAGTTTGGGAACAATAATTTTGAGAAGGGTTCTTCCTGGCAGTGAGAAAAAAATTTAACAATAATACATTATCCAGTTTTATAACTTCATTGAAAATGGAGGATGAACGTATGATAAAACTGAGTTTGTTATTATGAAGGAGGTGCTTTCACGCAGAATATTAAGAGGAGAAAAAAGCAAAAGTTAACAAGTAGGACTACATCAAATTAGTAGCTTATGCACAGCAAAGACCATCAACACAATGAAAAGGCAGCTTATGGAATGGAAGAAAATATCTGCAAATCATGTATCTGACAAGGTGCTAATATTCAAAATATATAAAGAACTCATATAACTCAATAGCAAAAATAGGATCTGATTAAAAATGAGTAGAGAAGCTGAATAGACTTTTTTTTCAAGAAGACATGCCAAAGGCCAACAGGGACATGAAAAGGTACTCAGTCTCTGATCCCTAATCACCAAAGAAATGCACATCAAAACTAAAGTGGAATATCACTTCACATCTGCTACGATGACTGTCATCAAAATGATAAGAGATAAATATTTGTGGGGATGTGGAGAAAAGGTGATCCTTTGGAAATGTTGGTGAGAATGTAAATTGGTGCCTTCACTATGGTGAACAGCATGGGGGTCCTCAAGATATAAAAAGAACTGCCATATACTCATTTCTAAGTGTATTTCCAAAGAAAAGGAAAATAGGATCTCAGAGACTGCTTCACCATCATTTTTATTATTCATTATTCATGCATCATTATTCACAGTAGCCAGATATGGAAACAATCTAAGTGTCAGTGGATAAATAGGTAAAGAAGAATGTGGCAGATAAATACAGTGGAATATCATTTAGCCATAAATAAAAGTAAATCCTGACATTTAATTATTCTGAGCAGATGCGTCAGACAGAAAAAAGACAAATACTCTGATATCACTTATATGTGAAATTTTAAGAAGTCAAATGCATAGAAACAGAGACTAGGAGAGTACCAGAGGCTGAAGGGTGGAAGATGTTGGTCAAAGAGTACAGGCTTTCAGTTGTTAAATCAGTTCTAGGTCCTAGGATCTCATGTACAGCATGGTACTGCAGTTAGTAATACTATACTTTATGCTTGAAAGTTGCTAAGAGAGTAGCGGCTATGTGTGTGTGTGTGTGTGTGTGTGTGTGTGTGTGTGTGTGTGTGTTTGATTAAATTAGTGGGTGCTATAGTCTGGCCAAGTTGATCTATAGAACTAACCATCACAAGGAATTTGAGGCACTCCTGTTTATTAGAATAAACAATAATAACTTAAAAGTTAATGCCATAGGATTACTATACCTTTAAAGATTACAGAACAAATCACATGAATAAACAACTTTGGAAAGCTGATTCTAAACAGTGTACAGGAAAGTGTATCATTGGCCCAAAAATGTGGCTTTCATTTTGACAAGAAATGTCAAAATGACATGTCATTTTGAGAACAGGGTAAAGAATTTTCTTTACTGTAAGGTTTTGCTTATCAATGGATATAGAAGTCTTCAGGCTTCCCTGGTAGCTCAGACAGTGAAAAATCTGCCTGCAATGCAGGAGGCCCGGGTTAGATCCCTGGGTCAGGAAGATCCCCTGGAGAAGGGAATAGCAATCTTGTATTCTTACCTGGAGAACTGCATGGACAGAGGAGCCTGGCAGGCTACAGTTCATAGGGCTGCAAAGAGTCGGACACAACTGAGCAACTAACACACATAGGATTCTCCACTTGGGTGTACAGTGAAGAAAGTAAGCCAGGATTTTGAAATATTCTTTTCTGGCATTAGAAATGACTTCCCTCATGGCTCAGATGGTAAAAAAAAAAAAAAATCTGCCTGCAGTACAGTAGACTGGGGTTCAATCCCTGGGTCAGAAAGATCTCCATGCCTGGAGAAGGGCATGGCAACCTACTCCAGCATTCTTGCCTAGAAAATCCCATGGAAGGAGAAGCCTTGGTGGGCAGCAGTCCATGGGGTCGCAAAGAATCAGACACAACTGAGCAATTAGAAGTCTTTATCTAATTGAATAAATATTTATTTTATTAGCATTAGAAATATTTATCTGGGTGGGTGTACAGAAGATTCTAGGCCAAAATGGAGAAGATAAATACTTTGTTCTATATTTGTGCAGGAGGTTAGTCTGTCAACTGATTGCTGATACATTTGATGTGTGTGATGAACTTTTGGAAAGAGGTATATTTATCTCTTTGCTATCCATGAAATTCAGAGATGTTGAGACTTTAAGTTAAGAGGGCTCAGTGTGATGGAGTATTCTTCACCTCAACAGAAAAATGAAGAATGAAGATGACAGGTCATACACATACAATGAAGTTTCCCCAGCTTCCCCAGTTCCCACCTCCCCCTCCCAATTCACCTACCTGCAAGTCCACTTGGTTCTACATCCAAAAGCTACATCCAAAAGAACCTGAGTACTTCTCACTATCTCCTCTATGACAGTCACTCCAAGAGGCCTTCATCCCACCCCTTCTTCGGATTTCGCCCCCTTTATGCTCACCCCGGACAGTCCACTTTCAATCCAACAGCCGTAGTGATGTTTTAGAAGTATAGCAAGGTCATGCAGTCCCTGCTTAAAACTGAACCCAGTTAAGGTAAAACCCATGCTCCTCTGCAGGACGGGGTATCTATACCATCTCGGCCATCTCTGAGTCCAAATCTGTACATTCAGGTCTGACTGTTGCCCTCATTCACCACCATCCAGCCATTCATCTCTCTCCGCCTTGGTCATGCTAAGTTTGACCCCCTTGCACAGTATATTTTTGCACTGATTCTTCCTTTTTCTTGAATATGTTTACTCCAGAATTTTACTGGGTACCCTTTCAGTTTCAACTGAAATATCCCCTCAGAGTGGCCTCTTCAGCCCTCCTGAATAAACCAGCTCTGCTCTCAGCAGTGCCAAGTCATCCTTCATCAAAGTATATTTTCTTCTTAGCAATTACTTATGTCTGCAATCATATTTTTTAACCCGCTGCTGGACTTCATGTCTGTTTATCACTCCCTGGGAGGAAGTGAGACCCTTGAAGGCACAAGCAGCATCTGGTTCTTGCTGTGTTCTCAGGGGCGTGATCTGTATAACCGTAGTAGACCGTCAATGAGTATCTGTGGACTGGCTAACTTTCAGCAGTTTTATACTCACACTTTGGAAATTACCCATGTAAAAATGTTTGATCAATATTTTATCCTGAAATATACCACAAGCATATCCTTGATCTCCTAATATTGTAGATGTTTATATATGTAACAGTTGGTTTGGGGCTTCCCAGGTGGCACCAGTGGTAAACAACCCGCTTGCCAACACAGGAGACACAAGAGATGCAGGTTCGATCCTTGGGTTGGGAAGATCCCCTGGAGGAGGAAATGGCAATCCACTCCAGTAGTCTTGCCTGGAGAATTCCAGGGACAGGGGAACCTGATAGGCTATGGTCCATAGGGTTGCAAAGAGTTGGACACGACTGAATTGACTTAGCATGCACACGCGACAGTTGGTTTGAGTCAAATAAAATAGACTTTGGTATTTCATATCATTGCTTTATCCTCTCCTTGAATACAACATTGTCTTCATCATGCATTAAAAAGGAGAAGAAGAAGGAGGAGGCAAAAGAGAAGTACTACTTCTACTAGTAGTAGTAGAGGAGGAAAAAAGAAAAACTGTAGCAAGTGAATGATTCAAGGAAACTGAGTCAATTTTCATGAATCCAAGCATAGATCAGTAAAGAATCTGCCTGCAATATGGGAGCTCTGGGTTCAGTCCCTGGGTCAGGAAGACTCCCTGGAGAAGGGAATGACTACCCACTGTCTTGGCTGCAGAATTCTATGAACAGAGAAATGCAGGCTACAGTCCATGGGCAGCAAACAGTCAGACGTGACTGAGTGACTTTCACTTTTTTCAAGCATAGGTTATCTTGCCATAAATTTCTTACCGAATTAGGGGATTGAAGCTGCAGATTATGCCTGATTAAATATTCTTCACTTCTCATACTTCTCTCTCTTCCACCCTTGCTCTCTCCTCCAGCCTCCCTTTTTCTTTCTCTTTCTTCAATCCTATCAGTGTTTCAGAATTTGTCACATTTCAGGCAACCCCAAATTGGAGAATGTATTAAATGGTCTTTATTCCTCTCCAAAAGCTTTATTGTTCCCTTAGGAATGAATGAAGATGAATTTTGATAATATCTGTTTAACCTCCTCCTGCATCTCATTGATAGCTTATGGTGAATGATGTTGGATTTGTGATCTCTGAAGAAGAAGACTTAGCTTCAGGACCAGGGACCAGGCTTAATCATTGAGAGTCCTGGACCCCTTTTCTCCTTCTCAAGGGCCCTAGACCTTTTTCTCCTTCTCAGGGGTCCTGGACCCCTTTCTTCTTGAGAGCTCCAGACTCCTTATCATCCTACCTAAGAATTAACTCTCATCACTTCATTATTCACATCCATAGACTCGTCCTTCAACCATTGAAAAGACCCTGTGCAGGGGGGAAGTTAGACACCCTAGTAGTTGTGCAGGGTGTCACACAAATGGGAACCCCATCATTGAGAGAAACAGGAATTGGAAATTACATAAATCCCCCTGAACATTCTATATATATCCTTTATGTTACTCAAAGAAGAAATGGCCAGCCAGTTAAATAAATAGTGAAAGCTCTTCTTTCTGAAGCAGGTATCACAAGGTTCTTACCATCATGTGTGGTTATTTGTGACTGTTTTCTAAGGAAATGGCAACCCACTCCAGTGTTCTTGCCTGGAGAATCTCAGGGACAGGGGAGCCTGGTGGGCTGCTGTCTATGGGGTCACACAGAGTCTGACACGACTGAAGCGACTTAGCTGCAGCACCCTGTATTCCCTCTGGCTCAGGGGTAAAGAATCCACCTGCCAGTGCAGGACCCCCGAGATGTGGGTTCAGTCCCTGGGGTCCAGAGGATCCCCTAGAGGAGGAAATGGCAACGCACTCCAGTATTCTTGCCTGGAAAATGTCAAAGATAGAAGAGACTGGTGGGCTACCGTCCATGGGATCACAAAGAATCATAACTGAGCACCCCCACACACCTCTACCCCAAATATTAAAATGTTTTACGCTTTACTGATTTTACACTTCCGTAGTGTTTGTTGACACCAGAATATATTTTTGCAACTGGTTTTCTATATTATTCTTATTCCATTTTTCTACATTTATAATACAGTTTTAAAAGTTGGCTATGGTATTAGTTTGTTAGCTGCCATAAGAAAGTACCACAAACTGGATGACTGAACCAGTAAGAATATATTTTCTTACAGTTCTGGAGACTGGAAGTCGAAGATCAAGATGTCAAGGGGGTTGATTTTGTCCGAGGCCTCTCTCTTTGGCTTGCAGATGACCACCTTCTCCTGTGCCTTCACACAGTCTTTCCTCTGTGTGTGTCTGTGTTCTAATCCCTCTTCCTGAGTGGATAACAGTCATGTCATAGGGCCCAACCTGAAGCCTCATTTTTACTTAATTACCTCTTTAAAGACACCATCTCCAAATGCAGTCACAGCCTGAGGTAGTGGGGTTAGGACTTCACTGTATGAATTTAGGCTGGAGCCACAACTCTACAGACACTGAAATAGAGAAGCATATTGTTCTGAATTCCTTAACATGACTTAATATCTGTAATGAGTGAAGAGGGATGATGTCTCTTTTAGATCCTGACACTTCACTCTTCCCAAATAGAAATCTGTTTGGATTTGTTAATTGACTATACTCCACACCCTGAATTTATAGCAAAATCTTATACTAAATATAGTAGGAAATTATATTAAGATGTAACATATTAATTTTTATGGATTTTAAATTTTTAAGGATTTAACTTAAGATCTGTCTACAGGCCAAGTCCTCACTGTGGATTCATATAATGGCATCTCATTACAGACGGTCTTTGACAAACTGCATCATTGTAGCCACTGAGAAGTTTTAGAAATGTCAAAACTATAAGATTGAACCATAAGGTTACTGAGTATCAACCATAATCATTTCCAGGAGAAAATAATTCATTAAAGGAAAAAAATGGTTATGAAATCATAGGATTTCAAAAAGAAAGCGAAGTTCTTTATGACCACTTATGGTAACTTAAGTATTTGATGGAGTTTACTTAATCATTCAAATTCTGAGATTGATTAAAATAGATCTTAGCTTTTATTAATTCATTTTAAATTGGAAAATAATTTGGGTATGAAATATGGACAGGAATGACTCACATTCCTTTTTCAGGCTATGAGTAAATAGGGAAAGAAAAATGAAGATGGATTTTTATCCTACAGCCTTTATGTTTGTTTCTCAAGTTGACTTGCTTTAAAAAAAAAAACCAAAAACTCATAATCATAGAATCAAAATTCACAAGTGATAAAGTTTTTCCAGTTCATCTGATCTAATCTTATGACCTAAAGGGCTAGTAACAAGACCCGAGGAAATCAAAAGGACTTAACTACAGATGGAATAATTTAACAGAAATATATAAATCTTGAAAATAAACCTGTTTAATTTCTCCCAGTCATTCTCCAGTTTGCTTTTGTATAGGTGACATAAGTGAGTTGCTTTTATTCTCTAAAATAACATAAAGTCTGTCACTTTGGTGCTTTTGGTATTGTTTCCTTTCTCACAGTGGAAAAGTTAACTCCCCAAACACTCATACTTCATGTGTTGATTTGTAGATGATTAGAAAATAGCTGGGCTTCTCTCTCTCTTTTTTTTTTTTCTCATCATGGGTGAGTAAGTGAAAATCACTCAGTTGTGCCTGACTCTTTACAACCCTGTGGACTATACGATACATGGAATTCTCTAGGCCAGAATATTGGAGTGGGAAGCCTTTCGCTTCTCCAGGGGATCTCCCAAACCCAGGGATCAAACTCAAGTCTCCTGCACTGCAGGTGGATTACTTACCAGCTGAGCCACAAGGGAAGCCCTTTCTCATCATACATTATATGTATTATCTGTTTTTATATGTTATTTATGTTATATATATATTTTAAATATTATGGTGGTGGTTTAAACACTAAGTTGTGTCCAAATCTTGCAACCCCATGGGCTATAGGCTCCTCTGTCCATGGGATTCTCCAGGCAAGAATACTGGAGTGGTTTGCCATTTCCTTCTCCAGAGGGTCTTCCCAACCAAGTGATCAAACCCCGGTCTCCTGCATTCTTTCCCGACTTAGCTACGAGGGGAGCCACATAAATAAATATTATAAATGTGTTTATTTATCATTATAATATATGTATGCATTTATTGGGTTTTCTTGGTGGATCAGCTGTAAAGAATCTACCCTCAATGCCAGAGATGTGGGTTCGATCCTTAGGTCGGGAAGATCCCCTGGAGAAGGGAATGGCAACCCACTCCAGTATTCTTGCCTGGAGAATCCCATGACTGAGGATCTTGGAGGGCTACAGTCCATGGGGTTGCACAGAGTCAGACACAACTGAAGCAACTGAGCATAGCACAGCACACATGTGAATATTATAATGAGAAATGAAAAGCGAACATTCTGGCACATGGAATTAGGCCTCGCTGCCACCCTGCCTTTAGAGGTCATCCATGCACTCTCTTCAGCCGACGCAGTAGTCCTGCATGTACAGGGAAGGAGGGGTCACGGTGCGGGGTTGGAGGTGGGGAGAGATCTGTGTCCTGGAGACCCCCGAGAGCTGGCTTGACCAGGAAAGAGCAACTACAGTCACCAGCGGGCACCACGCGGCACACTCGGATGCAGGGTAGGTCAGAGTGTGTCAATGCGGTGTTCTGCCAATCCAAAATAGTCAGCCTCCCTAATGAAGAGCCCTAAATTGCAAACCAGTTTTAGAAACTTCCCCCTCAACGGTAGGGACTTAACTTTCGTCTCCAACTCCTGCTTTCCTTTTACATTTCTGAAGAAGGTGTTATGAATCGACTTCCAAATGCCCCAGATCATTTCCAGGAATAACTCCCGCTTGTGTCCAGGACTCACAGTATATACAGATGTCCGAGCAGCAAGGTACCCCCTAAAGCACTTCAGGGCCGTATCGTTGCCAGCGGCCGGAAGTAATCCCGAAGCCCGACTCGGGTACCCGACTCGGGGCGCTGCACTGAGACCCACAGTGCAGCGCCCTCCACTCTGAAGCCACAGGTTTCCAGAGCTGGAGCTGGTTGGGCTCCTGAGCTGGGTGAAACCAGAGACGGGCTGGGCTCTGGGCTGAGGGGACTCCGTCGGCTCCTTCTCTCTGTGACCACAGCCCCAGACTTGGCCACTGAGAGGAGACTGTGTTCCAGGTCTGTCTGCAGCAGGGGCGCATGGGCTGGAAACGACTCACACCATCCTGAGGACTGTATCATCCATCATCTTCCTTTTCCCCTGAGTAAGCTGAAATGCATGTGGAAGCCACTGCGAGCCCCTTGCCGGCTTCCTGTGGAATCCGCAGTGGGCATTTTTCTTTTAGATTTCCTTGCTTGTCTTTCTCAGTGTCCTGTCCCATTCTGAAGATCCCTGAGTGTTCCATTTACCAAGTCTTTGTATTTAGGAGGGATAAAATGAACTCCTGAATTTATTTAAAATGGGCTTCCAGTTTGTAAATCCTTCCATATCCAGCCAGGTTCTTCCAATGGTCAGTGATGGCTTTTCCCAGAGTCCCTTCCTCAAGCTCAGTCTGGACTTGCCCCTCCCCTATCTTCAATGGATGCTATATCTGTGGTCATGCATCTCTCACAGTATAACCCTGGTGTAGCAAGTTCCCTACATAGGAAAGAGTTCCATCCCAAGAGTGCATTTGTAAGTCCAGTTTGTTCATCAGTCCAACAACTGTAACCTAGGTACTGAACTAACACAGTCGGCTATATAGTATGTGTTACAATAGGTTTATAATATTTTCCATACATAAAATAATATGTATATAATAAAATATTGTATATAACATTTACATAAAAATAATGTATACAAAATATAATGTATAATCATACAAAAATAATGTATATAATAATGTGTATACATAAAAATAATACATAAAAAAGCAAACAAAAAATAAAGAAAACATTTTTAATCTTACAGTATAGTACCTTCAAAAGTACAATCATACAGGACAACAGGCAGCATACAGGGGTTGACAGAATGAACAGGAAGAAGAGTTACTGACTAGAGAGGGAGAGGAGGCAGGAGGTGGTTGAGCTGAAGGATCATCAGCAATAGGAGACGGAGGGCCAGCTGCCATTTCATTTATGCCTGATGCTGATGGAACACACCTTCGCATCTTTGAAAGTGTGCAGCTTGAAGGTTCATACGGAGGGGACTAACTGTATCTCAAAATCAGGCCTTCAGTAACTATCAGAGTGAAGGACAGCAGGCTAGAGCTCTGGGAATAATTATGGACGTGACATCGCCTCAGACCTTTCTCTTTGCCTAGTCAAACTCAACACATGAAGAAATCATAACAGGGCCATAAATTATGATACAAGAAGATGTGTCCCAAGTGGCACAGTGGGGATCCGCTTGGCCTGAATTTTCCTTTGTAAGCGAGAGCTTGAAGGCTGCACACAAGCGAGGACCTGGGTGACTTTACACTCTGCTGTTGCCAGCACTTAGACAGTTCCTGACACACAGTGGGGACGCAAGGTGTGGAATTAATCACAGCACAATTTGTGAGTTTGTTTGGGAGTGTTTTGTTCTGCTAACCACTGCCTTTCAAAATTCATGTGCGAACCTCTTGAAAAGTCTGCCTCCATTAACTCGATCATTTTGCCCATCCTGGATCTCTGAAGACAGCTGGCTATTATTTTCACCCAATAAACCATCTAAACCGCAGCCATTTCCTTTAAGTGGAACTCTCAGAAGGAGTTGCTCTACCTTAATATTAAATCGCCATCGTGCATTTAACTGTGCAGAAATATATTCCTGCTAGTGGGTAGCCCATAATCGTCATCATGTGAAGTTGCTATACTTAAGAATAATGTGTGTCCGTGTGTCCCTCTCACAAACATCTGTATAATTGCATATTCTAAAGCAGATGGTTTATGCATATTTGGAAGTGGTTTATGCAGATGGTGACTTGAATGTTGAACTTCAGAATTTCCTGGGGGAGATCCTCGTCCTTCAGAGCTTTGGGACTACTGCTAAGGGTGTCTGCCCACTCACTTTATCAGGCAGTCATTGTGGTGGTTAAAAGTGTGGGATCTGGATTCAAGTCCTAATTGCTAACCCTCCTTAAAATTCACTTTCTCCTGGGGGGAAGAAAAAAAGAGAGAAGGCCTCTAATACTGATAAAATAGACTTCATAGGGCTGTTAGGTGGATGAAATTTGATCCAAGTCTCTTCAGTTGTGTCTGACTTTGTGAGAACCTTTGGACTGTAGCCCGCCAGACTCCTCTGTCCATGGGGATTCTCTAGGCAAGAATACCAGAATGGGTTGCCATGTCCTCCTCCAGGGGATCTTCCTGACCCAGGGATCAAACTCGGGTCTCCTGCATTGCAGGCAGATTCTTTACCGTCTGAGCCACTAGTAATAATTTTAGCACAGGGTCTAATACAGAGTGACCACTCAATAATTATTAGTCATTAATATTAATATCTCTAGAGTCAAAGAGCCAATAATATTAAAATAATTACTTATGCATATAATTCTTTGATACTCCTGCAAAGATCAAATTATTTTTAAAAGAAAGAAAGCAGCTTTAAACTTTTTGATAGAAGACCAAGAGTCAATACAACAAGAGAAGAGGGACTAAGATTATTCAGCTAATCCGTGAACAGAGAGAGCTGAGGCATGAAGCTGAAATGGAACTGGAAAAGATGAGAAAAGATGACTTGCAAAAATGTTCCTTTTGCATAAATGAAGGTGTGTTGACATGCCCATTTGAAACACAATATTATAGCCTTTTATCAGCTAAAGCTACAAATCCTGACTTTATTGTCATAAATGACACATGTCATTTGCATGTACAGCATCTGAATCTAGATTCCCCAAATTTCCTTAGAAACACAAAATATTTTGGGATAGTTTAGAAAACAGCACTCTAGTCTATTTTGATGTAATATATTTTTTAATTTAAATACATATCAGTAAAGAAATCAGACAGATCTATGGTTTTCATTTTATGCAAAAATAGTAGGGAAAATACTTTATATTGAAATGTACTGCTTAATGTTTGCTAGCTGTCTCTCACCACATGTAATATTAAGAAGGTGAATAAATAGGCACCACTGAATAATAATTATCAGTGAACCTTATTTAATATTAAAAATGAGACACAGATTTGACCATATTAATATGAAAACCATGATGGTAAGTTTTATTTGCATCATTATCTGCCTTGGATTTGTTTAGTAAAAGCTGTAATTTTTTTCAGTTATGTTTCAATTGCCACTATATTTTTCTTTTATTTCACTTGTCAAAACTGAGATGAAATAATAAGCGGTATGCATATTTGTTTGAAACTTCTCCCTCTCCCAGCTCTAACATCCAAGACACGGATCTATCTTGCTATGTCTGTATGTCTACTCTTTGGCACAGTTCTTGGCACATGAGCTGTGCTTTATTTAGTTGTGCAGTCATGTGCAATGTTTTGCCACCCCATAGACCGTAGCCCACCAGGCTGCTCTGTCCAGGCAAGAAAACTGGAGTGGGTTGCCATGCCCTCCTCCAGGGGATCTTCCCAACCCAGGTCTCCCACAATGCAGGTGGATTCTTTACCATCTGAGCCACCGGGGAAGCTTAAGAATACTGGAGTGGGTAGCCTATCCCTTCTCCAGGGGATCTTCCTGACCCAGGAATCATATCGGGGTCTCCTACATTGTAGGCAGATTCTTTACCAGCTGAGCTACAGGGAAGCCCTCTTGGTACATAATAGGCATTTAATAGATATCTCTCAAGTAAATGATCAAGCAAGATGCAAATATGAAGATGTTGCATTTGCTTTTTTATGCTTTCTGTCTTTCCTAAGAAAACACAAAATTTGATCCTTGGGCAAATTAAAAGAAATCGCAGAAATATCTTTAAATTTACAACTCACAGGGATACAAGAAATTATGATCCTCACAACTACTTCTTTAAAGATTTTGTTTTTGATGTGGACCATTTTTAAATCTTTAATTTGCTACAATACTGTTTTGTTTTATGTTTTGATTTTTGGCTGGAAGGCATGTGGGATCTTAACTCCCTGACCTGGGATCAAACCCTCAGCCCCTGCAGGAGAAGGTGAAGTCTTCACCACTGGCTCCCCAGGGAAGCCCCTGATCCTCTCACAACCATTAACCATGTATTAGTAGTAGTAACTCTTGTGGTGGGATGCCAAGGTCAGGTAGGCCATGGGCTTTGTGCCCTCACTGTTCACTAATTATGGGGACATTTTTACTGTAAAACAGTGTTCTGTTCCAATAAATCTTTACACTGTGCATATTAGTTTGCTCTGGTTACCATAAAAAGTACCACAAACTCAGGAGCTTAAATGAACAGAAAGGTATTTTCTCACAGTTCTGGAAGCTGGAGGTCCAAGATCAAGGTGTCAGCAACGTTAGTTGCCTTTGGAGACATCTCTCCTTGGCTTGCAAATACCTCCTCCTACTTGTGTCAGAATGCTCTTGCCTCTTTGTCTGTGTGTTTCCTACTCTTTTCTTCTTGCAAGGACCACAGACAGTCACACTGGATTAAAGCCCACACTAAAAATTCATTCTACCTTAGTCACCCCTTTAAAGACCCTCTCTCGTAAAACAGTCACATTCACAGGTCCTGTGCTGTTCTGAGGGGTAGGACTTCAACATATGAATTGGGGAGGGGGGTGCCGTGCTGAGTCGCTTCAGTCATGTCCGATGCTGTGGGACCCCATGGACTGTAGCCCGCCAGACTTCTCTGTCCATGGGGACTCTCCAGGCAAGAATACTGGAGTGGGTGCCATGCCCTTCTCCAGGGGATCTTCCTGACCCAGGGATCGAACCCTCCTTTCTTAGGTCTCCTGCATTGGCAGGCAGGTTCTGTACCACTAGCGCCTCCTGGGAAGCCTTTGGTGAGGAGAGGGGTGCAGTTCACACTACAACAGTGTGGTCATGAAAATCTTCCATGACCAGCTTGGTTTGAGAAATGCTTGGTGAGGCCAAATTTAACAGATCCCTTTAAGATGCTGCCATGCACTAGGAATCTCCAGGAGCCATCTGTAGGATGTTGACTGTGACCCTGACCCCAAAACAGACACCTTCAACACTCCAAACCTTCCCTCGGAATGCCCACTTGGCAGATCACGGTGTTGGCAGCCCTGTGTTTGAGTGGTGCCATGAGCAAGGCTGATCTGACCCCAAGCTTCTCTGTGATGGGTCCAATCTCATGAAGAGTTGCTTCCAACTCTGTACCGTCGTCTCCAAACTACTTGATGAATTCAGCACAAGACTTTTACTTTATACAGTTCATCATTGTTTCCTACATGTTGACTTTCCCTTTTTTTGCATTCTACCAACTGGTACCAAATTTTTTCACCTACTTCCTCCCTCCAGGTGGAGATAGTGTTGAAATATTTCTCTATAACAATTGGCATTTGATAACATTTTTGCAGCTCATTATCTCATTGTTTGAAGGTAATGAAACAGAGAAGAGAGCCAAAGAAATGCCTCTTTGAGGGAAGGAAGCATAATTTTCCAAATTTGAATAGGGTGTCAATGCAGAATAGCTGTCCAACCTCCATGGAGACCAAATTCTTTATGGACTCTTTATATAAGCAAACTTGCTAAGCTCTTTAGGACATTAGTGCCTTTGATAAGGATGTTAGCAACCTTCCTTGAACTATTGCATGTTTACAGTGGGTCCTTAGTGGAGTAGGGGGCCTTGTGAATTAATCCATATTTAATGAGAAATATTTAAAGGTGATGAGAGTCATATGCTGCTGTTGGGAAAACTGTGCCTTGATAGATTATTTTTGGAATATTAAAGTCTACTCAATCAAGACACTTGACTATTTGGGACAGGACAATTTTGTGAGAGATTGAAATAAAATACAGGATTTGTACTTAATTATTTTCATCACCTACAAAATGTGCTATATTCGCTTTTAGGGTTTTAAATTTTCACACTTCTTGCTTTCATCAGACCTTAGTAGCCTGCACTAAATCAAGTGGCTAGATATCGAGTTTTGGCTGAAGGCTGTTTTTAGCAAGGTGACAGCCAATGGCTGAAATTGAGAAAATGTAATTTATTTTAGATTAATTTGTAATTTATGTTTTATTTCAATCTGTCTGGAGAAAGCCATGAAAAGATGTTTGTATGTGAAAAATGCTGTGGGACTCTCACTAGTGTGATGCAGAGTTTTCCACATCTATCTCAAGATTTAGATACAAAATTAAAAAGTTAAATACTTGGAAATGTTTGGACATCCAAAAAGAAATTATCACAGTGAAAACTATTATTGTCATTTCTCTATATTTGGTCTTATCACTCTGATAGAAAGTACTCAGAAATTAACAGGTAGAAATATATTGTCAAAATAACCTGCTTCCCATTTAACTTATCTACTACTCTGTTCTATTCTTGGGTATTCAAAAAGAAAAGATGTTTTCTTTCTGAGTTTTTTATTTTTATTTGATTTTTGGAATATAATTGCTTTCCAATGCTTTGTCAGTTTCTGCTGCACAGCAAAGCGAATCAGCTGTATGTATTCATATATCCCTCCCTCTCAAGCCTCCTCCCACCCCACCCCCTCCCACCCCTAGGTCACACAGAGCGCTGAGCTGAGCTGCCTGCGCTATTCGGAAGCTTCCACTAGCTAACTGTCTTACACGTGGTAGTGTTCATGTGTCAGTGCCACTCCCCCAATTTGTCCCACCCTCCCCTTAGTCAATAAATTTAAGAAATTCATGAGTGTGTGCTAGAAGGTGGAGATGATAAAATCCATCAACAGAAGAATTTCTTTCCTTTTTTGACCATGCCACGTAGCTTGCGGGATCGTTGTTCCCCAACCAGGTGCTGAACCTGGGCCACAGTAACGAAAGCGCCAAGTCCTAACCACTGGACCACCAGGAAATTCCCAAGAATTTCTCTTCTTTTGGAGATGGATGGATTTTCTCATGCTCTCACCTTTTGTATTCCTAAGGATGGGGCTTCCCTGGTGGCTCAGCAGTGAAGAATCCACTTGCCAATGTGGGGGACACAGGTTTGATCCCTGGGTTGGGAAGATCCCCTGGAGAAGGAAATAGCAACCCACTCCAGTCTTCTTGACTGGGAAGTCCCATGAACAGAAGCGCCAAGCATGCTACAGTCCATGGGATCACAAGAGTCAGACACAACTTAGCCAATCTGTAAAGGTAATGCCTTTTCAAATTCAGTGAACACACAGTTCATTTGATTCCCAAATCAGGATATAAACATGACAATAAAGCAGCATAGTTTAATGATAAGACTATTGAATGTGATATTAACTGGCTTGGAGTCAAATTTTTTGTTTTATTTTTTATTTATTTATTTATTTATAAAATTTTCTTTACTTTATTATGTTGGTTTTGCCATACAATGACATGAAACCGCCATGGGTATACATATGCTCCCCCTCCAGAAGCCCCCTCCCTCCTCCCTCCCGATTCCCTCCCCCTGGGTCATCTCAGTGCACCAGCCCCGAGCATCAACCCTGGGCTGGCGATTGATTTCACATATGATAATTAACATGTTTCAATGCCATTCTCCCATATCATCCCACCCTTGCCCTCTTCCACAGAGTCCACGAGTCTGTTCTATACATCTGCGTTTCTTTTGCTGTCTCGCATGCAGGGTTCTCGTTACCATCTTTCTAAATTCCATATATATGTGTTAGTATACTGTATTGTTGTTTTTCCTTCTGGCTTACTTCACTCTGGATAATAGGCTCCAGTTCCGTCCACCTGAGTAGAACTGATTCAAATGAATTTTTTTTTAATGCTGAGTAGTATTCCATTGTGTATATGTACCACAGCTTTCTTATCCAGTCGTCAGTTGATAGGCATCTAGGTTGCTTCCATGTCCTGGCTATTGTAAACAATGTGGCGATGAACACTGGGGTACACGTGGTTCTTTCAATTCTGGTTTCCTCGGTGTATATGCCCAGCAGTGGGATTGCTGGGTCATATGGCAGGACTATTTGCAGCTTTTTAAGGAATCTCCACACTGTTTTCCATAGTGGCTGTACTAGTTTGCATTCCCACCAACAGTGTAAGAGGGTTCCCTTTTCTCCACATCCTCTCCAGCATTTATTGCTTGTAGACTTTTGGATGGCAGCCATTCTGACTGGTGTAAAGTGGTACCTCATTGTGGTTTTGATTTGCATTTCTCTGATAATGAGTGATGTTGAGCATCTTTTCATGTGTTTGTTAGCCATTTTTAAATATTTCTTTCTTTATTTTTGACTGTGTTGGTTATAGCTGTGACACATGAGATCTTTCATTTCTGTACATGATTTTCTCTCTAGTTGTAGCTTAGTTGCCCTGTTGCATGTGATATATTAGTTCCCTGACCAAGGATTGAACATGTGCTCCCGGCTGATTCTTAAACGCTGGACCACCAGGGAAGTCCTCATATTTGATATGGTTTAGATGTCACCTTTGAACTCAAAGTTGATTTAAAGATTTTGCACTGCAGCTACTTAATTTTTTTATTGTGAAGGCTACGAAGGTGATCATCTACTCAAAATTGGGTGTTGAGACGTTTGCTTTTTTATACAAAATAATTGAGTTGAGGGTTTTGTCCAAAGATACAGTGCAATTCCAGAACAAATCAACCTTTGTCAAAAACCAATGTTTAAACGAAAATAAAAACCTCCTCCTGGTTCCTGTGTAGGTTGTTTTGTTCCTAATGTATATGAGAAGCCTGTGTTGAATGTGAGGTAATGGTAAATTTGCTGAGCTTTGAGTCCAGAGAGTTGTGATCAGGTCCCAGATTCTGCTGTAAACTTTGGGCAAGTCACTTACTCTGACTGCACCTCAGTTTTCTCACCTGTAAAACGGGAGTGACGTCTCTCATAACAAGTCAAAAGGTGGTGGGAGGGAGTGCCTTTAGGCTTTGCCAGTGATGAATGCATTAGTCCTAAGGATCAGGCAGGTATTCTTTTAAATGATAAATGATGTGATTAGAGATTTTCTTTCCTAAATGCATGACTTCTGTCAAAAAATGAAAAAACAATTTTTCATTTTTGTCTGAATCACAATCCCTGAGCAGCAGGGATTGTAATAAGTAAGGCAAGTTTAGGGTTAGCGTGTAAGAGTGAGGAGTAAATGGGTGAAGAAATTTAGAGATTAGGATTTAGAGACTGGATATCCACAGGTTTCACTTGGACATGACAGAAAAGGAAGGCATGTTTCTCTGTGGTCCAGCTTTGAGTGTTTGTGTTTCTTCCCTTATAGCGATTCTGCACAGCATAGAATCATCTAGAACCCAGAAACCATAGAGAGGGTCTGTGTGACAGTAGCGGGTACTATGACAGGCATTCTATTATTTTTCGTGGTCGTGTCTGACTCTTTGAGGCTCCATGGAGTGTAGCCTGCCAGGCCTCCTCTGTCCATGGGGATTCTCCAGGCAAGAATACTAGAGTGGGTTGCCATTTCCTTCTCCAGGAAATCTTCCTGACCCAGGGATTGAACCCAGGTCTCCTGCACTGCAGGGGGATTCTTTACCATCTGAGCCACCAAGGAAACCCATGAATACTGGAGTTGGTAGCCTATCCCTTCTGCAGGAGATCTTCCTGACCCAGGAATTGAACTGGGGGTCTCCTGCATTGCAGGTGGATTCTTTACCAGCTGAGTCACGAGGGAAGCCCACATACAATGCTACTACATGTTACTATAGTAAATAGCATGCATGTAGTCTTCACGAAGGGATAAAATCTGACAAAGCGCTAGCTATACCCAGAGGGTCCCAGATTGTGTTCCAGTGAGAAACCAAGACTCTCTAAACAGTAGATATACTGTATTTATTAAGAATGTTGAGTACTAAGGTGGCTAAAAATTCAAAATTCTTAATAAATAAATTTGAATTAGAAAATATTTACTGAAGAACTTAAAGATGGTCTTCTGCAAAATACACTGGAGAAGAGGCACAATACCACATTTTCCTTTCTATTTCAGTACTAAGATGGCTAGTACTATTTCAGTACTAAGGGCTTCCTTGGTGGTTCAGATAGGAAAGAATCTGCCTGGAATGAGGGAGACCTGCGTTTGATCCCTGGGTAGGGAAAATCCCCTAGAGAAGGGAATGGCTACCCACTGCAGTATTCTTGCCTGGAGAATCCCACGGACAGAGGAGCCTGGTAGCTGCAATCCATGGGGTCACAAAGAGTCCTACACGACTGAACTACTGACATACTTTCAAGATGGCTTAGTAAACCCTTTCTTTTGGAAAAATGATGAAAGAGTTGGCTAAAAAAATAAATTTTACAAAACTCTAAGTTTTAAATGATACAGAAAATATAGTGACCTAATGTATCATTTAAAAATGTTTTCATTATTCCTTAGCTTTCTGTATGTAAATGTCAATTTAATACTGGTCATTAAATAAGCATATTAGAAGAAATTATTACATAATAAAATTTGGTGAAACTTAAATCTTTATACTGAGGTGAATTTGAGTTTTCCATCATTTCTTGTAATATATATTCATTGAAAAGCCCCATGGGATAAATTATAAAAATGGAAACTGTGAGAACATTCTCTCTATTCATTTACTCGCACATCTGAAGTTCGTGTTTTTCTTAACCAAATGCATAATGATTTCCAAGGTGAAGAGCAGTTAATCCAGTGGCCTCTTAAACATTAAATTCCATTAAGTTCACCTCTGAACAATGGCTAGAGTCATTAGTGCATCTTCTCAAAGTGTTTATTACTCATGCGCAAATCAGTTTACTGATTTATCATGACTTCCTCAAGACAATCATAGAAACCCAATTAGCTGAAGAAAGCAGATGATGATCTCCATAAAGGTTTGGCAAGCTTAGTCTGCAAAGGGCAGGGAGTAAATATTTTCAGCATTGCAGGACATCCTAACTGCTCAGCTCTAACTTGTAGCTTGACAGCTGCCACAGGCAATACGTAAAGAATGGCCAGGCTGCATTTGGCCTGCAGACCTTACTTTGCTCACAGGGGTCCTCCAGGATAGAATAGCTGTGATTTCTAATTGCATTGTTGCAGCTAAAAGGTTTGTAGCTCCATGAAGTCCTGGAGCTGTATGAAAACTGAAAAAATGCAATCAGTCATCTGGATACCTTCAGCAAAGGCCAAACATCTGGATGTTTGGAAATCGAGAGTTTAAAAAACACCTATTACGTTATCATTATGATTATTACTAAGCTTTTGTGTACTTCATTCCAAGAGTGATCTCAACATATTTAAAAAGATGGAAACCAAGTGAAATTGTACCTTTTTTCTTTTCACTTTGAATCTGATATTTTAAAACAAACACCAGTGGAGGGAAGAAATCAAAGACAGTGTGTGTGCTCAGTGGTGTCTGACACTTTTGTGACCCCCGTGGACCACAGCACACCAGGCTTCCCTGTCCTTCACCATCTCCCAGACTTTGCTCAAACTCATGTCCATTGAGTCGGTGCATCCTCTGTTGGCCCCTTCTCCTTCTGCCTTCAATCTTTCCCAGTGTCAGGGTCTTTTCCAGTGAGCTAGCTCTCCGCATCAGGTGGCCAACGTATCAGAGTTTCAGCTTCAGTCCTTCCAATGAATATTCAGAGTTCGTTTCCTTTAGGATTGACTGGTTTGATATCCTTGCAGTCCAAAGGATTCTCAAGAGTCTTCTCCAGCACCATAATTTGAAAACATCAATTGCTTGATGGCAAGAGTATCTCTTACTCAACTTTCCTTTCCTATTTACTAAGTAGAATATGACACATAGTATATCCTCAGTAAATTGGCCCTAAATTGGATAGTTTTGTTGTGAATTAATCTCCAAGGATATGGAATCATTGGCAATTTTATTAATTAAAACTATAATTTTATTATATTATCCACTAGGTGTATCTTTACCTAAATTTTTTTATATTATTAGCATCAATCTTCATCTTGTGAAGCTTTTTTTTTTCCAATTTCATAGTTGTATGTGAATCAACATCTTCTATAATTCCTAAGTGAGGCCCATCTCAAGTTGCTATAGAATGACAACTCTCAGGAAAGCATTCACTTCAGAGAGTGAAGTGAAAGTCGCTGTCATATCCAACTCTTTGTGACCCCAGGGCTATACAGTCCATGGAATTCCCCAGGCCAGAATACTGGCATGGATAGCCTTTCCCTTCTCCAGGGCATCTTCCCAACTCAGGGATCGAACTCAGATCTCTAGAGGAGCTCATTTATTTTCCCATCTTACATACTGGGCTTGAAATCCCAACTCTGCTACTTACTGGCTGTGAGATGTCTAACAATTTATGCAAGATCTCAGAATGCCGTCTTACTCATGGAAAAGAATAACTCAACAATGGCGAATGTGTTTTGGAACTTGCTGGCTGCGGGGCGGGGGCAGGGGTGCTGATCCTTCATCCTTTCTCTTAGCTGGCCCCTACACCCTTATGAGGAAAGCAGCATCCTCACATTATCACCACCAGCTTCACATATTTGGAAATGGAAGATTAAGGACTTTGCCCAGACAAATTCCCAAGCCCTCACTTATGACCACTAAAACGTCAGGAGTGATTTTTCTGAGATTTCAGGGCTGGGGGGTAAGCTGGAAGTGCCTGAGAAAGTCCTCGTGTTGCCTTTGCCCTTACAGCACCCTAATTTCTCAGGTAGGAAGAACCACAGAGCCCCAGTTAATTTCAGTCTTGGGGATGGACATAAAGAAGTGGTAGTTTGGACCCAGCTCCTTTGGCTGCTTTAGGAAGAATCATCTGACGTGGGGTTTGAGCTGGGCCAGCTTAAACCCAAATGGTGTACCAAGATGAGCGTGTCCACCCCGGCAAAGAGGTGACAGGGCTGCCCTCCTATGAGCAAGCTCGGCTGTCATTTCCTCTGAGGGAATTCCTGTCAATCCTGCTTT
Organism: Antilocapra americana; assembly: GCA_007570785.1. NCBI lineage: Eukaryota > Metazoa > Chordata > Mammalia > Artiodactyla > Antilocapridae > Antilocapra > Antilocapra americana. Next base: position 2,451,939 of record ML661340.1, on the reverse strand, counting down.
ATGAAGCCTGAATCTCTCCATCCTATGCTTCAGTGGAATTCATTTCTTAAATTCTCACCTTCAGCAAAATTAGTTTTGGCTCAGACAGTAAAGCATCCGTCTACAACGCAGAAGACCTGGGCTCGATCCCTGGGTCGGGAAAATCCCCTGGAGAAGGAAATGACAGCCCACTCCAGTACTCTTGCCTGGAAAACCCCATGGACGGAGGAGCCTAGTAGGCTACAGTCCATGGGGTCGCAAAGAGTCAGACATGAGCAACTCCACTTTCTTTCTTTCATTGATTCCACTTCCATATAATATTAACATTTCAGTTGATGTTACTCTTTTTTTCTCCTCTTCATGGCTATTGAGAGCTGTATAGTAATATTAAAAGCATGTACATATTGCATATTGCATGTACTCCATACTGTTCTAAACCCTAGAGAAGTGTACCTCATTTATTTTTCACAAGAATCTTATTTTGTGTGCCCATTTTATAGATGAGGAAACTGAGGCACATGGAACAAGGGTTATCAGATGTTAGAGCACATCAGAAGTCACCTAGAAGGCTTGTGAATATATATTCTGGACCCCACTCCCAGGTTTTCTGATTCAGGACAGCTAGGGTATGGTCTGAGAATTTGCCTTTCAGTCAGGTTCCCAGACGAAGCTGACGCCAATGCTGCCATTTCAGGGACCACCTGAGAGCCAGCAAGATGGGACAAGTTGCCCCAGGCCATACAGCTAGTCAGCACTAGAGGCTAGATTGAAACACAGGCCATCGAGTCTCAGAAGCCTTTGCTTTACCTCGTTTAATAACTGGACACGACTCTCAAGCCTTCACAGGAAGAATGCCTCTTTCAAGATAGCCAATTTCCACTTTTCTCCATATTTGTATGGGTGGGTGTCTATACATACGTGTGGGTGAATATACACATGTATATAATAACCAGACACCCTACTGAGTCCAATTCTGCATCAACAGAGAATAACCATTAGCAAATTCTTTAATCATTCTTATACTTACTTTAACAATTATAATCATTAGTTTGTTTTAATAGCAGATCTCTGAGTCATCACAGTCATTATGACCTGTTATTTGGAAATCATGAGCTTGGGTTTCAAAAGCACGTGTAATCTCATACTTATTTCCTAGAAGTAAATCAGACCCTATACAATTTGACATAATGACAAATGTAATTAATGCTTGAGACTTCTAGTTTCTTAGTCATCAACTCCAGCCTCTCACCAGATTCATAAATCTCTGAGGTCTGTGAATGAAGTGTGAGCAGCCAGGGCCTGGAGATGTCCCAAGCGCTCTGACTCAGTTGGGGGAGAGCTCCACTTATTTAAAACCTCCTCCCCACTGTTACTCCAGTCCTACCCTCCTCTGAGCTCCATCTGTCCTAGACCTGTGCCTCTCTGGCGACACACACGTCTTTTTCATGCTTCACATGAGACCATCTCAAGTGCAGAGGCTCTGCCCCGAGGGTTCTAGCCTTCAGACTCCACCAGTCCTCTGACCAGTGAGTCCTCCTACACCGAGCCCCATCCTCCTGCCTCCTGCTCTGCCTGCCCCAGGTGTGTCTCACCTGGCACTGTCCTCTGTATCATAGGGAGTGTCCCAGAGAGAATGAAATATTCCAGAAGATACCCAAGAAAGAGAAGCATCGCCCTTTATCCAGAAGAGGATGCTGAGAGACGAAATGTAAACCATTCTCACCGGCAGTTTCCCAAATTCAATCTGAAAATGTCTGTTCCCACCTGACTGTCGCTCCTTCTCAGATTCAGGTCTCAGAACCTCCTGGCACTCCCTGGCCGTGACGCCAGGGTTCTGCTCTTGTTCGCTTTGGTTGTGATTGTGGCGCCCTCTGCTGTTCATCACCATTCCTTACATTTGCCTTTTCCGAGGAAAAAGCCAAGAGTGATCCAAAGGAGAACATAGCATCTGCTGATTTAAAACGATAGTTTTCTTCTTCGTGGTAGCCAAATACTTTAAACCCCCTTTACCATTGTTGCTTAGTCTAAAGAACCCCGTTTCACTGCTGGTTGATGTTGGAAACAGGATATTCCTCTCTACATGAGGTCTTTGGAATTGATCTAACAAAACAGTTTGGCGGGGCTCTGTAAGTGCTCTTTGAAAGCTGTTTTCTTGAATCATACATTCTCAGAGCTCAAAGACAGTTTTAAAATTACCAAGTCAGTCTTTTTACAGATGCACAACTGAGGTTCTGAGAAGTCAGAAGAGCCAAGAAAGAGGCCATAAGCAGTGTCAAAGCCATTCTGCAGGTTTCATATGTGAACCTAATTCATTGTGATATGTTTTTATTTTAGTAAATCAAATATATTAATTTTGGAACACCAGATACTATAAACTTTCTGGGTTTTTTATCTGAAGCCAAAATAAATAATAAACATTTAGTTAAAATTTTGTAGTAATTTAATTATTTTGGCATTTATTTAATAAAATCCATAAGCTATGGAGAATCTCTTAAAAGTCCAATTTTCAGTGTTTATTTTCTTATGTTTTATTGTTATGCTTGCTAATGCAGCTTCTGACAGAAGTAAATATATTTATAGAATTGCTGTAACCATTCTCATTCGTATATGATTACTAGAAACCAAAGGAAGCTTGGAGTTGGTCCATACGTGTTAATATTATCTGAATTGAATCCAGTAAAATCATCTTTATTTGGAAAAAATGACTTTATATGGAATATAAAGTCTCGATCCAATAAAACACCACATATGTTGCTGTAAAACGCTGAGTAGATCTTACAACTCCTAACTAAAGTAACCTTCCAGTTTACTTATTTAGGGTTGTTTGAGGTTTTCACTGGCTTCGAACCAACAGAAGGAGAGATCACACATACATTTGAAAGAAGTAGACCTGTTATATTTCAATCAGAAGTAGAAATTATTCCAATTCATACTGCAAAATATAAAATTTTGAGAATTGCATTTTAAATGTTTCCTAATTTCTGAATTTGTATGCATTTGGGTCAGTGGGAAGCATTATCATTTTTATCTTCAGGATACTATCCCAAGTCTCTTGCAATTTTGCTAAATCTATTATTCAAAAAATTTTAAATGCAAATGGGTAAAAGTAATTCTGTCTAACAATTTAACTATAAAAGTAGAATTCTGTAGAATTGGAGGGGATTGGAGCCATTGTCAGCTTCAGTTGTCCTTTGAGAGATGAAGAGAAGGAGAAAGTTGATGACTTGCCCCAGTAAGAAACAAAGCCAAGAACAAATTCGGGTTCCCTTGATTCCCAGGCCAGTGCTCCTCAAACTCTGCCTAAAGTACATCATCTAAGCCTCCTTATGGAGCTTTTAGTGAACTGAAAATTGCAAGAAACATGTTGTGGAAACTTGAGGAAACAGTTCACATTTCTTCCCTAGTTCACAGGGGCCAGGTCTAAAGTAAGACTTCTCTGGAGACTAAAATTAAATGTACTGAAGCCAATGCTTTGTGATACTTTTGGTATGTCTGACCAACATCCACATCAGCTCATTTTTGCAAAGTCTATTTCCCACCTCTTAGGTACAAGCTAACACAGTTGAAAATACTGGAGAAAAATCACATTTCAAAAAATTTTAAAGACTCCTCACTTAATACTGAATGTCTACTGTGGACGAACTCTCAGAAAAGGTAGATGAGCTTGTAAGACTTTAGTACTTTGAGAAAATAGTGGTTAGAGGGTATAAAATTCAGGCTTTTAAGTACAGGGTAAGTAAAGCACCAACGTCTTCTGTGACTTCTTTGTTCTGTCCATCATTTGCTAAGATCTAATCTTGTGTCTAGCCTGTTTCTGCAAAAGGAAAAAACAAGGACACTAAAAAGCAGCGAGGCCAAGGGAAAAACAGAGTATAACCGTTCCCTATGCTTGTCTCTTAACATTGTAGACCAAGGGTCCCAATCCCAGGGCCATGTACGGGGGAGTGTGTGGCAGCAGTAGATTCTCACAGGAGCATGAATCCCACTGCGAACTGCACTCGAATCATCCCGAAACCATCGCCTCTCAACTGTCCATGGAGAAATTGCCTGCTATGAAACCCATCCCTGGTGCCAAAAAGGTTGCAAACTGCTATTGTAGAGAACAAGGCATTCTGCTCTGGGCTGTCCCTGTGGCTTCACTTTTTTTTTTTTTTTTTTTTGATACAAGAATGTGCTCTAGGATGATGGAACTGGCTGCCCAGTGTTGATGGTGGGCAAGGTCTCTCCATTTCATTACCAATTTAACCCTCAACAGCCTTCGCAACTTCCTATCCAATGAATGCTTCCTTGGTCTTCAAGATGTAGTTCCATCACATCTCATCCGTGAAGACCTCTGATAGTCCCTAACCTAATGGTGGATAACTCCTCTCTGCTGTGCACCTAGAGAACTACTCTGTATATCTCCACTCTACAGTTCTAATATATTGCATTTAAATTTTGGATGTATCTTTCTCTTAAATCTGACACAGATGAGGTGCATGATAAATTGAATTATGTTAAAACATATATCTTCATGTTGGGAGTAGTAGGTGCTCATTTAAACAGCTGTATTAAACAAAGAGCTGATCAAATCATTTGGCTATTTAAGGTAGGCATTGTACCCAGTTTATCTTGGAAGGCTCACCCAGAATTTCATTGCTGGAAATTCAATATTCTGTGAGTATCTCAAGGGCTGCGGTGGGCTTTGGTAACACCTGCCGTGGATATTTTCCAAACTAAAAGTGTATGTGATACTCCATGCCAGAGAGTGTTAGGACCTGGATCAAACATTTGTCCTTGTGCTCAAGTGGCTCAGAACTGTTTTCCATAGAAAACTTTGGCCCTTTCTACCCCCATGAGATGCGAAACCATCTACGCTTGAGGGTCCAGGTTTGAAATACTTGATTTTGTAAGAGAATGTTGACTTTAATTCTCTGTACTTCCATTTTTCACACCTGTAAAATGGGAATAATAAGTACCTCATGAGGTTATTGCTGGAATTAAAAACACATAAAAACATGTTCAGTGCCCGGCGTAGTTGGTGCTCTGTAGGTGTTGCTGGCTGTTATTAATAAAAGATTGAATTAGGGTTTCCAGATTTACCAACTAAAAACATGAAATACCCAGTTAAATATGGCATAGTCAGTTGAAATAACACATAATTTGCTTATTGCAAGTATGTCCCATACAATATTTGGGATATACCTCTGCTGAGAAATCATTGGCTATCTGAAAATTCCATCTTAACTGGGTGTCTTGTATTTAATCTAGCAACTGTAGGTTGAGAGAATGAATAAACCTTCATTGGAGTTTAGGAGTTTATTGAATAGCTTTAAAAGGTTGTTTTTAATCAGCCGAATAGAATGGACAAGTTCCCTCCAGCAGGAAACTTCTCTAACTAATGGAACACCTTCTGAGATGGTTTCTGTAAGCACAGGTAAGGAGGTAGACGATGCCTGAAAGTGAGTCAGGAATTTTGTCTGAACCAATTCTGTATGAGAGCCCAGTTCTGTGGGCTTTCAGTGCCAGAGCTGAAGTTTAGATTTAGTCTCTCCCTGACCAGCCGTGGTATGCTAGAAAGGCCAAACAGAATTTGTGATAGAATTGTAGAGTGATTTCCAGAATATTGTCATATCTGGGTGTCATTGGCACATGTGTTTGCCAACTCCTTCATCACTGGATCTGAGAAAGGATTGGACTCAATACAACTAATGCCCTAGAGAGCCTGTCCATGGATGGTTTCCTCCCTCACTTAGTACTTTTCAATTTCTCAGAAGTTATCTGGCCATTGAGTTATTAGAATTTTCAATGAAAGAGTGAAAGTGAAGTGTGAGAAGATCAATATTAGTAACACTCTCTTTTTAAAAATTGTTTTATTGGAGGACGGTGGCTTTACAGTATCGTCTTAGTTTGTGCCACACATCAACGTGGATCAGTCGTAGGTATACACATGTCCCTCCTTCCTGAATCACCCTGCTGTCTCCCTCCACACCCCACCCCTCTAGGTTCTCACAGAGTACTGGGTTGAGTTCCCTGAGCCACACAGATAATTCCTACCTGCTGTCTGTTTTACACATGGTAATGTATCAGTTTCCATTGCTGTTCTCTCTGTTCAGCCCACCCTCTCCTCGCCCCACGGTTTGAATGGTGCCCCATGACCTTCAGAAACCTGGGCCACTGCCCTGGGTTACTAGGTTTTTAATTAGCTTTCTCTGTAGAGTTGCATGAACCAGCTAATTAAGTAACTGTGAATTTTCACATCATTATTTAATAGTGACCCTAAATCAACCCTTCAAACTTCACAGCCATCCGAAGCCTTTCTTTCTACCCTTATTACCCATAGTAATTATCTTTGAGGTTTAATGAAGTTCATTTGTTAACATTCTTTGTTTGTTTGCTAAGCCATTTATCTCTGGAAAGTTATAGCCACAAAAATACTAAATTTATAGGCATTTTTTAAAAGTTTCCTCATACTTTTGGAAAGCTAGGAGCAGCTGTTCAAGTATCTTTAAAATCCATGCTTCAAAACCATCTCAAGAAATGGTTAAAATAAAACATGAAGTTTTTCTTTTTTCACTTTTATATTTTTTCTAATGTTGGGAGTCACCCAAGTAACATGTGGTAATGATTTAGGGTTCTGAATATATACAATTATTTTCATCTTAATAACATCGACTCTCTGCTTTACAATTCACCAGTCGGCATATAGGTTTGCCAGTCCACACTCAGTCTGTATTTTCCTAGAATTGCTCTTGAAAGTATTAGTATGAATCATTATTCTATGGAATCGAGAGGGAGGTGGGAGGGGGGGTTCTGGAGGGGGAACACATGTACACCCATGGCAGATCCATGTCAATGTATGGCAAAACCAACACAATATTGTAAAGAAAAAAGTCTTTCTTGAGTTTGTTACAATTAAAAAAAAAAGAAAAAATAAATAAAGTCAGACCATAACACTGAAAACCTGAGTGTCAAGATTTGCTTTTGAAATATTCTTGTTTTATTAACGCAGTAACAATACACAGCACTTAAGATATTTCCCCTGTAAGAGTCCCAAAAAGGGATTGTCCTCAAGTTTTCCATCTTCTGTTGGTATGATTATATTGGTAATTTAAATTCAAATCACGGGCAGCTGGGAGCATGCCCAGAGGATGGCATGTGGGCTTTATAGTGAACAAAGGTGCACACGTGTCCCTTGTCTCTTGGCCTCGTCTCTCCCTGCTTCAAACCCTCCCCTGCAAAGTGGGGTTAATCCCCAAGCCAGTGAGCCTTACCCTTCAGTATCCCCACTTGCCTGGCTCCTTCCAGGGTCCTTCCAGGGTCCTGGGGAAGGTCTAGAGATAGAGTCACCTTGTTGTTCAGTCACTAAGTCATGACTGACTCTTTGGGACCCCATGGACTGCAGCACACCTGGCTTTCCCTGTTCTTCACCATCTCCCAGAGTTTGCTCAAACAGATACACGTGGGCTCTGAAAATTTTGCAGAAGTAAGATAGTTTACTACGATCAGGTAAGACTCCTGTCTCTTGCCTCTCCAAATCCAGAAGGACTCCCCCAAGATTGCACAAACCTCAGGTCCCACCAAACTGGTGTCCATCCTGTTCCCGAGATAAGGCTTATTGTTTTTGTTACCTGCCCCGGATTAGAAGTGAGGTTGAGCATTTTTTAGGTTACGCCTGTTCCTCCCATGCTGGCACGGGAACCATATTTGATCGCTGTTGCAGTAACTCTGCCCCTCGGGAGAGTAGGATGGTGAGGGAGGCTTGCCCTGGAGCCCATCATGGCACCTCCTAGGGCTGGTCCCCTCTCTCTGTCCCCCCCTTCCCTTGTGCTTTTAAGGCCAACTTTCCTCCAGTCTTTGTGCCTGGAGAGACTCAGACAGGAAGTTCTCCATTCTGGCCTCCAGCTCTTTCTCATAATCTGAGGACAGAAGGTAAAACACAGTGGCAGCCTTAGCCTGCAGGCACGTGTGCTCAGTCGCACGGTACTGCAGCCCACCAGGCTGCCCGTCCATGGGATTCTCCAGGCAAGAATACTGGAGTGGGCTGCCGTGGTCTCCTCCAGGGGATCTTCCCAACCCAGGTATCAAACCCACGTCTCTCATGTCTCCTGCGTTGGCAGGTGGGTTCTTTACACTAGTGCCACTTGGAAAGCACTGCAAACCCCTGATAAAAAGGCTGTGATCACAGCCAGCCCCAGAGTCTGTCACGAGCTGCTGACACTGACTGACGTGGTGTCTCAGGCTGTGGGCTTGTGGTCTGTTTTCGCACCTACCCCTGGCCTAACTGGCTAACTCAGTGCTGTGAAATTTGCAGGATATTTTGTTGGAGATGTCATCCAGAGTTCTCTCCTTCTGCCACATCAGCAAGCCGTCTTCCAGGTAGCATCCTGAATCTCAGAGTGAGAATGATCGGCACAAAACCTCCAGTTCCCCCTCGTGTAGATGAATAAGGAATACATCTTTATTATACGAACCACTTAGATGCTGGGGCTACTTGTTACTGAAGCACAGCCTAGCTCATCCTGACTTACTTACTGTTTAACTGTTTAAGGTTCCCCCTTTGATCTCCAATTCTGTCTCCCAGAAACCTGTTCAATCCATGAAATATCACATGGGTGATATTTCCTCTAGTTAAGGAGGATGCATACCATTCTTCTTTCTAGATGCACACCATTCAAAGATAAAAGCAACTGAAGTCTCAATCTTCCAAGAAATGTCTGTCTGTGGAGGAGAGAGACTTATACTCAGATAATGATAACATAGGGCAGAATGTAATCTAAAGAGTAGCCGGTTTTACTAAAGCTCTTTACAACTCATCTAACTTCAACTGAAACAAAAAGCTTTGCAACAGATTGTATATCAGTGGAGTACCTGGACCCTTCCTGGAAATAGTGGCTTTTCCAGATGAATGCTGAGGAGGATGTAGATTAGAGAGGAGAGAGGGTATGAGTCCATCTAGTCAAAGCTCTGGTTTTTCCAGTAGTCATGAATGGATGTGAGAGTTGGACCATAAAGAAGGCTGAGCACTGAGGAACTGATGCTTTCAAACTGGAGGAAACTCTTGAGAGTCTCTTGGACAGCAAGGCGATCACACCAGTCATTCCTAAAGGAAATCAACCCTGAATAATCATTGGAAGAACTAATGCTGAAGCTCCAATACTTTGGCCACCTGATGCAAAGAGCCAACTCATTGAAAACAAGACCCTGATGCTGGGAAACATTGAAGGCAGAAGGAGAAGGAGACTTCAGAGGACAAGATGGTTGGATGGAATCATCGACTCAATGGAAATGAGTTTGAGCAAACTCCAGGAGATGGTGAAGGACAGGGGTGCCTGATTTGCTATAGTCCATGGATTGCAAAGAATTGAACAGGACTGAGTGACTGAACAACATAAGTCAGAAGATACTCTGGAGGGGTGTGTGAGGAATAAAGGGGGGAGGTAAAGCACAGAGCGCCTTACAGTAGGTCCAGACTGCGCTTCTGCGGCACGGACTCATCTCACACCGTCAATGACACTAAGTGGTGGTGTTCCTGTTGTGGGAAAACCTAAAACAAAAGACCAGTCCCAGACACACTGACCCCACAGCCAGGGAGTTGGCCCCATGCTCCGCACAGTGTGATCCCAGGAATCACAGCCGCCCTGAACATCAGTATCATTCTAGGGAAAGAGATCTCTGTCTTTTAATGGATTTTTGTGGTCAGACACGCTAAGGAAACACCTCTGACTAAAGCTCTAATAGGCTGATTAGCTGGCTGAGTCTAGAGGTCTGCTCTGCAAGTCCTGTTCACCGAACCTCATTCTAGAAAGCACTGTTCCCATGACCAAAGCAGACTGCTCTCACAGAGGCAATGAGAATATTCCCCTTTATGGGAAGTGGTGTAAATTCTCAGGGAATGTGGCAGAATTTGTGTGGCTGGGGGCGGAGCTACAGAGGCCTGCAGAGCATCTTTATTTAGGAAAGAAGAGACTAGACATCTGTCTATACACAGGGAACCCCAAGTTGTGGCTCACTCTTCATAAAGAGGGGGACCGTGGTCCTTGCTCCTCTGGCCCCCACCTTGCAGATCTTCTGCTGTTCTTTCCACCCCAGTACCCAGCCTCTGCTATCGGTCTAAACCCGGCCCTCCCTACTTCAAGATTGATGATATAAACTCTGTGTTCTAAATACTCCAGGCTTTGACTTATGGAACCTACAAATCTTTTTCTTACTGGAAAGGCCTGGGCCTTTCTTGTGGATTTAAATTATTTTGACTTTCAAGAATTTTGTTGAAAGGAACTCTCTCGGTCCGGATGCTGAAATGAACCAGGGCAGTAAGAGATCTGAGAGGTCTGTATCTGGTGCCCTGGGATAATTGAATCTAGAAAGGTGGTACTAATGAACCTATTAGTGGGCAGCAATGGAGACACAGACATAGAGAACAGACTTATGGACACAGGGGCGAGGAGGAGAGGGTGGGACGGATGGAGAGAGTATCAGGAAAACCATTCACTACCAAATATAAAACAGATAGCCAGTGGGAATTTGGTGTATGACTCAGGGAGCTCAAACCAAGGCTCTGTGACAACCTACAGGGTGAAATGGGGTGGGAGGTGGGAGGGATGGAAGGGACATATGTATACCTGTGGCTGATTCACGCTGATGTCTGGCAGAAACCAGCACAAAGTTGTAAGGCAACTATTCTTCAATTAAAAATAAATAGTTTAAAAAATTCAAAGAGATTCCCTGCGTAGCTTCTTCATTCTGCTTTGCTCTGGCATCTTCCTTCTGAATTTAATTTCAGCAAACATGGAGCCAGACTCCTTGCCTTAAGCAGCAACCACAAAAGGCAAGTCTTTCCAATCTTACCCTCTGACTTTGTTGCCAGCTGTGTTGGGACAGGTTTTGTCATCTCCCCCTGAGATGCACAGAAACTCATATTCAAGCTGAAAGGGGTTGTACTGAAAGGAGGCTTGTTTGTCTTCCCATCCAAGGCGGAAATGTCACCTTCAAGCCATCACTTTTCCTCCCTTGCTTCAGCTTCTCAGTGTAGTCTGATAGAAAGTACACGAATAGCCTAAGATTTTCATGATGTCATTAGCTGCTTTGCACAAATAGTCATTTTCATTTGAAATATATATTTTGGTAGCACTCTTTATGGGCTTCCCAGGTGGCTCAGTGAATCTGCCTGCCAATGCAGAAGAGGCAGGAGATGATGGTTCGATCCCTGGGTCAGGAAGATCCCCTGGAGGAGGAAATGGCTACCCACTCCAGTATTCTTGCCTGGAGAATCACATAAGGAGCCTGGTGGGCTACATCCCATGGAATCTCAGAATTGGACATGACTGAGTGACTTAGCACAACACTTTTTTATAGGAAAGATCTGCTTTCTACACTTAGAAAATAACAGCCATGCACTCTCTCTTTTTTTATGAGAGACCCTTTGTTGAAAATTTTTTTATTTGTTTTCTGTGTCAGGTCTTATTTGGGGCTTGTGGGATCTTTAGTTCTGGCATGAGAACTTCTTCATTGCGGTATGTGGGATCTAATTCCCCGACCAAGAATCGAACCCAGGCCTCTTGCATTGAAAGCATTGAGAATTAGCAACTGGACCACCGGGGAAGTCCTCGGCCATGCTCTCTTGCATCAGAAGTATCCAGATGCCATTTTCAGTGTCTAGATAATTTTGTAATTATCAAAGGGTAAATTAAAGAGCTATCTGTAAGTAAAACATTATTATCTTCATTGCACTTGCAAACCTATTTTCAGTTTCCAGGTAGATGCCTACTAGGAGTTGAGAAAAGTTAGCTAAAATTTGGAAATAAAGCAAAACTAGCGGAGCATGTCATTTTGATGCCATACAGTCATTGTTTAACAAGTTTACCCAAGGATTATACACTTGTTTAGGGAACAAGTTTAGGTAATTTAATTACATTAAATACAGTGGACTAAAAGCCTAGATTCTATGAAGTTTTATGTTAACATGTAGGTTTTTATCCAGTAGCAATCAAATGACTTCTGTCTGCAGAAAAAAAAAAAAATGTCTTCCCTGTAGGGAATCAGTTGTGCATCTGACCCAGAAATCTTCTTACCAAATTATTTTTTCACTCCCTATGTATTCTTATTCTCTTTTGAATCCTTCTTGCTGGTTCCCTTGTTAAAGAGTTAAAGAAAATATTTGCATTTGTTCATTTTACATTTATATGGGAGCCACATTTTGAAGTTTTTGAAAATTAAACTTTGACACAGTTAATGTATAGGTTGTTTAAAATAGGATCTTTGTCTTCCGTGAAAGACACATGTATGAAACAGGTAAAAGTATCGCTGGAAACACTCCAGACAATCTTAAATGCATGGCTCTCTGATTATAAATCCTGTGGCCCTAACCAGCTCCTCTTTCAAGAAGTTCAAAGCATAGCTCTGCCGCTTAAAAGCTGTGCAAACCTCTCAGAGTCCTCAATCCTTCAAGGTTCCCGTTTCCTCTTCAGTGGTGTGTGTTTTATAGCCTTGGAGTTGCAAACTTGGCCTTCTGGAAATCTGCAGCTTACAGAAATGCTCCTTGCTGAATACGATCTGCATCACGCAAGTGTTGTCTAAGAAGACTTCAGTAGGCAGCAGAAAAATCAGCAAATTCATTGGCTACTAATTTGCTTATTGTTTCATTTCAGAAGCTAAATGTTACTCACTCTTCAAAAAGAAAGATTTCCAAGTCATGAGGCTGGGCTGGTCATTGTAAACTACCTTTTCATCTTTCAATGGTCACTTCTACTTGGTAATCAATCCATGACTTATCAGAGCTGTACACCAGTAGCTCCTTTCAGATGTAAATAGTGGGTAACTTATGAATCTCTGCTTTGCCCTTTTAGTAAATATTCTGATGTATTGCTACAATTTTTAAGGAACTCAGCATTCATAAACCCTCGTGGCCAGGTTTACACTGAGGAAAAAAATGAAATGGGCCTGTAATTTTATCCCCATTTCTTGTGACATTTTCTACTATAAAGTTCCAGTGTAAAATACAAGAAAAAAATGAAAGAATAATGTGATCTAACGGTTAGACCTTGGATGAGAAAGCAAAATCTTACTTAGAATTATAGCATGTAATTATAGATTATTATGTGTAATTATGGGCTTCCCAGGTGGTGCTAGTGGTAAAGAACTCACCAATACAGGAGACAAAGGAGATGCAGATTCAGTCCCTAGGTTGAGAAGATCCCCTGGAGTAAGAAATGGCAACTCATTCCAGTATTCTTGCCTGGAGAATCCCATGGACAGAGGAGCCTGGCAGTCTACAATCCACAGAGTGAGAAAGAGTCAGACACAACTGAAGCGACTCAGCACATACACACATGTGTAATTATGCAACAGAAATATTAGAATCTTATATACAATGAACGTAGTGGGTACAGTGATATAGGGTGGGGATGTCTAGGCATTTTACTGAACACATCCTTTTTAGCTTCACAACAGCCCTAAAGAGTGAGTATTGTTTAAAGGTAATAGAAATAGAGGTCCAGAAAAAAATGAGTTTCTGAGAGTCACACCATGACTATGAAGAAAGGAGGATACTGTCTAGCCAAATAGATATCTATATTTGAAGAAATATTTTTTTGGTTTGTTTTAAAACTAGAAAAGAATGTGGAGCATATTTACATGTTGAAATCAATGTGCTAGTGAATGATTAAGGTCTACTTTCAGTATCATAGCACCTTTTTTTGATTTTTAGTTTTTCTTCTGTGAAAATGAAATAGGTATTAAAGAAATCTTGATAAATTTATCAAACTGTTAAACTTACATGGTTTGGAGCATTGAAACATGAGATTGTGCTTTTCAACCACTTTGCCCTCTATTCTTGGGTTAGCAAGTTTCCTTTGTTTAATGTATGTATGCAGTTGTTATTTTAGTATTTGCTAAGGACTGAATTGTGTCCCTCTGAAATTTGTGTGTTGAAGCCCTAACCTCTTGTTGTAACCATATGGAGATAGGATTTTAGGAGGTGATTAATTAATTGAATCTGCCTTCAATGCAGGAGACTGAGTTCAATCCCAGGTTTGGGAAGATCCCCTGGATGAGGGCATGCCAACCCACTCCAGTATTCTTGCCTGAAGAACTCCATGGACAGAGGAGCCTGGCAGGCTACAGTCCATGGACTGGCAGAGTCACACACGACTGAGTGACTTTTACTTCTGAGTCACACAGTCTAGGATGTGATGGGGAAGGTATTTGATACAAGTCCGTCTGACTCCAAAGCCTGTGATCTCTGATTACAGCACAAGAAAACAGCACAGAAAAGAGTTTCCTACTGCAGTAGAATTCTGTACATCATGCCATAGGCAAATCGTCTTCAGGTACTTTTCCTTTGCCAATCAGATGCTGTCACCTTTGTCAGGACTTTCTTTTAAGTAGTTGTAGTCCTTTTGAATTTTCATGTAACTGAAAAGACTCTTTTCTGCAACACCCTGGGTAATTGTATGATTTGCATAAGCAGCTAAAGAACTTTGGGCAAGATTTGGGACACAGAAGTACTTCAGTCCCAGTCCAAAGGTATTCATTTTCACTTACATTTATTTGGATTTTATGAACTCTTGCCCCCACCCCAATAACATTCATTCATTCCTTCAATAAATACTCTCTTCTGGGGACTGCCTTGGGTGCTAAGGATATTGTGGTGATGAAAATCTAGATGGCCTTGGTCCTCATGGTCCTTATACCTTATCATTGCACAATATTCTGCCAATTGAATTACTTCATTTATTCATCCCATACCTATTGCATACTTACTATGTGCCAGAAAATGTTTTCAGAGCTTTGAGATGCACCAGTGAACCAAACAATGACCCCTTCTTCTGAAACATGCATTTTAGTAAAGGAAGGCAGATAATACCCAATGGACAAGCTAAATGAAAAATATAGTGCTTTGGAAGGTGATCCGTGTTTATGGAAAAAAGGAGGAAAAAAAAAAGAAAAGGTAAACGTGAAGAAAGAGTGGGAAGATCAAGGTGGAAGACCAATGGGTTGCAAATTTAAATAAGATGTTTTAGGCCAGCCTCATCAAGAAGGTGATTTTAAGCAAAGACCTGCATGAGGTGAGGAGCACTGTAGACAGAATGTCTATATCCCCTCATATTCATATGTTGAAATCCTTACCCCCATATTATGGTATTAGGAAGGGGAGTTTGGGGAGGTGATTTTGTCATAAGGGTGGAGCCCTTGTGAATAAGATTAGTGCCCTTATGAACAGACTCCAGAGAGCTCCCCAGCATCTTCCACTATGTGGTTTAGAGTGAAAAGACAGCCATATATCAAACAGGAAGTGAACCCCACCAGACATGGAGTCTGCTGGCGCCTTGATCTTGGGCTTTCAACCTCCAGAACCATGAGAAATAAATTTCTATTTTTTATAAACCCCCCAATCTATGGTATTTTCTTTTTTAAAAAATCATTAAGAATTGAAAGATGGCAAAAGCAGAGCTTTTTTTGACTGCACTGGGTCTTCACTGTGATGCAAAACTTCTCTTCTTGCAGAACAAGGGCTTCTGGCTGCAGTGCACACGCTTCTGTTGCTGTGGAACACAGGCTGTAGAAATCCTGGGCTCGGGATTTTCCCTGGAAGCATGTGGGATCCTAGTTCCCTGATCAGAGATGGAACCTGTATTCGAAGTGGGATTCCTAACCACTGGACCATCAGGGAAGTCCCTACAGTATTTTCTTATAGGAGCCCAAGTGATCTAAGACAAGAAATGAGCTATGTAGATATTTATGATGAGATTATTTTAACAAAGGCAGCAAACCGTTTCACGCTTGTAAACGGGAGTAGGCCCAGAGTGTTCAAGAAACAGTGAGGAGCTGTGTGCTGTAGCTAAATGGAAAAGAGGAAGAGTTGTAAGAACTGAGTTTGCCAAGAAAGAGAGGTCAGACTCTGTGACATGTCAGGCCCCAGTTAGTCCAAGGCACCCTGCAAGTTTTGGAGCAGATGGCAATGTGACCTGGCCTCCATCGGGTTTGAGTCTCCTGTCAATCAAACGCCATGACCGTCCACATTGTACACTATGATGGAAGCTAGGAGAGGAAGCTTACCAAGAGAACTGGGGGAAGTCAGCTGTCAAGTGTATCTGCACCCTTTGTCCAGGCAAGACCTCCTCTTAGACATCTTGAGAGGGTTTGGCTGCTTCTGCTACTTGCCGTATAAGAAAGCACCAAGGCATCTAGCTTTTGAAGCTTTGGATCCCTCCCTTGTGTCTAGCAGACAAATACCCAGAATTTCATGGAATTAGATACCCTGGAGCTGAAACGTTCCGTCACTCCTTAATCTATGACACTAAGGTCTGTGATATTCCGGTAGTATGTTGGCTTAGTCAGCTTGGACTGCAATAACAAATATTCCATAGATTGGGTGGCATATCAACAAGAGGAATGTATTTCTCGCAGCCTAGGGGCAGTGAAGTCCAAGATCAAGGCTCTGGTGAGGGCCCACTTCCTGGTTCCTAGGTGATGGTCTTCTTGCTGTAACCTCACATGGAGGAAGGATTTGGGGGCACTGTCTAAGTCCTCTTTTATAAGAGTACTAATAGAGCAGCCAGCTCATTAGAAAAGACCCTGATGCTGGGAAACATTGAAGGCAGAAGGAGAAGAAGGCAACAGAGGGTGAGATGGTTGGATGGCATCACCAATGCAATGGATGTGAACTTGGACAAACTCTGGGAGGTGGTAGGGGACAGGGAGGCCAGGCCTGCTGCAGTCCATGGGGTCACAAAGTGTCAAACACAACTTGGCAACTGAACAATAAGACTACCATTCATGAGGGCTCCACCTTCATGATCTAATCACGTCCCCAAAGCTAATCACCTCCCAGTATCCTCACGTTTGGAGAATAGGTTTCAGTGTATGAATTTGGCGAGGACACAAACATTCAGTCTGTTGCCCGATTTGGGCTGAAGCCATCGTAACATTCAAATTCAAAATTTAACATAAATAGACTGTAGATAATGTTATTTAAAATTAGACCATTGCTTCTTATTAGAAATTTATAGGTAATGCTTTAATAAAGAATCCTTTCATAAAGCAGTAAACTCTTAATTTATCTTTAGCTACATGTATTGGATAAAGTGTGACACCTCTTCTTTCAAATGTCACAGAAGAAATTCTAGGACCCTTTAAAGCACCTGAGACAACACAATTCTGCCCATATGTAGCTGACATACTGTTAAAAGGAAAAACAGCCATAAATATACCTTATTTAAGTTCAAAACAGCTGATCAGAGACTACAGTTAAGTTTAGTGAAGGTGAACTTGTTTTAACAAGACATTTATGTTTGGTTACAATTGACATTTAGGACAAGCATGCTTAGATCGAATCCAGCAAAGGCAAAGTGAGCCAAATTCTAGATACAGCCAATTTAGACCACTCTGTTAATCTATTAGCTAATCACTTCTCTATTGTTTATTATTATTATTACGACTAGCATTAAGATATTATGAGAGCTAAGGATGGCTAGAAGTCAAGTTGGTCAAGACCCAGAACACAGTTTATCTTCCTCCAGACCAACTTAGTAGGAAGTCAGGAATCGGAGGTGGACATCTGACAGCTGCAGTTCTTGGGGCTATGGAATCCTGAATGCAGACTCTGTCCTCAAGGGTTATTGGCATTGTTCTCTGATCAGTAGTAGGTGTTTTGGGTGGTTTTGTTTCTGTTTTTGTTTTTGTTTTGTTTTGTTTTTGAGAGAAAGTTTTGAAACTTAATTACTTGGCACAAAGCAAAAGGAGGATAAATGGACAAGTAAATTTAATCTGGGAGCAAAAAGATATGCTCATTTTATCGACACGTGGAAGGCCATGAAGAAAGATAGCTGTTTAGATCAATGTGCTGGAGTGTGGGAAAGGTGGCAGAGTGAGCGTCACCTGCTGTGACTCCAGACTTTTCAGCCAACTTGGCCGCCACCTTAGGGAATTAGACAAGCACGCCATGGAGGGATGCATGGAGGCTGTCTTCGGTGCTTTTTTTTTTTTTAAATCTACAATTATTCGTATCTTGGTGCTTCCCACGTGGTGGCTCAGTGGCAAAGAATCTGCCTGCCAATGCAAGAGACGCAAGAGACTATAGGTTCAATTCCTAGTTAAAGAAGATCCCAAGGAGGAGGAAACGGCAACCCTCTCCAGTATCCTTGCCTTGAAAATGCCATAGAAAGAGGAGCCTGGCAGGCTGCAGTCCAGGGGGTTGCACAGAGACAGTTACGACTGAATGACTGAGCACACACATACACATTTATCTTTATCTCAATACTTATGTCTGATCCATTTGGCATTGATAAACCCACCCTCTAATTGAAAAGCTTTTTCTGCCCTTGGTTTCTGGATCTTTATCTCCTCCCAGAACCAAGACTGTCTTCTCTTACTGACATTTCTTCTCCCTGACTGGACATTGGAAATGCTAATGGTCCTTGGAGGGTCTCTCTGGACCCCTATGTTTTTCTCACACTACACTTTCTAATGCATCCTTCAAAGTTTTAACTACTTGAAAACCACTGCTTTGAAAATTGTATGTAAATTTATCTTCAGCTCGATTTTGGCCCCTAAATTCTGTAGATAGTTCTATCTATAGGTATAGTGATACCAATAACTTTTACTAAATATCTATAATTACATTTTTGGTTTTTTTCTTGTTTTTCTTAAACGTACAGACTGTGTGAACCATGAAATTATATTTTCAGCGTGCCCTTTATGAGCTCATCACTTATGAGCTTTTATCCATCACTTTCTAATACTTTTGCTTTGTTTTTCTTTCACTGTGGTTTTCTCACTTTAAAAAAAAAAAATCTTGTTTTCCCTGAATACTACACAGGTCGAGAACCTTTTACTTATTGCTCTGCTGCTCAGGTGTCCTCAGTTATGAATTGCCTCATCATACACTTTAACCATTTTTCTATCGGGCCCTTTGATTTTTGTTTGTTTGTTTGTCTCCTAGTAACTTCTGAGCTTAGACTTTAAGGAGATACATTAAAATGAGTGCAAAACATTTGAAAACCCTCCTTAATAAAAATAAATTATTTTTTAAAATTTTCCCAGTGAGAAAATTTCTTGAGGAAGCCAATCATTTTTTCTGGGAGATACAAAAATCCAAAAGAATCAAGTGTCAAAAATCTTCAGCGTGGCTTATGTTAATTCATGATTTCTCAATTTGTGAGAATTTGTAGCTCTCAAATTAAGCTGTCAAAAATAATTCTGTTTTTAAATAATTTTGAAAAATCTGCATGTTAACTTATGATATACAGGGACACCTGAAGGCTCAGAGAAATCTTTCCTTAAGTTCTGTTCCCAAGCCTGTTACACTAAAGATCTTTTAAAACGACATCTGTTGTTATCTTCATCTCAGGGAACTAGCATCCTCTAGGTGTTCCATCCGGTCCTACTGAAATCGTAGGAATCTGCCAGAGGGAGAGTTAGATGGAGTATGAATGAAAACAGGAAGTTTCTATAGCAGAACAGACTGGGGATAAACTAGTGGATTCAAGAAGCCAGTGAGAATAGCTTTTGTTGCCATAACTCTTTCAAATGTTTTATGGCAAATCCATCATAGAGTAATGATTTAAATGTAACAAGGAAAAATGCATTTTATGAACGATTGCTTTTCACTGAAACAAGTAGGAAGGCAGTTATAGGTTCTTTAAGCTGTAGCATGTTTTGCTAACTATGATTTGAAAAGAAAAGACTATGAAAGCACCTCTATGAATAAAAGGATATGATTTGCAACATTCTTATTTTGACCTCATTCTTATAGGTGATACTTTTATAGTTTTTAGGAAACAATTTTTTTTTGCCCACTTTCCTCAAATTTTCTACCTATGTATAGTGATAAGAAATTTGTATCCTGGTGTGCTACATACAGTCCAAGGGGTGGCAGAGTCAGACACAGCTTAGCTACTGAACAACAGCAGAAATTTGTGTCTCCTGAGATTCCCAAGTAGTGGTAAAGAATCCGCCTGCCGAGCAGGAGATGCAAGAGGTGTGGATTTCATCCCTTGGTCCGAAGATTCCATGGAGCAGGAAATGGCACCCCACTCTGGTATTCTTGCCTGGAAAATCCCGTGAGCAGAGGAACCTGGCAGACTACAGTCCATGGGATCAAGAAGAATCAGACATGACTGAGCAACTGAGCACCACCAACAGAAAAATGATGATTCATATAAGCTTTTGCTTCTGTTAAAAAAAAAAAAATACTCCCATCTTCTAAGACACTCAATTTAAAATAAAGGTTCTCATTTCTATCTCTCCTTATTAGTCCCCTTTTACTTTGTAACACTTTTCACACACATACATTTATGTGTTTATTGGCTTGTTGTCTGTCTTTATGAGAATGAAAGCTCCCTAAGGTCAGAGATTTTGCCTGCTTTTTTCCTCTGCTGTACCCCTACCACATGGTAGGAATTCAGAAAATATTGAAATGAATAAATCCCATGAATTTTTTCTTCTTTGTGGTTGATTGGTCAGAGTTAAAAATAGGATAAAATCCCATGTGCTGTGTTGTGCTTAGTCGCTCAGTCGTGTCTGACTCTTTGCAACTCCATGGACTGTAGTCCGCCAGGCTCCTCTGTCCATGGGATTCTTCAGGCAAGAATACTGGAGTGGGGTGCCATGCCCTCCTCCAGGGGAATCTTTCCAACCCAGGTATAGAACCCAGATCTCCTGCATTGCAGGGGGATTCTTTACCATTTGAGCCACCAGGGATGCCCAATGACCCATATAAGAATGCAAAGAACCACAGTTTTCATTAAGTTACTCTCCTCATATCCCTGCATCTAATGAATGAATGTTGAAAAGAGGACTTCACAGCTCTCTAAATTTTCTAAGAATTCTAGAAGATTACAAATGGCTGGATAATTGTCTTCTTTTGTCTGAGTTTTAAAATCTTTAATATCAAGAAGGTGTCATATGAATAATCTTTAAAGAAAAGCAATATACAGTGGTTTTATATATATATATATATATGCTTTCCAAAGATTAGGCAAAAATTATAGAAACTACTGCTCTGGAGAAATTCCATATGTTATTTATTTATTTAATTTAAAGACTCTTTCCTTCCTTTGATGGGGCTAACCTTGCCAGCATGCCTAAAGACACCACTCCCACCTGGACAGTTTAGTACTGGAGGAGAGAGAGAAGCCTAAGAAGGTGGAAAATTTGGATTTCTATTGTTTTAAAAGGGATGGGGGTAGGGGAGCAGAAACTGTCAGTAGATGCCTTTAATTACACACAGATTGGCCTTTTATTTTGCTTCCGTCCTTTCCCATCAAGTGCCAAGAAAGGGGAAGTGTTACCTCCACTGCTTACATCAGAGATCTGCTTCCACTTAGCTGTTGGAGAGAGACTTGCTTTTTTCCTAGGGCCTGAAAATCCACTGTGAGAGAAGTGGAAGTGACTCCAAGTACAGCAGGGACGTTTCTTTTCTTAAATACTGACTTTTTAAAAATTATGTATTTATTTGGCTGCACCAGGTCTTAGTTTTGGCATGTGGAATCTTTCCATGGTGGCTCAGACAGTAAAGAATCTGCCTGCATTGCAGGAGACCCAAGTTCAGTCCCTAGGTCAGGTGGATCCCCTGGAGAAGGAAATGACAACCCACTCCAGTGTTCTTGCTTGGAGAGAATCCCATGGACAGAGGAGCCTGGTGGGCTACAGTACATGGGGTTGCGGAGTCGAGACAACTGAAGTGACTAACACGTTCACTTTCTTTTCATCTTTGACTACAGCCTGTGGGATCTAGGTCCCTGACCAGGGATCGAACCGTTGCCCTCTGCATCAAGAGTGTGGCGTCTTAGCCACTGGACCACCAGGGAAGTCCCACAGTAGGGACGTTCCTGGAGTCAGCCCCCGATTCCCAAGTTGCCCGAGTACATCTGGGCAATGCCCTCGAGCCATTCCCTTTGAGCAGTGGGAGAAAGCCAGGAGGGGCGGCCAATCTGTCTCCTTCACCCTGGGGAAGAGCCTGGAGCACAGAGTGGGGCCGGATTGAGCTGAATGAGGCGGAATGGAATGGGCAGGGCTGGGGAAGAAGAAAGCTTCCTGCTTCTCCTTCAGGGGCCCCGGCCCCTGGACAGCATCGCTCAGGCCCCTGGAGAGGACGCTGCAGGCAGGAGACAAACCAAGCCCCAGGAATGGGTGCCTACGTCTGGGCGCGTGGAGAGCTGGTGAGACCAAGGCGGGGTATGCCGCAGAGGGGACCAGTGCTTGGCATGGGTCAGAGATAAACGGCATTATTTTTGTCACAAGCTTCACTCACAGAACCTCCCCCACTCCAAAAAGAAAGAAAAGACTGTGGAAGTAACTAAAAGTCACAGATATGAGAAAATCCAAATGGCTAGGAACCCTGGAGGAAAACGTCCTTTTCCTTAAGGCCCTTGAGCCTCAGGTTCCAGCCGGTCCCTTCCTTCCCTGGGGTGGACATCCGGACCTCCAGCTGAGCCTCCAGCCTTCTAGGCTCTGTTCCCAGATGCCAGGCCGGCTGGCTGGCTGGCTGGACCACTTCCCACCCCTTCTTCAGTGCGGTCTGGCAGCTGAATCTTCTGAGTTATCTAATATGGGAAAATAAGTCCTTCTGAGAAATGGGTTCTTTCCAGCTGAGGGGGAAAATATTTGGATGGTTTTCATTTTGTTATTAGCAGATATTTCTGTGTGCCCTCCTGATTTCCTGATGTGCTGAATTTGACCCAGAGCTTCTAGTTGGTTTTTCTGCACACACTGGCCCAGTCTAACATGAGGTGTGTGCATGCTGAGTCTCTCAGTCATGTCTTACTCTTTGTGACCCTGTGGACTGTAGCCCCACCCAGGCTCCTCTACCCGTGGGATATCCCAGGCAAGAATACTGGAGCAGGTTGTCGTTTCCTCCTCCAAGGAATCTTCCCGACCCAGGGATGGAATTCTGGTCTCCCGTGGTACGTTGTTTACCACCTGAGCCACCTGGGAAGCCCAGGTGAGGTATAATGTAAGGTGAACACAGTAAACTCTCATTTGTGAATGACAGTGTAGAATTGATATTCTGATAGGATGTTGAGCATCTAGGTTACAGTTTTACTTTTCTGTCTAACCAACCACTCCCCTGATCCAAGTAGCAGACTCACTGAGACCCAGTTAGCTCCTCTTGCCAACTAGGGAAATTAGGACTAACCCACCAGGTGTGAAGAAATGGAAAAGCTCATACAGGTACATGAATATCCCTCAAATAGAAAATATGATGAAGAATATTCAAATAACCCTGTAAAATGCATCCTTCATATATAAAGTGGATTAAATACATTACCTCGTTACTTAGGTTCTTGTCAAATATAAAATCAAAGATCACTTATTGTAATGTTAGAGGAAAGTATATTAATAGAAGCGAATAAAGAAAAAAGCCACAGGCAACTGCCTCATCCAACTCTCCAGATACATCTATTGTAATTGCTGTTTAGTCGCTCAGTCATGTTCAACTCTTTCAACCCCATGGGCTACAGCACACCGGACTTCTCTGTCCTTCACCATCTCCCAGAGTTTGTGTGTCTATATATGCATGTGTGTGTGATTGTATGCATCACATCTTCTTTATCTAATCATCTCTTGGTGAACACTTAGGTTGCTTCCATACCTTGGCAAAGTAACTACTCTAGCCCAGGACATGAGGCCATATTCTAAGAACGTCTGCAAGACCCTTGTCATCTGTGTATAAACTCTGCATATGTCCTTCCCTTGAGTGCGAGCAAGACCTATGTACAGGATAGAATTTCAGTCTCTTGATTGAAAGTCACTCAGTCATGTCCAAATCTTTGTGACCCCATGGACTATGCAGTCCATGGAATTCTCCAGGCCTGAATGCTGGAGTGGGTAGCCTTTCCCTTCTCTAGGGGATCTTCCCAACCCAGGGATTGAACCCAGGTCTCCTGTATTGCAGGCGGATTCTTTACCAGCTGAGGCACAAGGGAAGCCCAAGAATACTAGAGTGGGTAGCCTATCCCTTCTCCAATGGATCTTCCCAACCCAGGAATTGAACTGGGGGTCTCCTGCATTGCAGGTGGATTCTTTTACCAACTGAGCTATCAGGGAACATTCTCTTGATTAGGTTGTAGCATATATTAGTGGTAAAGATGTAGAGATTTTGCAGATAAGTTAGTATCCTAAATCATTATTTTTAGTTTAATCCAAAGGAAGATCTTCCTAGGTGGGCCTAACCCAATTAGGTGAAAGCCCTTAAAGGAGAGAGCAGCACTTCCTTAAAGAGAGGGATCTTTCTGCTGCCTTGAGGAAGCAGGCTGTCACATTGTAAGGGGCCGCATGACAGGGACCTGCAGGAGCTGAGCATAACCTCCAGTGAGCAGTCAGCAAGAAAACAGGTCCTGCCACACGAGGAACTAAATTCTTCCAACAACCATGGTGGTTTGGAAGGGAATTCCGAACTCCAGAAAGGACATATCCCAGCCAGCACTTTGATTGCAGCCCTGGAAGACACAGCTCCAACCAAGACTCCTGACCCACTAAAACTGAAATCATGAACAGTGTTGTGTAAAGCCACTACGTTTGTGATCGTTTGTTACACAGCAGTTGGTGACCAGTATACCCTGCAATTGTGCTTCTAGAGATATATCTGACAAAAATTCTCTGATGAGTGTACAGGACTGCTGCTGCTGCTGCTAAGTCGCTTCAGTTGTGTCCGACTCTGTGCCACCCTGTAGATGGCAGCCCATCAGGCTCCCCCGTCCCTGGGATTCTCCAGGCAAGAACAGTGGAGTGGGTTGCCATTTCCTTCTCCAGTTACAGGGTTGCATGTGCCTTGAGTTAGCTAGAATAGTCTGATCTTTCAGTAGACATTTAGAAGGCTTTTCCAGCTCTTTCAGTTATCAGGACCACCTCCACTGACTCATTTTTTTCATTTTTAAAGCAAACTCAATATGCTTGCTCAAGCCACAATACTCTCTGAAACCAGATGTTTCTGTCTGTATGCACATGGGTGCATGTTTTAATGGAATTGCTTAACTAAGAGAGAACTTGAAGTCAAAAGTAAAGCTTCCTAAGTCTATGACTGAGAGCTCAAAATTTGTTTTGTGACCAAAAAAGTCCCTACTGCTTCTCCAGAAACTCTAGGGGCTTCATTGTTATTTCAAACAGTATTTTTCAGTAGTGCTAAATCCTTGGCTCTTCAAAAGGAAACAAAGCTAGGGGTTAATGTTTTCAAATGCTGTTGCCTGGAATTATTTTCTCTTCTGGAAAAGTAAATCCAAGATGGCAGTTGCCAAGATTGAGTATGTTTTTCAGGGTATTCTTAAAACTGAACGTATAAATTATAGCTCTAGTAATGTGCAGTTTAATGAACTCTGCTGATGTATGGTTTATGCAGGCAATTCTTTCATGCCTTAAAAACCCTTTATAGCTTTGACCAACTCCTAAATTTTATCCCTTGGTTTGTGATTTAAGTATTTGTGAAAAGCAGCCTAAATGTAAAATGAATACGGTGTGTGATTCCTCTCTCTTGACCTGCCTATTAAAATTGAGTATCAATTTCTCTTCTTTTCATCGTATCTGAATGAGACCTTCTGGTAGAAGTTTTGTGTACACTTGGTAAATAAATGAATGGATAAATAAGAAGAAACACATGACTGCTAATTCAGAATGCAAGCTTTTTACACGTTAATTTTGTTTTCAATCTCTTCAAATGAGACTGTTAATACTATTAGGACAGGTTGCCTGAATTCTATTTACCTAGAAAAACTTGACGTCCATTAAAACGTTTCTCCTTCCTCACATGTTCTCAGAACTTAATGGGCATTTTGTCTTTCAGTTCTCTCTTGAGTGAAGTAGTCTTATTGCTCCCATTATACAGATGAGAATACTGAGGTATAGAGGTATAGAGTGATCAGTCATCTTGCCTGACATGCTAGGTAGGTAGATATAGAGTGAGGATTTGAATCCCAGCAGTCTCTCTTCCCAGGTGGTCCTAGTGATAAAGAACCCGTCTGCCAATGCAGGAGACAAGAGACATGAGTTCCATCCATGGGTTGGGGAGATCCCCTGGGGAGAAGGGGCATGGCAACCCACTCCAGTGTTCTTGCCTAGAGAATCCCATGGACAGAGGAGTCTGGCGGGCTACAGTCCATAGGGTCGCACAGAGTCAGACACAACTTAGCATACACACACAGTCTGGTTCCAGGACCTGCCATCCTGAGCATCAGCATTTCTGCCTGTAGAGATCAGACCTTAGATATCTTAGGTATCCACACACCACAGTATCATGGAGAAGTGCCTTCACTATTAAAGGTGTTATATAATTTAAAATTAGTAATGATTACTTTTTTAATATGGGAAAACTTATTAATATTAATGTTGAAGAATAGTAAAAGTATGGAAAGAAGCTAAAGTAGCATGGACTTTATCAAATAAGAAAAGTGTTTGATAGCTTTGATCAATTCAAGGGAGATGCACACTTGTCATTCTAGGTTGAAAAGCAATGATTTTCAAAAGAAATGGCACAATATTCTTCCCCATTTGGACTCCCAAGTGTGAAGCCCCTTATTCTGGGTTCTCTTGTATCCTTCCTTCCTTGCAATGTTGTTGTTCAGTTGCTAAGTTGTGTCCGATTCTTTGTGAGCCCATGGACTGCAGCTGTCAGGCTCCTCTGTCCGTCACTGTTTCCCAGATTGCTCAAATTCATGCCCACTGAGTCTGTGACGCTACCTAACCATCTCATCCTCCGCTGTCCTCTTTTCCTTTTGTCTTCAATCTTTCCCAGCATCCAGGTCTTTTCTAATAAGTCAGCTCTTCACATCAAGTGGCCAAAGGATTGGAGCTTCAGCTTCAGTATCAGACCTTCCAATGACTATTCAGTGTTCACTTCCTTTAGGATTGGCTGGTTTGATCTTCTTGCAGCCCAAGAGACTCTCAAGAGTCTTCTCCAGCACCACAGTTCAAAAACATCAAGGCTGTGATCCATGAAGGGGTCTTTGCAGTACAGCTTCCATCTGATGGTTTCTTTGGACCTTAGAGTCTGTAGAGACAGGGACATATCTTTGAAAGAGCCCCAAATCAAGTAAATCAGTCCTGGATTTTGCAGGGAGGTTCCACAGGAAAACCACTATCACAATTGTGTAAGCTGTGATCACCTTCATGTCATCTCCAGGATGACAGAGGTAGAAGAGCCTCTTAAAACACAAACATTTGTTATAATTATCAATACTATCATTTGGAATTATAGCTTTTTCATAGAATTTATGTACTAGGCATTGTAGAAAGTGCTTTTAAGTGTGATCTCATTAATACTCATACCTTGCCTCCCCAGTCAAAAAGGGCTTGTGCTCGGTCCCTCAGTTGTGTCTGACTCTCTGTGACCCTATGGACTGTAGCCCACCAGGCTCCTCTGCCCATGGAATTTCCCAGGCAAGAATACTGGAGTGGGATGCCATTTCCTACTCCAGGGGATCTTCCCGATCCAGGGGTCAAACTCACATCTTTTGCTCCTCCTACATTGGCAGGTGGGTTCTTTACCACCAAGCCACCTGGGAAGTCAGCTAATTTCCATCATCCTCAGGGTTCAGATATCCTAGATATGACTTGAAATATGAATGTTGCTGGGTCTTCCCAGGTGGCGCTAGTAGTAAAGAACCTGCCTAACAATGCAGGAGACACGGGAGACAAGGTTTCCATCCTTGAGTCGGGAAGATCCCCTGGAGGAGGGAATGACAACCCACTCCAGGATTCTTGCCTGGAGAATTTCATGGACAGAGGAGTCTGGCAGGCTACAGTCCATGGGGTTGCAAAGAGTCGGACACAGATGAAGTGACTTAGCACACACACACTCATAAGTGTCACCATTTGCTCCTTTACCTGTACCTAACATCACCTCTCCAGGGCTCTCATCCACAAAGTGAGTAAAAGAGATATGGGTTAGGCTTTGGATTTTTTGTTTTCCTGACTCCTTTTCTAGAACATCCTGGAGCCTTGTCCCCACTGGATCTGCCCTTAGACTTGCTGTGAGCCCGGTTCCTGGGCTCCTCCTGTGAAATTTGACTCTGTCCCCAGCACACAGGACTCCTGACTTCACTGCTCCTGCAGCTGCCCTGTCTCTTTCCAGCAGGGCTCTGCGAGAGTCCTGTTTCTTTTTCCTTCTGAAAACACAGCTCTGCACTGCAGCCCTTCTCGGTATAGAACATGGCGTTGGAGCTATTATGTATGTAATCAGCAAGGATACACACGCCCGGCCACTTCCTGAAGCGCTTTGCCAGGCTAGTTCACAATCACTCCTTTTTTTTTTTTTTTTTTTTTTGGCATTGCCTTGTCTGTTTGGAAAGTCTTAACTGTGGTTCAGAAAACTTTTCATCCGTCAAGTGCTTTCCGTTTGAAAATGAGGCATAAATGGCCTCTTTTCCTGTTTTAGTCTGTATGCAAAATGGAGTCCTAGCTGGAAGCAGACTTGCTCTTAGAATCGCTCACACCATAGCACACGCTTGGGTGACTGCTGCGCCTTGTTCTCTTGTGTCCTTCCTGGCCATGGGCTTCCTGAGATCAGGAAAGCAGCCTGTTGGGACGTGACCTTCTTTCCCTGTCCTCCAAGAGGCTACACCTCAGTCCATCAGCAACTCTGAATTGATGGACTAATGGATCACTCCACTCACTCCTCTGTTCTGCAACATAAGGGTGGTTTTTCCCTCTTGCTCTGCCTGACAGTGAGGATTGTAGTCACTGTGAGGCTCTCGGTGAACAGTAATTCTCAAGGCTAAATCCGCAGGAACTGAATAAATCTTGTTTGCTGTGTCTCTTATAGTTTGAATTCTTTCCAAATTCTAATAGTCAGGTACTTCATGTACTTTGGGGAAGTTCAGCATATCTAAGGGTAAATGTGAGCTTGTATATTGTTATATTCATAGAAATGAATAGCACAATGGAAAAAAAATAAACTACAATAAATGTATAAATAATCCCAGATACCAGGGATGTTTTCTCCATGCAATTCCCCAGTGGCCTCCTTCTAAGGTGAGTTCTTGATTCATTAAAAAACATAGCAAGTTCAATTTTAACTAGGGATGGATGTGTCTAAAATAGACCAAAGAGGTATCCAGAATACAAACCACTAAGCACAGTCTGTCCTTTCTCCTTTCCTTGCCCTGTCGGTTCCATCAAAGTCAGAGCTAGGTAGGTCTGAGTGTGTAGGGAGATGATACAACACTAAGAAGTCCATCAATCCAAGCTGATTACAGCAGTTTTAGCACTGTTCTTGCAGACTCTGGAATCCCTGTCTCTGCCCTTGGACTGGTTACAGTGGAAACAGAGAGATTCTAATCACACAAAATAAAGATTTCCATTTGTGAGCTCTGCTATTGGACCTGTCATCTTTCATCAGCCAAAAAATGGGGGAAATCAAATACTTTGTTTTGTTTTAGCCACCCAGAGAAGGAAGAGAGCAGTGTGTGGGAAAGCAATATATCTTACTTAGTTCGGCAACCCCTCCCTCCGGAGGGTGTAAATGATGAGGGACAGGCAAATTACTTTTCCATCATATTTGGCGCAAAACTACTCTGGTGAGTGAGGAGTAAGGGAATTGTTTGATAAGATTTGGAAAATGCCATCTGTTTTTCTTAACATTTCTGGATGAATTTATCAGGCATCCTGTAATTTACACTTTCTGTTGAAACCTATAGTTGAACACCCTGCAAGGGCATGAAGCCTCTCAGTATTTGTCAGAAGCTGCATGAGGACCGTGCCATTTAAGGAGGCTATGTTTACAGTCAGGGGTGAATCTGAAATGTTCAAGTGTTTCCACCGTCAGAAAAATGGCTCTCTGTACATACACAGAGTGTTTTTTTGCTCTGTGAAGTGGAAGTGAAAGTGAAAGTCACCTAGTCGTGTCCGACTCTTTGTGATCCCGTGGACTGTCCATGAAATTCTCCAGGCCATAATACTGGAGTGGGAAGCCTTTTCCTCCTCCAGGGGATCTTCCCAGCCTGGGATCAAACCCGAGTTTTGCACATTACAGGCTGATTGTTTAACAGCTGAGTCACAAGGAAAGCCCAAAAGGCTGGCTTTTGCTCTGTGAACTTGGAGCTAAATACTCATGTTTAGACACTTCCAGTTCTAGGAGTCTATGACTCTGAGATGATTATTCTTATTCTTACAAGTTCAGTCTGGCGGCTTTGTATTAATATATTACACTTAATAGACACCAAGTACTACATAAGGCGTGTGTGTGTGTGCATGCTTAGTTGTATCTGACTTGGCAACCCCATGGACTGTAGCCCGCCAGGTTCCTCTGTCCATGGGATTTCCCAGGCAAGAATACTAGAGTGGGCTGCCATTCCCTTCTCCAGGGGATCTTCCTGACCCAGAGATTAAACCCACGCCTCCTGAATTGCAGACAGATTCTTCACCCCGGAGCCACCAGGGAAGCCCATGTAAGGGGTGAGGGATATACAAATAACTAAGACATCTCGTCCTCAAAAGAATAAACTGTGATATCCAGCCGCTGTGCTATGCTTAGCTGTGTCCGACTCTTCGCGGCCACATGGACCATAGCCCGCCAAGCTCCTTGTCCATAGGATTCTCCAGGCAAGAATACTAGAGTAGGTAACCTTTCCCTTCTCCAGGGGATCATCCCAACCCAGAGATCAAACTCAGGTCTCCCTCATTGCAGGCAGATTCTTTACTGTCTGAGCCACCAGAGGAAAGAGCAAATACAGGTGATCACTGTCAATAGCTCACACTCATTGAGGATGACTGTTGTGAGCTTTAGACATATTGTTCTATTGAATCCACCTCTCTGTGAATAGGTTTTAGTATCATGTCCATTTTATAAATGAGAAAGCTAACCCTGCTGACAGATGAAGGAAACTGGATTTGAACTTGGGTGCACTGGTTCACAAGTCTGTATTCAGAAACACCGGGCTGTGATACAACACAGTGAATGCACAGTGGCTAACCATGCAAACCACTGTGTCCTAAGGAACGCAGAAGAGGGACACCTGGCCTGACGCGTGGCAGGCTGCAGAGGTCGAGCTCAAGGTAGGGTCTCCAGCTGTGTGTCTGTCTTTTCAAGGAGGCACCCTTTTGAACTGAGGTTTAAAGGGATAGCGAGTGGTCTCTAGTGGAAGGCAGAGACACGAGGGCTCTGCAAGGAGAGGCCACAGCTCCGCAAAGACCCTGAATTGAGGTACTTTGGCTCATGGGAGGAGTGGTGAGAGATGGAAGAGGAACATGTGTTCCAGGGATCTGATTGACTAGACTCAATCCTGGCCCATCAGGATGGCGACGGAGATGTTTCACATGGAATATCTGGGAGGAGACCACGTGGAGAAACAGTTCACACTGCCTTTCTGCACTTTAAGCCCTTTGTGCCCTGCACATTAAAGTGTACTAATGCTCAGGTGCACTGATGCTCTCTCTGAATTGAGAGTAACGTCTTTCAGGGACCAAGATTACTATTAAGTACAAGGCAGGAAGGATCAGGGCATGAAGTTAAGGATATGGGAAGGAGTGCAAACACAAGGGTTTTGTATGGATGGGCAGGATTTGACATTTCCCCTACATGGATGGATTTAGCAAAATCAATGTGGCAGCTATACAGATCTTGAATTTGTTAAGGAGACATCTCTAAATTTCACGTCTATAACATTGGCTATCCTCTTGAAGGACATACAGATATTTGATCCTTTCAGTTCTCTTAATGAACAGTGACAGAGATGTAACAGATTGTTTTCATCAGTATTTAGAAAGTCCATTTCTGCCAAGCCATTGGGCCAGAATATTGAGTAGAATAAAGTGGACCACTTGAGAGTTTCCTTACTCTGATTTCATCTTCCTGGCCTTTGGAAAGAAAGAGTTTTGGCACCAGAATGTGAAGCAGAAACAAGAAAAAGAGGCAAAGGAGCTGTGAAATCCACATAGTAAATAACCATCGGTTAACTCTTGATCTGACAAATGTTTATAGAGGGCCTGGGCATCCTAGGCTGTGTTTGTCCTCCTAAGTGTGTACATTTACTAGTTGACTATAGTTAATAGATTTCCCTTGTGGCTCAGACGGTAAAGTGTCTGCCTACAATGCGGGGGCCCCAGGTTTGATCCCTGGGTCAAGAAAGACCCCCTAGGGAAAGAAAGGGCAACCCACTCCAGTATGCTTGCCTAGAAAATCCCATGGATGGAGAAGCCTGGTAGGCTGCATTCCATGGGGTCACAAAGAGTTGGACACAACTGAGACACACACACACACAATTAGCAGGTCAGCCTAAACATGAAAGAATCAATTCCTAAATCACTTTTTATGAACATCCTGTTACTCATCATGTTAGCTATCCTGTCTTTCAACAGGATTTGGAATCTGTTGAGTAATCTTGGGACTGTTTGCCTTCTGACCTTCCCTGAATGTTAATTACATTAGCCTGGCCTGAGGGAAGGAAGTAAGAGAGACTGGAGGTGAGGCATCTGGTTCAAGTTCAGGTTTCGAGTATGAGCATGCTAAGCGTATGAAACTTCACTTTTGTGTCACGTGCTCTCCCAGCCACTTCGTATTTTGCTTTTCAGTTCTCGCTACAAAAAGCCCCCACCACGTACAACAATTTCCTAACTTACCTGGATTTTTGAGTCAAACTCTATTTGGAATGGGCACTGTGACACTTGTTCCTTTCTCATAGAAGACACACAGACACACACACGCACACACACACAAAGCTAACCTACTTAATGATAACAGACTCAGACAAGCCTCCAGAAGCAGATACTATTCCCTAAATAATACTGATCAACTTCTTGACTAATGTTTGCCTTAATTGTTTACAGTGAAACCGGGGGACCAGTCCACTGTTGTGACGATAAGACCAGTATATTTCCTAATGTTAGAAACAAGTCAAAATCCATTGTTCTCACTTCCTGCACAGAGTTTAGTTGACCTCATCCAAATTAGGAAAACACTTCGCTTGAAGGTTTGCCCTGCTAATTTTGATAGAAAGTAAAAATAAAATGGTTCTCAAAGACCTTGGTTTTTTTCATCATTGTTTGATTCTACATATTTTATATGTAGGTAAATAAAATGTTGCAGCATTTATTTTGTATTTTTTATTTCTAAAGAAATACACATTTGCAAGTTTTAAAGATGTAAAATGCGTCAAAAGCATGAAATTTTCCTGTTATTTTACATTTTATAGGTCTGTTAATGTGCAGGAGAGCTTGTATGTATATTTATATGAATATATATAGACATATTTATAAACATTTATAGTGAAATAACCCTGTTACTTCACTCTGCAGTGATTTACTAGGTTACAGATGAGTTGAGACACAAAAATTACATATATACTTCGTCCTGACAGACCCACTGTAAAGCCACATGTGGTTAGCCATTTCTTTTTTCCCATTTGTTACATAGTTTCTTATTCCCTCTAAAATAAAAGTGATCTTAGGAAAAACGATACAGTTGAAATAAGACTATCACAAATTTGGTTTATTAAATTTGTGTCACTCATTAAAATGTGTCACCAAATTAAAATCTTTGCCAAGAAATAGTGTTTATGTTTTTTAAGGTAAACAGCATAGTATGTAGCTATTTTATCATTAGCACTAAGTAGAGGAAAGAAAACTGACATTTATGAAACATTTGGGAATGCCAGGCTTTGTGTTAAGGAATTTAAATCTCCTTGTAATAATTGAGGATTAGGTATTATCCATTTGACAATGAAAGGAAATAAGATTTAGAGGCGTTCAATAGTTTTCCCCTGGTCAGACTGCTAAAAAAGGTTTAAAATTATCATTTTACCAAAGCTTGTTTGATTCCAAAGTCTATGATTGTTTAAAAAAAAAATTGAATAGCTTTATTTTCCTAGCTACCAAAGTAATGTTTATTTAGAGTTTAAAATACTTAGAGAATAAAGGAATACGTAACATAGAAAGATAAAAACATCTATAATTCCACCACCAGAATAATTGCTGGTAATTGTTAGACATAGATTTTCTGCATTCATGTTCTATGCAGATGCTAAAATACACATGTGTTTGTTATTGTTTTCATTCATTTTAGTTTTTTTTGTTTTTCTTTTCTTTCTTTTTTTTGATGGGACTATGATATACACACTATTAGCAACTTGTCCTTTATTTTTCCACTTGGCTGTTTGCTTTCATGAGTATCAAACTCTTTTTCAATGGCTATAAACTAAAGTAGTGTTATTTATGATAATAATCAGTACCTAATAAATGCATACTTAGGATCATTATGAACAATGTTTCAGTACATGTTCTTATACATTTATCTTTTGGATTAATATGTATGCAAGGATTTTTGTAAGCTAAATCACAAAAAATAAAAAATTGCTGAGTTTAAAAGTATGCACACGTTAAATTATAAACCACACTGCCGCATTGCCTTGAACAAAGATTTTCCCACTTTGTAGTCCCACGGGTCTGTGTGTGCTCAGTCGTGTCTGACTCTTTGCCACCCCCTGCCACTCTCCTCTGGCCATGGAATTTTCCAGGTAAGAATTCTGGAGTGGGTTGCCATTTCCTACTCCAGGGATTTGTCCTGACCCAAGGTTCGCACCCATATCTCTGTCTCTCTTGCATTGGCAAGCATATTCTTGACCAACTGCCCATCTGGGAAGCCCTTCTAGTCCCATGGCATTATGTAAGTGTACCCCAGCCAACACCTGTGCACCCTGACACGTGAAGGAAGTACAGAAGACTATTCCTCCCTCTCTTTTTACCAGCCAAACATGGAGCCTGAGGGATGCTTACGGTTAGCCCATTACCTCA
Organism: Antilocapra americana; assembly: GCA_007570785.1. Lineage (NCBI taxonomy): Eukaryota > Metazoa > Chordata > Mammalia > Artiodactyla > Antilocapridae > Antilocapra > Antilocapra americana. Next base: position 2,417,265 of record ML661340.1, on the reverse strand, counting down.
TACATATAGTAAGACCTGGGTTCAAGCCCAGCCCAGATTATAGTATCAAATACATAAGATATAGTAATAGCGATGGCTTCACTTTAGCATGCCAACCACTGTTCTAAACACTTTTAAATCATCTAATCCTCACAACAGCCCTACAAGTTGGGAGCAATTACTGTCCTCAAATTGCAGGTAAGGAAACTGAGGCACTGAGGGGCTAAGTGACTTCTTCCCCAGTCACCAGAACTAGGCTATGTGGTCCACAGCTGTCCTCAACCTTTTTGGCACCAGGAACAGACTTCTTAGAAGACAGGTTTTCCACTGAATGGGGAGGGGGGGATGGTTTCGGAATGATTCAAGTGCATTTTATTTATTGTGCGCTTTATTTCTATTATTATTACATCAGCTCCACCTCAGATCAGCAGGCATTAGATCCTAGAGGTTGGGGACCCCTGGCAAAAGTTCCTGTTCTTAACTTGTGTGCTGTATTTCTGTTTTATACTTATGTACTACTGATAAAGTTGTTTCCAAGAGTTGTTTGAAGTTGCCCAGCAAGTCCATCACGAAATTGCAAGAAATTCCTATGTAATACCATCAAATGCAGAGGAAGTGCAGGATGAAGGGTTTTGAGTTAAGCAGAACCCATGCCTCTGTGTGTGTGTGTGTGTGTGTGTGTGTGTGTGTGTGTGTGTGTGTGT